>JASPKZ010010193.1:0-118703 GCA_030220185.1 Diploptera punctata | reverse complement strand
ATGAGGTGGGAGAAATACATTAACCATGATTTGAAGGAAGTGGATTATACAGCGGTTGATTGGAAAACATTAGCTCTGGTTAGGGATGTATGGAGAGTTTTTTCAGTGCGGATATGAAGCTACTGGTTTGGATAAAGGCAATTAGTTTCTCATTCGTATTATGATTGTATTTTATTATTTTCGCATTTTCTTTTGCTAATTCCATTCTCTTCATACTGTCGTTATACCATCCATCCATGTGTTTGCGGGCTTCCTCTTCTTCTTCTGGTTTCAGCATTCCATTCCAATTAATTTTCTCATTACATTAATTTTGTCAGAAATCCCGTGATTGTCCCAACACACAGTATTTGCTGTATTGTATCCGAGCTAAGTTCAAGTTGTACCTAAACAACAATTACTCCGTCTATTGGCGGAACCGTGGTGTTACTTTTACCCTCCAAATGACTGAATTGTGTTCGGAAGTGTCAATGATAGAAGCATTTTTGATACGTTATGTCGTATAACTAGGGGAAATAATCCTAAATACAGGACAAGATGGTAACAACAATTAGTAACTTGCATTTCCTATTTATTTATGACAAAAATTATATATGGGCCCTCCTAACGAGACGTTTACATGTTTTCTATGATGTCCGTAGATATCCTATATTTAGGATTTCATTAGGTCTACAAGCAGATATATGCTCAATCGTTTAGTAGTTAGACAAGGGTATAGTCTATCGCCCACACATTTTAATATACATATTGATGCCATTATGAAACAATGGAAAATTATATCAGACGGAGGCCTTAGACTGAACAACAATACAAGTGTTAAATAACTTAATTTTCGCCCATGATATAGCTTACTACACCAAGATGAAGATATGTTACAATTGGCTGCTTACAAACTAAATGCAGTAAGTCAAAACAAATAATGGCATTTTGTGGAAGAAACACTCTGCGAGCAAAAATAATAATTGGAGACGAAATTATTGAAAAGTATCCCACATTAATTGTTTAGAATGTGATATCAGCTATGAATATGATAAAGATATTGAACATAAAACTCATCTGTTTCAAGCTATTTGTGGCACAATAAACATAACATTGAATAACAAAGCCCATAAACAAACATAATTAAAATGACACTCCCTGTCTTTTTGTATTGGAATGAATCTTGGATTATCACTACCAAACAAAAAAGTAAAATCCATGCAGCCGAGATGAATTTTAAGAAACATAAAAGGCTGCACTGGAATGGACCAGATAAGAAACGAGGATATCCGTGAAGAACTGCGTATCTACTCCATAAAAGAAAATATATTTAACGAGATTCAGTAGAAAGAACATGTAGAAAGAATGGAACAAAGTAGATTATCAAATAAAATCTTAAATTTTTCCGAGAGGAAGAAGAGATCTTGGACGCCCTCGGAAGAGATGCTCTTAGATCTATTAGTGAAGATGGAACAGGAAACTCTTGCCTACACCAGGAAATGAAGAAGAAGGCTTTCGTACCTGTAAATTTTCCCTCTGCAGGGGAGAAATTCAACCATACTAATTTAGTTGGATTTGTTTTCGGATAGATGTCAGATTGTGCCCATTGTCTATGTTCGACTTCACAGTGACGTCTAGAAAGCCAAGATAGTACTAGGAAGGGAAAATTCGGTAAATGTTGCTTAGAAGTAAATTATTCAGGCTTAACCCTCAACTGGTAGGGTGGGGTCAGAATGACCCAGGCTATTATTTGGAAACGCTCCTTCTCATATACCTAAAATATTTTCTACCTGAAACTCTGTGTACTCTATCCTCAGTCTGTTCTCGAACCTTGGGCGAAGTGGAAGCTTCATTGTGTTTTTGCATTTTTGTGTTATTTCAGTTTTTTTAACGTCTTGCGCTTCTCGGGTCACTTTGACCCCAGCCTACCTTAAACGTAACTATTTTTTCATTTAGCAGAAGAATGATTTTTTTCATTATTATTTCAGGGTACACTTGTATTCATTTCTGAATTTATTTTTATAGTGAACGATGTATAAAAACCTAACTAGTGAAGAGTTAACTAGCATTTTGAATGAATCAGATGATGAATATGAAAATGAAGTTGATGAAAATTTTGTTATTGAGAGTGAACACGACACTGATAGTGAACAAAGTGGCAATTCTGACGACGATGATGTGGATGGTAATCCTGATGTTGACGATACAGCTTTCATGTAAGGTAAAGATACATACAAGTGGAGTCATGATCTCGTTTTACGAGAACGCACCGCTCAACCCAATATCATTACACATCTTCCTGGAATTCGCGGAGATACTAAGGAATCCCCCACTTTAGAACCAGAACTTTCTTGGAGTTTTCTTCTTACAGATGACATTCTAGATATTATTGTAAGACACACAAGTGATGAAATAGAGAGGAAAAGAAGCAATTATTCCAACCTCGGAAAAGAGGTAGATACATTACGGGGGACAGTTGGTTTTCGTCTATCGACGTGGCTGATGAATTGAAGAATAGAGGATTGACCTTTGTGTGAACGGTTAGGAAAAATAAAAGACAAATTCCTCCAGAATTTCTTCCACAGAAGAAGAGAACTGTAGGTTCATCTGTATGTTCCAAAAAAGAACAAAGCTGTCATTCTGAATTCCACTATACATCACACCAAATGTATCGATAGCGATACACAAAAGCCGAAAATAATACAATCCCATAACATGACCAAAGGTAGAGTTGATTCCTTGGATCAGAAAGTTTCAACCTATTCTACTGCTCGAAGGACGAGACGATGGCCAATGGTGATATTTTTTGCCATAATGGTTATCGCTACAATAAATGGTCATATACTTATGACAAGCAGAGAAGAGGCAAAATCCATTACCAGGCGTCAATTCATTATTGCTCTCGGAAAATCACTTGTCATCCTGAACGTGTTCGCAGAAGTAACATCAAGGAATTGCCTCGTGAACTCCGGCAGATGATTGAGAAAGTTGGTGGTATATCGGGCCCAAGCACAGAAAAGGAAGCAGGGCCTATCGTGACTCCAGGAAAAATGAAAATATGTTCTACCTATCCTCGTGGTCGGAATGGGAAAGCTGGAGCAAATTGTGAAATGTGTACGAAACTGCTATGTGCAGGATGTACTAAAAAAATCTGTCCTGTCTGTTTTTGAATAATATTGCCAATTTAGGTATATGATGAATGGAGTTACTACTCAGTTGGAATTATGATCTGTCTCCTGATTAGAATGATAGGATAATTTATTACAATTATTTTTTATAGTCCTAGAGTGATTATTGAGATTTACCAAGTTTCAAATTCCAGTTCTTTGTTCTTCTGTTTTGTTACTAAATGATGCAAATTAATTAGATTTAATATTGTTATTCTTGTGTAATTGATCTTGGTTTATTATATTAGTGTAATTCCTACATGCTGTTTATTATATAGTCAATGCATATGTCTGAATGTACAATCTGTATCTAAAATATATTTTTTAATGCACTCCAAGAAAAGTAAATTAAATGCTGTTATTTAGACGTGATGTACTTAGTTAAAATTAGGTGTGAAGAAGTTGTAATTTATTAGGTTAATATATTATGTCAGATACAATCAAATAATAAAGTCCAAATGTTTGCATTTCCTTTATTATATTATCAGGGTCATAATGACCCCACCCTACCAGTTATGTAACAGAAATTTCACCGTACCAGTTGAGGGTTAAGTATCTTTTATGAGCCTGAAAACCTTCAGACTCTGATCCCACGGCTTAATGTCCCCCCGGAGGAATTGCTCCTTGGATTTTTTCTTCCTAAACAGTTCATCGACCCCGTCCTGCTTTGAACCCGCTGTTGGAAAAGTTGGAGATGAAATTAGGAGAACATTTGTTCTAGCCATGTTAATCTTACAACCTAAATGTTAAATTATCTATAATCTTTACTCAATGTCTCCTTTTTTACGAGGACAAAACACTACTTGTGAATACATAAGAATGTGATTCCACGAGGAAACGGTAGTATTAAATACTATCTGAGAACTCTCCACTTCGAAGGGTTTCTTTTTGGTAGGCTATACATTCGGCTTTTGGTCTATATATAGGCGTAATGTAAACAAATATATTAAAATACTCATTTTTTCTTCCTTTATTTTCTTTCGTTTTTTGATGTACACATGAAGGTATATTTCATACCAAGTAATTTCATATAAATATATTCTTGTTTGGTATTATGTTGTCTGGAATATGCATAAAACGATACGTGAAAAGCAAAGTAGGCCTATAGCTGATCAAGTGAGAAACGAATTAACAGCTCTCTAATAGCGTCTTGTTGATAATAAACTAATCTCACTGATAATTGTGACACAAAGTGGCAAAACAATGCAATTCCTGATATGAAAACCGACTTTCATTTTTTCTTTGCCGATTACGAGGACGGCCTTAGCGATATTTTGAAACAGCTGTTTCACGAGTGATCTTGTGCCATTTCACAATTTCGCTGAGTCAGGATTTCATAATACTGTAATTGGTGATCCAGTTTCTTTAGCTTCAATACATATGAGAGCTTATACCGGGCTGATTTAATGAGTTTAATAATTCTGTTGTAAAATTCACACTTTGATGTTGTGTTTGATAACATATTCTGTATCCGCTCGTTTATAAAGTTATTTGTAGCTCGTCCATACTTCCTTCAGGTGGTTCCTTTCTATAAGCGGATACAGTTCTTCTTCCCTTCCTACCGCGTTGCAAAATTCTTCTCTTAAAATAAGTTTACCAGAGTGTGGATCCAGTGTATAAATACAATTTCCAATTTCGAAAATAATTTCGGCAAAGCTTGTGTTCTCATATCTCATGTTTCATTATTGCACGCATATTTTCTGTTAAAGAAAACTTTTGAACGCGATACCATATATTAATCACTTCAAACATGTTTTTTTTTTATTTTATCTAGGTTACAAGTGTCGAAAACCTCCTGACAGGAGAAATAAAATCCCTACTATTGTGTTCGTGGTCTTCCGAATATCGTAGAATATTTCATCTAGCGGTTCTATGGGTTACTATACTTTCAACCCATGTATTACGTAGCAGATTGGAAACTCTTGTTCAGTTAAAGTAAACGTAATTTGAGAGCGGAATACTCCCTACAGTGGCTGCAATTTCTGTTAATGCCAGAGCCAATGCGATTTGTTTTTACGCTCCAATATTTTAGCTCAAGCCTAATTAATTTGTGAGAAATGATTTACCAATGCCCCCTGATGAATGAAAATGAAATAATCCCCTTTTCATCTGTTTACGATCCTGTGGAATAGAGTAAGCTGAATCTCTCACACTACCGGAGCAAATGGGAGACTCGCGGTTACTACATCACCACGGTTAGTTATAAGGTGAAATATACAAATACATAACTTTTTTCCGCTACGTAAAATTAGAAATTTTATCGCATAGCAATAAAAATGATGACATACTAACCTACATTACGGAGCAACGCCACTGAATGTGCAATTAAAAATTAACTATGTAATTTGGTATTAACAGAATATTAATACTTCAGAGATTAAATTGAAAGCTGACTCTTCCATCAATTTACACTTTGAAATTTGTAGAACGAACAATGGTAAAGATCTCCTTTATGAGGTAAATATTAAATATATTTAAGAACTGCACATTTATCATATATTAAATGCTGTCACTTATTATACTTACTTACTTACTTACTCACTGGCACTATCGAACCCGTAGGTTCATGGCCGCGCGGACATAAGCTCTCCATACATCCCTATCCTGAGTTAATGTTTTCCAATCATTCCCTGTATAATCTACTTCCCTTAAATCATAGTTAATGTTATTCTCCCACCTCATTCATGGTCTACCGACTGGGCGCTTTCCCTTTGGCTTTCCTACAAGAAGCCTCCACGCAAGTCCTTCATTACCCATACGTGCAACATGTCCTGCCTATCCCAGTCTACGAGACTTAACTGTTCTTATTATATCTGCCTTCCTATAAAGACCATGTAGTTCATTGTTATGTAGTCTTCTCCATTCACCAGTCTGTTCATCTCTCTTTGTTCCAAACATTTTTCTAAGTACTTTATTCTCAAATACTTGTAATCTCCTTTCCTCCCTTAAAGTAAGAGTCCATGTTTCACACCCATATAATATAACTGGTAGAATAATAGTTTTATATATTTTCAGTTTAACGTTTTTTTGAAACGAGTTGGGACATCAAGAGTCTCTGCAATGCATAATAGCACGCATTTCCAGAATTGTGCCTATGTTTAATTTCTTTGTGCATCTCATTCCTATTTGTGATTATTGTTCCTAGGTATTTGAATTTAGACACTTCCTCAAAATGTCCCTCATTTGTTATTACCTGTCCATTTCCATTATATAATGAATTTCTACGTGTGACCATATATTTAGTTTTATTGATATTTACTTCCAGTCCTAATTTCTTAGTGTTACTCAATAGTGTGTCCGTGTTGTCCTTTAGTATCTCCTCGCTATCGGCCAATAATAGTACATCATCAGCATAAACAAACAGCTTATTAACACCATTGATTTGTAAGCCTTCCTCATTCTCTAAAGATGTAATGGCATGCTCTAGTACAAAATTAAATAGTAGAGGAGATAGTGCATCTCCTTGCTTCAACCCATTCTGGATTTCAAAAGTGTCCGAAAACTGTTTACCTACACGCACCCTACTCTTTGTGCCATTAAGACACATTCGTATAAGTCCAACTAACATTTTAGGAATTCCGAACTCCAGCAGGATGCTGTATAACTTCTCCCTCTTAATTGAATCATATGCTTTTTTGAAGTCCACGTACAGTAGCATTATGTCACTTATTATACTGTACATATTTGAAAGCTAATTGATAAGTCATTATAGCAAATTGAAATATAAATTTTGAAATGTTCTCTTTAATATATTTTAGATAAGATTTTGTTATTGTAAGTGCATTCAGCCTTGTTATTTCCAACCAATACTTAGTAAAAATAAATATAACGTTTTCTATCTAAACTGAGATTTCAACCTTTACGCGCTGAAGCACTAAGAGTTTTTGTTATTTAAGAAATCCAGGAGCAGACACATTCGAAATCACTGTGAGACTGTAGTATACAGAGTGCAGTAGGGTTTCTTACATTAAAAACAAATTATTATATGTTTTATTGCGTGTCATATTAGCTAATTTTAAAAATGATGTAAAATTAATGTACTCAGTCTTGGCTTTCGCATGCAATTGTTAATATACGTTGGAATATTATTCTCTTTAATGGAGATTTGAACCTTATATCTCCAGATATATGCTCTGCCGTTCCTACCAATTTTGCTGCTAAAGGAAATTTAGGAGCAGACACACAATGGAATGTGTGTGTAACACTACTGTACGTCTGGTTTCCTTCTGTTAACAATGTAATTATCACAAAGGTGCTGATGATATTAAATTCATGTGTCGATGTGTTTTGTTTTAATGTAATAGTTAATACAATTTAAAAGAAAAATCTGCCTAAAAAGATTAGAAACCACGCTATCTTGCTTTGCGAGTGGCGCACTGACCGATTATTGCTACAAAGAGAATTCAGGAGTTGACACAAATCTTGTTCTGTTAGAAATTCCTGTGTAACCCGATTACTAAACTTGTATACACATTACAACAGGGTTGCTTCTCTTGTGATGGATTTCATTCCATTCCTTATTGTACAGGGTGTTTCAGAATAACTATTACAGATTTATAGGGGTTGTAGAGGGAACGAAGTAGATAAAGTTTTGATAAGGAGCCCATGTCCACAAATGAACCATTTCGATGTAAAACAAGGTTGAAAATCGAAACACAAAAGGCTGATAACGTGAGTCTTGTGTTTCAGAATAAGTATTACAGTCTTCCTGGGGTTGTACTACACCTGTCGAGTCGGAGGAAGATCTTCTTCCACGAATCTGGAGGCGGCAGCGTAAATTATTGAAGAGACACCAGATCTTGTGCGGCGCGTGTATGAAAACATGCATCGCAGGTACACTTTGTACAAGGTACATTATGGTCACCACGTGGAACCACACTTGTAGTACAACCCCTTTTATTCTGATATACATGGCACATGATATCAGCCCATTGTGTTTTGATATGCAAACCTATTTTACATCGAAATGCTACATTTCACTTCCGGATATGGGGTTTTTATCAAAACGTTATGTATTAAGTCCCCTCAACAACCCCATGAAGCCTGTAATATTATTCTGTAAATGTTGCAACTAACGTAATCAGACTTTTTCCTCGCATGCAATAACTAATACAACTCAATATCATTTATTCTGCTCTAAAAATAAATGTACATCCCTTATCTCTAGCATTACACGCTGGAGCACTAACCTGTTGTGCTACTTAGGCAGACACGAATGGTTTTCTGTTCGACATCCCCGTGTAACCGTATTAACCAACTTCTATTCACGTTATAATAAGTCGTTTCTATTGAGAAGATAATGTAACGGGATTTAATGCATGCGGTGTCCGATAATTATAAATATTGAAATTAATGTATTCGGGCTTCTTGTTCACATGCAATAGCTAACACAATTTATTAGAAACAAAATAAAATCTGCCTAAACCATTATCGTAACTCCAGATTTGCGTCTACTTCTATAATGCATTAGTAGCACATTTGGATAATACGAGAACCCGTAAAGCTGGAGATTTTCTGTTCAAATCCCGGTGTAGAAAAATAATTTTACTATTTACTTGTGTTAACTATTATATGCGAATACAATATCCGATTCCGATTGAGGGTCTTTCCACTTTTCAGCTGTTGCTCTTTTACCAGCCGGCTGCTGGCCCTTCACATCCACATGTGTCAATCACAGAGGTAGATGATCAACAGCCAGTGTAGGGGTGACATGTGGTTAGCATGTCGAGTCCCCCAGCCGTTATAGCTGGTTCCTCAACCTGGAGCCGCTACTTATTGTAGCCACCCAATTGCCTCACGATGCTGGGTGGACACCGGTCCCATACTGGCCGAAATACCATGAGAAAATTTCTTTCCCCATGGAGACTCGAACCAGCGCAAGTCCCGTAGCTCTGCGCCAAGGCTTCCTACCTTAACCGCTCGGCTACGGCGCGGGACGAATACAATATCAAGTTTGTAATTATCTGACGTTACATGGCATAACGTGCTGCTAGCAGTAGCGACCCTGTTGTAATGTGAACACAAGTTCACTAACATGATCACACGGGGATTTCAAATAGAGAGGTATTTGTGTTTGCTCCTTGATTGCCTAACTAACACAAATTGTTAGTGTGCAGCGTAAAGCAGGAGGTCAAGTGTTGAAGTCCAATTCAGGCAGATATTTTTCTTTTTTGTTGAATTAACTACTGCAGCGAACAGCAAGCCTAAACACATTAACTTGAATATCGGCTGTCAGTAGCCGAGTGGTTTAGGTAAGATGCCTTGGCGCAGACCACACGACTTCCGCTGGTTTCAGTCTCCACGGCGGAATAAGTTTTATCAAGGGACCTGTTCTCCCCCACCATCGTGGGCAATTTCTACATCAAAAATTAAAAAGAAGACTGCAATAAGTAGCAGCTATAACGACCGGTGAACCCAATATGCTGAATACATGTCACCCATACACTACCTCTATAATTAGCACATATGGATGTGAGGACAGAAGCCGGCAGGTAACCCAAGAGCCTTCTAGGCCTGTCGCGCCTTGCAGTTTTTTTATAATTAGCTGATACAGCATGAACAGTATTCGATTATAATGTAGTGTTAATTGAAGCGATATTTTAGTAATATGAATACAAGTTCATTAATACAGTCACACGGGGATTTCCATCTCATGAACTCAGTTTAACCTCTCACCTTACAAGTACTTTACGTGACACATATCACCCGGGCACCACCTGTCAGGAGAGGCATCTTAACTATGAATCACACTCATACTTACCGACTCCCCGCATGAGTGTCTGATACAACACAACATTATGTCGAAAAACATCCATCACACATATACACACACACTCACACGCGCGCCCATACGCACACGCGCACACACACGCATACACACACACACACACACACACACTAAACATAAGGATTATAATCCTTAGTTAATTGTAATATTATTGTGTTTTCTTTTTTGTTTTACGTTATAATTACCAAACATTCTCTATTGTAACAGAGTGTCAACAGCACGTGCGGCTTATTACCCGTGCGACCCATATTTGTAAATAACATTGTATCTTACGTTTAGTCTAATAAAGTGCTACTACTACTACTAAACATGACTTGTATGGTAATATTGATTATAATGCTGGCCGGATGATGTTCGGGAACCGTTTGGTCCCTAGCGTCTCCCGACATTTGTCTTACGGGGATTTCAAATTGAGGAACATACGTGTCTGGTCCTTGTTTGTTTATCTAGCAAGATTGGTTAGTGCGATAGAGCGTAAATATTGAGATCTGTGGTTCAAATACAAGTATATGGAGATTCCCTTCTATTTATCTTTATCTTGTTATTCTGTTTCCAATTTAATCTTCACCGTTCTTTAAACATTGAACCCCTGCAGGGCTCTTGGTCTGCCAGACGATAATCGTGACACACTTTGCTGATGTATGGTCAGCCTGACGAGTCCCCTAGCTGTCAGACATACTACGTAGTGTAGATAACCAAATTACTCATGGTGTTTAGTGGTCATCAGTCACACTGGGGGGGAAATTACTCGAGAAAATTATTTTTCCCAAGGGACTCAAATCAGCGCATGTCCCATTCCTCTGAACGTACTGTTGATTGTCTTAGAAAATGTAAGGTTATCTCTTATTGGAATTATTTATATTCGTAAGCTAATTTACTTTTAATAATTCTGAATCTTTTTCGCCCTCATTTGTCTTCAGTCTTTAACATTATGTTAATTATTTATGTGACATGTTTTAGCAAATCAAGTTAGGTCCAGTTAGTTACAGAGTTAATAAAACAGTTACATTTTATAAAATATCATGGAAATCTCTAGAACAAATGACAATTTAAGGTACAATCGTGTTTCTAGAATTACCTTGAAAAAGATACATATATAACTCAGACTTTTAAACTGTAAACAATTGACAGTCCCCAGCCGTTTGATGACGTGATTCCTAGAACCACAGGCGATCATGATAACCTGGCCTTACAAAATACCGATTATAGAACTTAAGAAAATTAGAAGGAGAATATAAACAACTATTACGTAGAACAACATTTTCTTCTAATTCTAGGCACACTAAATAGAAGTTAAAAAATGTTCTCGAATTATATTCTAATGTAACTTTTCCAAACACAGAAATGCGATTATGAAACAGTCGAAAACTACGCTACATATGTTATTTATCCTGATACCGTGCTTTCTTCGATAAGTTAAGTTCATTTGATTTTCTAATTAAAAACAAATGTCATTACAATATGTACAAAATTCATCCTGTTGCAAAGCGATAACGAACATGATGACGTAACAATCATTATAACGTTACGAAGCAGTGCCACTGAATGTACAGTAACATTTTAATTCAATTCAATTAAATATTAATATTTCACAGATTAAATACAAAACTGGTTTCTGTTTCATTATATGGAGCAGTTACTTTTACACATACAAATGGACAAACGCTTCCATCTTCATGTAAATATTGAATGCGTCTTCAAATACATTTATCGTAAGTAGCGTCACGAGTGATTTCCAAATTATCGATACATTCACGACTCACGAAGTGGAAATCAAGAGTGGCATTTGGTAGGACAATTTAACGAAAAAATTAACCTGTTTACTCACAAATCATTATTTAACTATAGTTATTTTAAAATATTTATATATTTAATGTAAACGGTGATGTTTGAAAACAAATGAGAAATGATTGGTATGCTTCATTTTCTTCCCTTGTTCATCACTGCAGCCAGATCATAATGTTATTTATTGCCAAAGGATCGCAATATTTTAAGAATGCACCCTAGTGGAGAAAATAATAAACAACGTTACAGGTATCAATTAATTTGATGTCCTATGATGTAATTATGTCAATAATATTTTTCTGCAACGTTATTTTCTTGGAAAATAATTCGTTTAAGAAAGTGCAAACAGTGTTTTCTTTTTTTGCGGTATAATCAATTGTTACAAATGTTTTATGTTATATATCGCATGCGCTTTCTGCTGACATTCATGCACTATGTATACAATCTGGTAGCCGTATTTCTTATGGAGTCAGTCACTGCAAAATAATGCTATGACCTATTCAGAATGTTAAAAAGGAGGTGCTTTCTTTATTATGATAAACTTTAGTTGATAAATTTTAGGCGAAACGTGACTGTGATTGGTTGTAAATAAGAAATCATTGAAATGTGATTGGTCATCGACTCCCAATTGGGGCATGAGTCAAATAGTTATCGTTAATTTGCTTGTTAATATGTACTGAATATATATTTGTTAAGGATAACTGAAATTACAACAAGTGCAACTCTCAAAATTTGAATATTTTATTTTCCATTCTGATGTTCACTTTTAAAATTAAACCTCTTCATTTTTTACACTAAACTACACTCCAGGGCGCGTAGCTTCCGAGTACCAACTTGTAACATATTTTATCAGCTGACTATAATTGAGATAGAATAAGATTGTCAAAGTTAGTTTTCTCAACCTGAAGTTACTGTTTACTGAAGTTAACAAAATTCCTCACGATACTGCTTGGGGCACCGGTTATATACAGGCCGAACTTTCATGCGAAATATGTCTTTAAGGTCTCAAACCAAAGCACCTTCTGTAGATCTGAGTGGACCTATGATGCATTGAACTGCTGCATTCTTCAGAATCTGTATTATTTATTATTATAAGCAAATGTTCGGAATAATTGTTTTCTTGTCTATTGTATGTTTTGTTGAGAAACCTCCAGTTTATCCAGTTGTTTATAAGAACGCTGTTATTAATATAACTGTTTCCCCTTATTTTTCTCCATCTTTTTCAAGATATAGCAAGAGATTTTGCCCTCACACTTCAAGATTATACATTTTTGAATTTCGATAAAACATTGATACCTTTTGGGTCTAATTTAAGATAAAACTAACAAATGTTTATTAAACATTCTGAAACCTCTGTAAGAACATGAACGTCTTTCTCGAGATATCTGAGGGAGATAACTACAAGCTTTCTCACGGCAGATGATAAAATGTGATCTTAATATCGGAGTTAAGACTCTTGGTATATTCGAGGTTTAAGCCTTTGGCATGGGTTCCCTGAAGTAGTCCCCGCCCGGAGATCCGAATGGAGGACTATTTGACCTCCGGAAAATTTTACCCCAGTTGAACCCATGTCCGCATTTGTTGACGGTTGTATTTTTACGGTGAAGGATAGTCACTCCTTCGACCAATGTACTTTTTTCGTCTGGCTTATCACCTTCCACCAGTCCGGCATGCGTAACCCTATCGGCAGCAATGCTACCACCGGCATAGCTCTCAGGATCATTTAAGTACGCAAGCCACTCCACCACGACAAGGTAAAGATACCATGGAGGGATATATACTCTCTTTAATTTGCTTACTTGATATAGTCAGCTACTAGATGGCAGTGAAGACAGTGTTCTCGCGACATCTAATAATAATGGAGATACATATATAAGAAAAATAAGTATTTGAATTTGATTCGCCTGGTAGTGTAATGGATATCACGCTGAGGTACAGACTCAGAGATCCGGGTTCGAATCCCGTCCAGGCATTTATTTTTCTTATCATACCATATTAAGCTTGCATTGCTCAATGTTAAACATTTAATTATAACACACTCACACACACACACACACACATATACATATATATATATATACTATTATAATTAAATTTTTGACATTGAGCAATGCAATCTTAAATGACATGGTAAGAAAAATAAACGCTCCGACGGGGATTGAACCCGGACCCCTGGATTTATATCCCACTACATCTGGTAATATATTATTATAAGAGAAATGAATGTATGTACTACACCTGCTCCGTGGCGGAATCGGTAGCACACTGGGATATATATACTATTATAACTAAATGTTTGACATTGAACAATGCAATCTTAAATTACATGATAAAAATATAAATGTATCTTCGGGACTTAAACGCGGACCTCTGGATTTATATCCAACTACTTCTAGTAATAATGAGACTATGTTACTATAAGAGAAGGGAATATTTGTACTAGACTTGCTTGATGGTGGCGTAATAGGTAGCGCAATGGAATATATATATATATATATATATATATATATATATATTATATATATATATATATAGATATTATAAATATTTTTTGACATTTGGCAATAAAGGTACAGACTTTAGAGACTCGAGTTCAAATCCCGACTCAAGCATTCTTTTTTCTTTTCATATATATATATATATATATATATATATATTATTGTAATTATATTTTTGACATTGGGCAAAACAAGCTTAAAATGACATGATAAGGAAAATAACTGCTCGGATGGACTTGAACCCGGTGTTCTGGATTTATATCCCACTACATCTAGTAGGCCTGGTAATGAGAATATATTATTATAAGAGAAATGAATGTTTGTACTTGACTTGATTGGTGGCGTAATGGGAAGGACACTGGGATATATATATATATATATATATATATATATATATATATATATATAAACAAGAGGAACATTATACAGAATATAAAAAACTCAGAGCTAAGGTTCGTTAATTGTCTAGAAAATATAGAAGGGATGATTGGGATAAATTTGTAAAATCCTTAGAACGTGATATTACAGGAGCACAAAGACAGGGATTTAAAATATTCAAAAAATTACAGATGGAAACAAAAGACAAAATTAATGTTATCTGATACCAAAACAAGATTGGATTACTTACTACAAAAATCTTTGGTCAGAACCGAACACTCACACTGAAAAAATTACTTCGAATTTGACTTGTGAAAATGAAATAGAAAAACCAGACATAACAATGGATGAACTAGAAGAAGTTTTAAAGAAGGCCAAAAACAGGAAAAGTCCAGGTTTAGATGATTTAAATTTAGAACTTTTTAAGTATGGAGGAACTGCCTTGAAAGAGAAACTATTAGAACTTTTTAACAATGTTTGGCATTGTCTTAATATTCCAACGGATTGGGAAACGGGTCTAGTAATTAATATACATAAAAAAGGTCAGAAAAACAAATGTGATAACTACCGAGGCATTACCTTACTCCCAACTGCAACTAAATTATATGCCAACATAATTAAAAATAAGTTATCAGTAAGTAGTGAAACATTTTTGGAAGAAGAACAATGTGGATTTAGAAAAGGGAGGAGCACTATAGATACAATATTTACCCTGCAACAAATTATGGAAAAAAGGAGAGAATTTAATCTCCCACTATACATACTATTTATAGATTATGAAAAGGCATATGATAATGTAAACGGAGATAAACTTTGGCAGATACTGCATGAAGAACATATACACTCACATGTAATACGAGCCATACAAAGCTTATATCAAAATTCTAAAATCAAAATTAAATTACCAGATGGAGAAATAACAGAACACATAAACACAAGCAAAGGTGTTCGACAAGGATGTGGACTATCTCCACTCTTATTCAATATATATATTAACAGAGTAGTGCAAGAATGGAAACAAACAGTAAACAGTGGAATTTCAATAACTAGGAATAAAATAATTCAAACAATATTATATGCTGATGATCAAATAATATTATCAGATTCCGAAGATAGCTTACAAATAGCAGCATATCAATTATTCAAAATTGCCAGCAAATATAATATGAAAATTTCCACATCAAAATCCAAAACAATGGCAATGTGTGGAAAAAACATACAACGGGTGAAAATTGAGATTGATGGAAAAATTATAGAACAAGTGTCAGATTTCTCTTACTTAGGAAGTGTATTTGCAGAGTATAAGAGTGACATTGATTCAAAATTACAAAAATATAATAAAATGAATGGGGTAATACGAAGACATTTTGGTAAACAGATGAGGACAGAGACAAAAACTAAGATTACATAACATCACATCAAAAGCTGCCCTAAAATATGGAAGTGAAATTTGGATTTTAAATAAAAGAAACTCTCATAAACTGCAAGTAAGCCAAATGCGCTTCTTACGATCATTGTTAGGAGTTAATAGACTGGATCACCAAAGGAACACTACTATCAGAGGAAAACTTGGAGTAACAAGTTTAAATGAAGATATACAAAGATACCAACAAGAATGGAAAAATCATCTGAGAAGAATGGCAAGAAATAGACTTCCAAAATTGGCATTCCAATATACCCCAACTGGACATAGGGACCAAGGAAGACCAAAACATCGGTGGAAAGATCAAGACCATCTTCGCTAGGTTTACCGTACAGGCCACATGGCCTAAAACGAAGTTGTTCATGATGATGATGATGATATATATATATATATATATATATATATATATATATAATTAAATGTTTCACATTGAGCAATTCAATCTTGAATTGACATGATATGAAAAGTAATTGCTCGTACGGGACTTGAACCCAGACCACTGTATTTATATCCCACTACATCCAGTAATAATGAGAATATATTATTATAATGGAAATGAATGTTTGTACTAGACTTGTTCGGTGGCGTAATTGATAGAGCACTGGGATATATCCACAGGTTCGGGTTCAAGTCCCGTTGGAGCATTTATTAATTTTCTTATCATGTCAAAAACACACACACACACACACACACATATATATATATATATATATATATATATATATATATATATAATTCAAGGAGGATTTATATTCATTTTTATTTTAAAATTGCGCTTGTAATTTAGAATAACATAAAATCATATCTCAAAAATATACAAAGACAGAAACATTTGAAATTTTATATTTAAATTTCTTATATTATGTTAGATTTCAAATGTGAACAGTACAAAACGTAATATATTTTCAAACATTTTAATCCATGAAAAATATGATACTCGTATTTATAATTGTATTTCCTACAATATAGATCATGTAGTTCACCGTTATGTAGTCTTCTGCATTCGCCCGTCTGTTCATCTCTCTTTTGTTCTAAAATTTTCCTAGGAACTTTGTGTTGAAACAGTACAGATTTTCATTTTATTATTGTTATTATTATTATTACTATTATTGTTATTATTGTAATTGTTATTATTATTATTATTATTATTATTATTATTATTATTATTATTATTATTATTATTATTATTTAAATAAGAATAACTGATGGAAAAAGAATCGTTGGTATGTTGATCTCAGTACTTTGGAATAGAAATGTAATATACAGAACGAAGAAAACTACATTCACGTTCCGTTACAAAGCACTTTATTATATGGGTCCGAAACCTGGACAGTAAGTAGAAAATAAGCCAACTAGCTGTTAGCAGTAGAAATGGATTTTGGGAAGCGATGTACAAGAATTTCAAGAATGGATAAGGTCAGAAACATCACAATAAGGGAAATTATGCAAGTTGAGAAAACATATTAGGAAAAATAGAAGAAAAACGTTTGTAATGGTATGGACACCTCATAAGAATGGAAGAAGAGAGAATACCATAGAAGATCATTAATTGGAAAACTAATGGAAGAAGTGGAAGAGGCGGGTCTAGAGAACGATGGATGGATTGAGTGAAGAGAAGTATGGAAGCTAGAGATCTGAGAGAAGAAGATGCTTTAGACAAGAAACCTCTACTTACAAATCACTTTCGGTTGAAGGAGAAACACTGTATTGTGGAATATTCCTAAATAAAAAATTATTGCATTATTATTATTATTATATTATTTTAATTTACAATTTATTTATTAATAATATTATATATTAATAATATTATTATATTGTATTATTTTAATTTACGATTTATTTATTAATATTATTATAATAAAATAAATATTGAAATTATAGATTTTATAAATTTTGCAGTAAATAGTATGTTACGTTATCGTTTATATTTGTAATGTTTGATAAAATGGCCAATTAACGTGCGAAATCTGTTTACAAAACATGGTCTGATAAATAAAGTAGATGTGGCAACAATGTACTTCTCATTCTGCGTCTCCGGAAAAATCAATAAGTAGCTCAATGGCCCGTGTAATATATCAATCGAATTTACATATTGTATTATTTTTAATATTTACACGAAAACTGTCAAAGCTGCATAAAAAATAAACATTTTCATACAATTTTGAAAAATTAAGCTATTCAAAAATAATATTAAAACATCTCCGAGCAATTACATAGAGTATATATTTTATTATAACATCAAAGTTTTTAAAATATTTCGTTTCCATGTTAATAGACGATCTGTTCATATTGTCAGAACTGCGTGAAGGTGACTCAAACAACGCCACATAGCGATTGTGTTTTGTTAATTTGCAACACTGTAGGCGTACCCTGGCTAAACCAGGCGTCTGTCGTGTATAAATATTAATACATTCAACATGTAAGATTTGTGATAGTTATTAAAGCGTGCTTAGAGTGTTTTGATGCGTGTGGAATGGACTCAGGACCTGTTTTTTTCTTCAATTGAACACGTGGTTGGTTATTTATATTAATATTTGATAAATTATATAAACATGAACATCTGTGAATCTGATTTTTATGAACTCAATAACTGCTTAACCGAATTGAATGGGGTTTTAACCATCATTTAGAGAATTTCTTTGGGAAAATTAACGTATGTAACTTATTACCGTATGTACTATAGGACCGGAGCAAAAGAAATAAAAATAAATAATAATTTTAAAAAACTAAAACAACACACTTTATTAGAAAACCGAACTAAAAAAATGAAAAATAATTTTAATTTCCGACACGCTTGGGATAAAATTAAAGTGGTCAACAAAAAAAATCATCTCCAACACATATAGAATAAAACTAGAGGTATGAACAAAAAGAAAATAATTTTCCCATCAAAAGCGTGGGGTGCTCTATATCAATTAATATATTTGATAATAAACAGATATTGGTAAAAGTAAAGTCTGTAAGATGAAAATGTAAAAATCATTAAAAGCACCCCACGCTTTCGATGGTAAAATTATTTTCTTTTTGTTGATAACTCTAGTTTTATTCTATATGTGTTGGAGAAGATTTTTTGTTGACCACTTTAATTTTATCCCAAGCGTGTTGGAAGATATTTTTTTTATTTAGTTAGTTCGGTTTTCTAACTAAGCGTGTTGTTTTAGTTTTTTAAAACTATTATTTATTTGTTATTATTTAGTTTTAATATTTTACAAAATAAGGTAAAAATGTAAATGTCTTTAAATTCGATACTATTGTAGTATGCCCTCTTCTAAAAAAATCGTCCCAGCCGGATTTGAACCAGCGACCTATGGACTACTGAAATTATATACCACTAGAGTTCACCGCTCTGCCAACTGAGCTCTTCCAACGATTGACCAAAAAGTCGACAAGTCCGGAACCTATTATACCATTTTTAATTTTTTTTTAAATTTTCTGATGATTCTGGCCAGGATTTTAGAAAATAATGTGACATTATTATATTGTCATGGCTCTATTATAATTATAGAAAGTTTCAAGTCGATCTTATGTTTCTAAGTGGGTGGAAATCGTTATTATTATTATTATTATTATTATTATTATTATTATTATTATTATTATTATACATAGTATGCCTAAAATATGATTATTATATATATATATATGTGTTGATTTACTCTAATTTTAACGAATAAAATACTATACGATTATAGAACAATATAAATGAAAATAGAATTACCGGTACTAATAAACTAGAATATATCTCATAATTTCTACTCGTTGTGCAGAAAATTATCCTCATAGTTTTTTTTAAAGTAATTACCTAAATACATTTCTCTCATTTCGAATAATCGAATTTCTGTGCTATGTAAGTTTATTTTAAGAGCGCGACGAAATAAATGTAAGATATTTCACTTAACATAAAATGCAAATATAGTTTTAAATATGTTGGGTTGTTATTACGTATATAAAACATAGTAAAGTATAGCCTGAAATATTTAATACCGTATAACACGCTACATTGACGATAAAGGTGCTCAGCATTTTCCACATAAATTATATAATTTAATATTTAATGCATCAAATACTCCCAATTATATGGAATTCAAACATAACGTTTTTCATTAAATTCATTTTCCTATTTATTAAATTTAAAATATAAAATACAATGAAATTATGCACATATACTTTATTTAAAATATTCTTCAATGAAATCATTCTCCTTGTTTTTATAAAAACACAATGGTTTTTGTTTAACAAAACGAGTGTAATATGGATGTGAGATAGCTTGAAATAGTAAAGTGAACCACAACAGGCCCGGAGGCCCTTGTGGTCGTAGGAGGTTAAGGCTCCCACTTTTCCTAGACAATCAGCACATTATGTCAGCCGGGTTGTCAGCCCTGCGTGACGGCCGCCTTTACCACTAGAACAAGCGTTTGGTACTCATTTCCGTTAGAGGCTGAGTCGATCCCAGGGCCATAGTGCAGCTTGAAATAGTCCATCAAATATTAATTTTTGTCATTTTTTTTGTTTAATGAATTATTATTGAAATTGGTTCATGAAAAACGGAAAATACTCTTATTTCATGTTTCACCGTATTTTAATGTTAATAATAAATAAAATGCTATATAATTACTTTACAAAATGCTAAGGAAAAAATAGTATTATAAAAAATTAATTATGAGGATTGTATGTGTAATATTATAATACTGGTACTTGCTGCTTTCTCACTCAAAAACAATTTTTTTTTGTTTATGTAGTAATTAAATTTTTAATTACGTTTCTACTCTGGGAAATTAAATTGTTTGTTATAATATTTTTGAAATATTAAAATGAAATGCATTAACAAATACACTTAATGTTGTTAAATTATAAAATAAGTCTGTAAAGCTACATTACTTTAAGCTGTATGTTTGTAGAGTTCTACATAAATTAATACGGAATTAAAAAAATTAAATAAGCTTAATTAAATTATAAGTTATTATTATTATTATTATTATTATTATTATTATTATTATTATTGTTATTATTATTGAAACAATTAAATTGGTACGGACACATTAGAAGGATGGAAGAAGGAAGACTACCTAAGATAATCATGGATTGGGAACCACAGGGAAGGAAAAAAGAAGGGTAGACCAAGTATTACGTGGATTCAGGGAATCAATGAAACTAAGAGGGAATGGGAAATAGAAGAAGATATGTGGATGAACAGACAAGAATGGAAAAATGTGTTGAAAACAATGTGTAGTTACCTGTGAACATGGGTACCGGAAAAAATGTATATTCATTGTAAAAATCAAGATTTCTAAATCTTTCTAATATTTTGTTCATGGGTCAATAGTTTCATTGCTTCGTAATAAAGACAGCTCATAAACTATAGTTTAACACTTTAGGCCACGTACCACAATATTCACATATACGTACATATGCAAGATTACAGAGGAATTTTACAAAGTTTAACTGAAAACACGTGTGTGACACGTGCTCTATGATCTCATTATTTGAACATCAGAGATGTGAAGCCGTTTACAAAGTAAAACTAAGTCCACTCTTTCACTGCAAATATCGTGCAAGAAAATCCGCTCTTTTTCAAGGTTATTTTAAATAACGTTAGTTTACTTATTTCATCATTAGTTTATTCATCGAATTTGTCTTCATTTAAACAATCAGTGGATTAATAGTTAAGTATCATCGCCTCACTATGATGGTTGTCCGTTTATATAAGAACAGGTATCGAGCGACAATGATTAACATGCACAATTATTATAGTGGCGGTAGTCGGCATCTTTGTATTTAATTATATATAACAGCTGCGGGGAAACAAAGTGAGCCTCTGGGCAACCGCCATAGTCAGGGGATAATGATATACTTTCCTCTAGTTCAAAGGTTCGATTATTCAGAGCAAGTCGGGCCGATGGATTTTTCCAGGGCTAGAATTTCTTAGCTATGGGTCTCGTGTCTTAGAACTACGATACGTAAAAGAACTTCAGGTTTGAAAAAGGAGGCCTCAGAGCAAAATCTGTCCGTCCTTTCATGCACAGATTTGAATTCGATCTGAATGGTTTTACCAGTAAGAGTGTCGTAATAGTGTATTAGATGCGAGATTGGGAAGTGGTTTTACAGAAGCCAGGAAAATGTTTAAACCCGAGCGATAGCGAGGTTTTTAATTTCCAAGATTCTGTAAAACACTTCACAAACGTGCGTTATACATTATTTTTTGCACGATGGTGTTTTCAAAATAATAAATAATGTAAAATAATAACATATTTGTTGAAAATGTTTGCGTCCATTATAAACAACTGACTAACGTTAACAGTGTGGGCAATGTTTATTAGTATAAAATATAGCAGGCTGTGAGACCATTAGTAATAAAATGGCGGCAAGTAGGTATTTACTGTTTTATATTGTTTCAAATAAAGTTCAATTAATTTAAAATGCAGTGATTTGTTTCGTATATTAACACTACCTTTGTACGTAGTATACGTAGAATGCCGTGGTTTTACTTCCCCCACGTGGGTGTAAATGTAACATTACAGTATAGTTATTTAGGTTGGCAAACCCGAAATATAGGAAGTTTAACTTTCAATCATGGTCGCCATTGCTGTAAGTACGACAAAACGCAGTATCGCGCAAAAAAAAAATAATAACACTGAAACAATCAACAATAATATTTTTTTTTTGCAAATGCCCCAGGTCGTCTTTCGACATTCATGGTGTTCTATCCTGGCATGGCGTACTTGTAACCCACTTCTGAGGTTGGGGCGCCTGGAAGGCGGGGTTAAGTTGTCTCCGTGATATGATGGGTGATGATAGTGGTGCGCCAGGAGAGTCCCTAATCCTAAGCTTAATCTAAGATGAATATGAATGATGATGATTGCGATGGCTACATGATTTCGGGGACCGTTAGGGCCTTAACGTTTTCCTGACATTTGTCTTACAGCTGAGGAAAAACCCCGATAAAAACCTCACCCTGAAAAACTGTCCCGACCGGGGAGCGAACCCGGGCCTGCTGCGTGACAAGGCAGCACGCTACCTCGAGATCACAGCGGTGGATTCAACAAAAATATTGTTGAAATTTGTTGTTATCCACTATCACTGTATTAGAATGTTTATTGTTTCCATGACAACTACATTAATTGAAAATACACAATAATAAATGAGTAGCGTCTCGGGACACGAAGGCGGGAAATAGTATGCTGCGACATTACAGAACTAGCCTGGTTGGTGATTAAAACAGCAACATCCGCCTACCATTCTGCTGTGGTACTGTTGCCTATTCAAGCAACTTAGCCCTGGTGAGGAAGATAAAACACTTATTTTAAATTTAATTTATTTGGAACAACATTAACCCTTTCACACAAACTTTTCATTTATTTAAAAAATACACGTAATATAAAATATTTCATATAAATAATAAGGGTGTATGAACGTAAATTCTACAGTGTATTATTTTTTTGTCTTCTTCTTCTTCTTCTTCACTTCACGGGCTAGGCAAAAATTGCCTGTTCCGCTTCACAGTTCTTCTGCCCATCTTTTCACTGGCCTTCCTACATTCCTTGAACCTCTTGGCTTGTAGTTGAATGCTGCTCTTGTTACTTTCATTCTTTCCACACGTATAAACCATTTCTCTCTATATTCTCTGATTTTCTCATTCAATGGATATATGTTTAACTCTGTTCTTATATAGTATTCTTTATCCGATCCAATCTTGTGCAGCCTTTTGTTCTTCAATGGAAGTTCATTTCTGCGCTTTGTATCTTACTTTGCAATATTTTTTTTTTATAAATTGAGTAGATTATTTCTCTCATGCCCCAAATGGGAGTCAATGACCAATCACATTTCAATGAACGTTTTACAACCAATTACAGTCGTGTTTCACCTCGATAGTTATCGAATTTTGGTTACCAAAATAAAGAAAGCTCCTCCTTTTTTAATATTCTGAACAGGTAAGAGCATTATTTTGTAGTGACTGACTCTCTAACAAAACTGAACAGATTCCTTCGACCTAGACATTGGATAATTATGTTCTCAATGATTGTGTTTTTAAATACTGAATGTGTTATTATTTAATTGTAATATTACTGTGTTTTCTTACGTAATTGCAATGTTACGGTTTTTTTTTAGTGTATAGTGCTATTGTGTTATTATTTAATTGTAATATTACTGTGTTTCTTTATGTAATTGTAATGTTATTGCTTTTTTAGTGTATAATGCTATTTTGTTATTATTTAATTGTAATATTATTGCGTTTTCTTTATGTAATTGTAATGTTATTGTTTTTTTTGTTTTGTTTATTTTTCTTCCACACTAGTAGCAATTTATTACGTTATTGTAACGGACTGTCAACAGTACGTACGGCTTACTGCCCCGTGCGACCCATATTTGTATAATAATATTGTAAATATCTTACTTTTGTCTAATAAAGTCCTACTACTACTACTGATTTTACTGAGTTCTTTCCGAAAGAAAAATTTTATGACCTATAATGTGTGTTATAATATACAAGTTGATGTTTCAATTTTTCTCCACTAGGGCGCATTCTTACAACATTGCGATCTTATTTGGCAATAAATAGTATGATCAAGTTGCAGTGATGAACAAATGAAACATTTCTCATTTGATTTCAAACATCGTGCCGTTTACATTAAATATATAATATTTTTAAAATAATTGTTATGTATTAAGTAATGATTTGTCAGTAAAGAGCTTAATTTTATTCATTTAGGTTAGTCCTAACAAATGCCCCTCTTGATTTCCAAAGTTCTCCAGATGAATTGAAAATCACTCGTGGCATTACTTATAATGCGCACAATGTGCAAAATATTGATGATTAACTATTCTAGTCCTAATTTTATTATCGACACTTTTGTTCTTTTGCAGTTTTGTGCATGGTATCTTTCACAGTTTGCACACGCAATCATCATTCGGTTGGTGGAATGTTCTTGTCTTGGCAGAATTTGTAATGAAAGCCGTGGCACTACTTATAAGTAATAAGTTAATTTAACCCCCTACAGGATAACGAACTCCTATCATCAGGATCAATGAATTATCACAGGGTGAATTGGTCTCCATGATTGGATTTGCTTACTTATGCTTGTCCTAATTTATATACTCTTTTTCCTCCAAGTCTTTATCTAATTCAAGCTTGAGAATTCTGTTCTAATTTCCCTATCCACTTATGCCCCCATCTCTTACTTCGGCTCAACTGCGCTTCTATTAGCGCTTGATTTTTCAGTTATGTGTTGTTCTAAAACTATAGCTCTTCTTCTGTTATTTACTAACATTATTTATATTTTACATTTTACATTTTTCAAACAATTTTTATAACATTATTAGACAATTTTGAACGTATTTATTTAAATATGCAAATCAGAATATTATGGCACAGTTAGACAATATGTGTGATGCTAACTGCTATTTTTCTCCACACAGTAGTATATTACTTAGTCTATGATTTTCTATCGCTCGCTGTTTGGTTTATCGCTGGTTGGATCAGGCGTTAGGGAGTGATAAGTAAGTGTACACCCATTTTTAATAAACGTTTGGTAATTTTAATATTATTGATATATTATTTTTAACATTTGGCGATTTATTGCAAATATTGGTCATTTAAATTTCATAGCGACCGATAGTAATCGAGGATGATAATCGATATGTGGTCGATTGTGAGTTATTGCTGGCTATATAAACACTGGTGGCATGCGCACTGTTGTTCTATAGGACTTTGAAACTATTTCACGCTAGTTTAAGTGCAGTTTTTACCTTACTTCTTGTTATTTTATTACTTTATCAGTTTATTGGTCTGTTATTCTAGACCTACACTCGCTCTATTTGTCTCTTGTTATTCCAGTTCACTGCACACCTGTTACTGCACTGAATACTGGGAATGATCTCTGTCGTGGATGTCCTCTTCTGCTTCTTTTTCCTTTTCTAGGTGGCGTAGTCCCACCTTCCCCGGTTCACCCTGACACTGTGCATGTAATATGTGCCTTGTAAAATAGAGTTGGTTTAAGTGGAAGAGAAGACGTTATGACTTTGAATATGATTTGTTAAATACTCGTTATATTATTATTATTATTATTTATTATTATTATTATTATTATTTATTATTATTATATTATTATTATTAATGTATTTATTAAGCTATTCATTATTTCCTTAACCTTATTTCAAATCCCATGTATATTCCATGTTCCTGAAAGAATAGTCCGTTTTGTAGCTTTTATATAAATCAATGTAGCATTTGATTTTTGGGCGTTGTATTTTTTAACGAAGTCGGTCGCGGTGGACTAGTGGTTATGCTCCTTGCCTCTTGTCACTGAGGGTCGCGGGTTTTCAAACCCGGCCGGGGTCGATGGGGTTTTTTTAGGACGGAAAAATCCAAGGGAGCAAGTCCTCCGGGAGGGACTTTAAGCCGTGGGTCCCGAGTCTGAAGATTTTCAGGCTCGTAAAAAATCCTTAAGCCTGAATGAAAAGGCCTCTAAGCAAAATGTACCGAATTTTTCCGTCCTAGTACTACCTTGGTTTCCTAGATGTCAGTATGAGGCGGAACACTGACACCGGACCACTCAAAAAGACATCTATATGAAAACAAGTGTAACTAAATTAGTATGGTTCAAATTCTTCCCTGTAGGGGGAGAGCGTCTAAATCTCTGTAAAGGGAAAATATAGGCTCACAATTCAATGCAATACAATTTTTTAACGAATAGCAAGCTAGCCTGATGCGTCAACCCCAAATCCTGTGGACCAGGCGTTTAATTCGGATATAATTCTCAGGATAGGGATGTATGGAGAGCTTACGTCCGCGCGGCCATGAACCTACGTGTTCGATAGTACCAGTGAGTAAGTAAGTATTGTCAAAATAGAGTGTAAGTTTCCTTTAGATTCTCAATGGAAAGTTCTATGTTTTATGAGTACGAAAGATTGTATAATCATAGGTTTATTTGCCTTCCAAATGTGACACGTATTGTAAAAAGTAGGTACTTTGTATAACTGAGGAGTTTGGAAGCAAAAGTACAAGCTTTGCAGTATGTTGAAGTTGTATAAAAAAACGACAGGTAATTCAAAATGATAACTGCGGGTGATGAGTGTTTTCTCCCAGGTAACTCGAAAAAGACATTAATGCCTTTACAAACTCACTTTTTTCAAGAGAAAAAGACACTTACGCCTCTTTGCTTCTTTAAAGACGTTTCTTTAGTGGTGGATAATTAGCTTTCTTGGATTTTTTGCTTGTAGCCTTCATTTAAAAATGATAACTTGTGGTATTGAATATTTACCTGATACAGGAAGGTCTGTATATACATTTCCACGGTATATAATGATGGATGAAACACTTCTGAATTCAATCTGTCAAATAATATATTTTGAATATTTAATTTGTAAAAAACATATTATAGCATTTTAGGGATGTCGTTGCTACGTTACGACGACCGGTTTATTACGTCAACATAGCAACGAAGGGCACATGTTCTACAATCACTTATTTTCAAGCATAGCTGGCGCTTCCCTGTCGTACTTAAAGAATGACGACCATGAATGGATGTGCAGTTTCCTAAATTCTCGGGCGTTGCCAACAAATACATACCTAAATACATGTACTGTAATATTACGCATTACAACACGAGGGCGGGAAGTAAAACCACTGCAGTTTTTGTATATTACGTACAATGTAGATATATAGAAATAGTATATCAAAACGGTGGTACGTGAATATAAATGTCTACCAACCAAAATCACTGCATTTTATATGAATTTGAGATGGGTTGAAACAATAATAATTCCAATTAAATTCATTCTTGCCACCCATGTATCCATGATTTTATTTTCGGCCTGCTGTAGTCTCAACTAAATTATTTTAGGCATTTACTGCATATACATTGGTTCAAACTTCTAACGGACAGTCAGTTGTTTATCATGAACGAAATATTTCCAACAAATATGTTATTATTTTCTATTATTTATTATGATAACACCATCGTGCAAACAATATGTACAAAACATGTTTGTGAAGTGGTTTACAGAATCTCGGAAATTAAAAAATTAGTTTAGCTTTTAAAGAGTGTCGTTGATATACACCGTTCTGCATTTTAAAAGTTATTTTTATTTTTCAAAACCTGATAGGTGATTCTAAACGAATTTTGTGTGCTGAACGCGAAAATGATCCTCCATCTTCTCCTATCACGTCAATGTTTGTCCCAAAAATATTCATGACATAACTAGAAATGAAATTACTAGATCTGTACAAATGGTAACACAAAATTACTTTCCAAATTCTAAATCCGAAAAAAGCCGTTTGTGATTGGAATGACGACTTGTCCTCCCTCTCTTGCCCCTTTAGGGGTTGGCGGCTTCTGCGGCGGTGGCGGTCTTCGTGTTGGCGGCTTGGAGAACATCAGCTTCGACCAGCGTCACCAAGGCTTGTTAATGTCCGACCGATCTGCGGCTGGTTGTGGTCGACACTAGGATATACGCTCGCTATCTACACTCACGATACACCAAAGGGCTAAAGAGGGTACATAAATCCCTAAAATAGCCGAAAGTATGGTTTACGGTTCCTTTCTCGGCCGCCGAGGATGCATCCAGGCCGGCTCAGGGGAGGGATACGTTTTGGAAAAGTGATCCGCTTCCACCACATAGTCTAGTCTAGTCTAGTTTTGCCAATTTAAGGGTTAATGTTATAACGACATCCAGAGCTGAGAAAAATGTATATATGGTTTATAAGAGCTGCCCTGTCTCACTGCAGATACGTATTTATTATGTGAATCATATCAAGTCCATATACTCACATTTTATAAACATAAATATTTAAAAAATCAGGCGCTTGTCATTTCATTGTAATAGGCGACGGAGTTAGGAGGTCATCACCTAGTAAAATTCGTTCTCCTATTTTTTTAAAATAAAAAGTGTATCTCTTTCTAATTCTCTTCAATGACAATTTTAATATATATATATATATGTGCTATGATAAGAAAAATAAATGCTTGGACGGGATTCGAACCCGCATCTTTGAGTCTGTACCTCAGCGTGATATCCATTAGACTACCAGGCGAATCCAATTCAAACACTTATTTTTCTTATATATGTATTATATTCTCCATTATAACTAGATGGCGCGAGAACTCGGTCTTCACTGCCATCTAGTAGCTGACTATAACAAGTAAGCAAATTAAAGAGAATATTATATATATATATATATATATATATTCAATGATAATAATTCATATTAAAATATGAGATAAATTATTTGTATTATTTACTTAGAGTTACGTATGCATAACGTATTGTAGTTCAAAATAAACATTTAGTGAGAAAGTTGACGGACGTCTGTCGATGTTTTACTCCAAGGTATACAAAATTGATTTTACAAAATTGTTACAACATGATTTTTTTTTGTTTTTATCTGTTTTTTTTGTATATATTATAATTGTATGAATAAATTGGACTTATATAGAAAATATTATTAATTTAACGCGCACATTTTACAATGTAATACGTATGAATATTACAAAACCAGATATCAATTGTGCAAACAAACACTACTAACATTGTGATATCAGCAGTGCATACGTATTCCCTTGGCGCTTGGCTGATTGATACATAATAAAATATCTCATACTAATACGCATCGAGAGTGTAAACGCCCCCTTGTGGCGCTTAATTGCTTGATGAAGAACGTTTATCACATCATTCTCATTACATCTAAGTGCAGTATTGAAATATTGACCGTTAAAATAAATATAAATTGTTTTTACTGATACAGTATGTACAATATTATCATATAAGTGAGATAATTCTACCTTATTTATAGCTCAATAAATGAACATGTTCCTTGTATTTCCATTTTAATTAGCTCCTTCATTAATTCCGATCCATTAAAAATAGTATATCCATTATTTGAAGCAATTTTAATGGCACTTGCCATAGCATTGTTGTTAGAACAATCATGCTACAAGCCGGAAGGTCGTGGTTTCGAGCCTCGATTGGGTTAGGATTTTTAGTTGGTCCAAACCTTCTGGCGGCATCGCGGCACTGGTGTTTACTCAGCTCCTAACGGAAATAAGTACCGGATGCATGTTCTGGTGACAGAGACGGCCATATGTGGAAGCGAAACTTAGTAGCTTTGTTGCATTGTTGTTCTTCAGCGAAAGTTATCAAAATTATTTTAAAAATAACAAAAATCAATTAAGCAAGAAAACTTGTTAATGCAAATTTTCGAAAATTGTTTTCAAGATAAGTTTGTTGTATTACTACACAGTGTTACCTGCTTGTATTAACTTACACAATACACTACTCATTATATGCAGTTACACTCCTAACTTAAGCAAAATTCCAGATCATGGGCAACTACAGGAATAATTCCCTTTAAGGAAAAAAATCCCATTGTTTGACCTGGAATCGAACCCGGGACCTTATAAACTGTAGTCAGAAACGCTGCGACTACTAGCCCATAAGGCAGGTCAAACATGATCATTATAATATGTAAGGGAGGAGGAAATACCATCAGTATTGAGCATACAGTTTTTTTTACATTAGACAGATGAATGGAGAAGACTACATGACAGTGAGCTACAGGATCTTTATAAAGACATCAGATGTAATTAAGTCTCGTAGACTGCGATAAACATGTGGTGCGAATGACGAGTGAAAGAGGAGCACGGAAACGTCTTGTTGGAAAACCAGAGGGAAAACTCCCAGTTGGTAGACCAAGAATGAGGTGGGAGGTTAAGAATCATTTGAGGGAGGTGGATTGCATGGGGATGATTGGAAAATATTAGTTCAGGAAAGGGATGTACGGAGAAATTATGTACATGCAGCCATGAACCTACGGGTTCGATACTGCAAAATAGGTTAGTTACTTAGTGCTATTTGGGATCTGCTGATAGGAAAATCAGAGATAAAGCGTCCAGTATTGAGACTAAGAATGAGGTGGAAGAATAACCTTAACTATGATTTGAGGGAAGTACATTATACAGCGGATGATTGGAATTCATTAGCCCTGGATAGGTATTATCCGAAAAGTGAGTGAGTTAGCGACGTCTAGAGTCCTGTAATACAATTCCAGAATCGGGTCTGTGTTAAATGTCACAAGACCTAGATGCATTTTATGTAATTATTCGAAATTCAAATTGAAAGTCAAAATATGACATGTCATAGGAACTTTCTCCTATTAACAACACAAAACTTAATTGACACAAATATAGAAAAAAGTAACAATGCACAAGCGAAGAAGATTTCTTTGTATAAATATAATCAACATTCGTTTGATGTTGGCTAACATATGACGCTAGCAGTCACTTGTTGTGTTACATCATTCACAGGTGGAAACCTGACACAGAATAGCCTAATACTTTAATCAAATACAAATCCTAGAAGAATAAGCTATATAATATTTACTATACCAGTATGATTGAACCGCTAAATAGATTCATATTTCAATAAAAATTTAGCGATTTCGCTCGCGCGGGACAAATCATGTTGGTAATAATGTTTTGATAGGTGGCGCATCGAGTTACATCTTCCCAGCGTGCCTCAGTTCAGAACGTGTGCGGTTACTGACATGTAATTAGACGTTTTGATAAATTTAATAACATCGATTACTGCATTAATATATTATTCTAAAAGTTATAGAAATGTATATATTTAACAGATGAACATTAATAACGACAGTGATCTCAGTGCGTCCTACGTGAACCTTGTAACTTGTACCGTCTCGTTGTAAAATAATGCAAGTGTGATCCATAACAAATACACCGCTTTTATATGAACATGTTTAGACTCGAGCCTGAATGGAGAAGGTAAGTGAATTTACTGTTTGTATTCTCAATAACAGTACCTGAACATTCCTGTCACACAATCATCTTTTACTGTTAAACTGATAATACAGTGTCATTATTGAACCCGAAGCTTCATGGACATACATTTGTTTTCTCAGATAATGCTTTGCAATCATCCCCTGTATAATTTACCTCTGTCAATGCTATTGTGTTTTCTACCTACTGGCGCTTTCCCTCTTGTTTTCCACAAGGAGTTTCCATGTTCCTCTTTGACCCCCTTCATGCCACATGTCCTGCCCATGTTTACGAGATTTGACTGTAATTATTAGATCTAATTTCTCGTATACTTCATGTAGCTTATGCAGTCTTCTCCATTCACCTGTTCATCTGTCTTTGATGAAAAATTTTTCGTAAGAACTTTCTTTTCACATACTCGTAATATTTTTTCTCCCTTAATGCGAGAATCCAGGTTCCGCATACATATAACGGGAAGCATAACCGTTTTCTATATTTTTATGTTTTTTAGACAAGATGGAATGACAAGAGTTCCTGCAATGCGTAATAACACGCCTTCCCAGAATTGAGCTTATGTTTAATTTTTTTGTGCACCTCATTCCTGTTTGTAGTTATTTGTGTATTTGTAATTATTATTATTGTTCCGGAACTTGAATTCAGTCACTTCTTCAGAATCTCCATAATGTGTTATTATTGTCCATTTGCATTATAGAGGCCTAAAGTGTGGTGCTACTCAGTACAACGTGCCTCGCTATCGCCTATAGGATCGACATATACTAAAAGCTTATTGAGTTATATGCCTTCCTTACTGTAGCCTTACAATTCAGGCCCTTAGCCTACCAGCCGGCTGCTGGCGTCACATCAACATGTGTTAATCACAATAATCGAGCCTGTGTAGAGGTAAAAAGTGTTCGGCATGTAGGGTCGCACAGCCGTTATATTTATTTATTTTTCAACACGGAGTTGCTGCTTATTGTAGCTATCCAAATTCCTCACGATGTTGGGTGGTCACCGGTCCCATACTGATGGAAATTTCATGAGAAAATTTCTCCTCCCATGGAGACCCGAACCAGCGCTAGCCCCGTAACTCTGTATCAGGGCATGTTGCCTTAACGGCGCGGGGCTTCCCTAGAATATATCCTGATGAAAGTTTTAACTAAATATTGTTTATGTATTATATTGGGCTCAACTGCACTTCTACTTACGCTTGATTTTTCACTTTATTATTGTAAACTATAGCTCTTCTTCTGTATATACTAACTTTTTTAATATTTTAAACTTTTTCAAACAATTTTTATAACGTTATTAAACAATTTTCAAGTATTTATTTAATTTCGGAAATCACAATATTATGACACTGTTAGACAATATTGTGATTGCTAACTGCTATTTTCTGCACAGAGTATATTACTTAGTCTATGATTTTTCTATCGCTGTTTATGGTTATCGCTGGTTGGAATAGCGTTAGGGAGTGATAAGTGTACACCCATTTTTAATAAACATTTGATAATTTTAATATTATAAATGGGTTGTAAGGGGTAGTGACGTGTGTATAACCTCTCGTACCCAATTCTCATCCTCACCTTCTCGTGGTACAACCCGTTTTCACAAACGAGGCTCTGAGGACCGAGTCACGGCCGTATAACCGTTCCATCAGGTACTGAGTAAATGCGGTATCCTAATATCTGTCCAGAGACTAAAAGGTAGCAGCCCAACTACTGGACTACTTAGCGTCGGGCCAGTAACCTGTCCTAAGGACTTCAAAATATTTCCAAGTCTCAACACGAAAAAATCCAGAAGGGATTTATATCAACCTGCAGGAAGAAGACCAGGACGTCCACTCAAAATACTTTGAATGGTGTTTCTCTTGAGGCCGAAACAGGTCAACAAATGGCCTAAATTCGTGAATGTACTATGATGATGATGAATATTATAAAACTTTTTTAACATAGATTTCGGGATTTATTGCAAAGATTGGTGATATAAATTTCATAGCGATATGCTCCCACCTAGCTTAATTTATCAATAATAATCGAGGATGATAATCGATATGTGGTTCGATGGTTGGTTATCACTGCCTCTATGAACTCCGGCGCATGCGCACTGTAGTTCTCTAGGAGTTTGAAAATATTCCACGTTAGTTTAAGTGCAGTTTTTCCCAGAATTGCTTAACTAACATTACTTCCCAGTTTGTTTTTGACTTCCGAGTCTTTCTGTAAGAAGTAACTCACCCTAACCTCAATTTTATTCTTTTTGTAAAATTGTAGACTTTCACGGCAGGTATTTTGATTCATGTATTTTATGTCTTCCGGGCTAAATGGCCGTGGTCTGGTTTTATTAACACTCAACGTTTCGTCTACTACTGCGGTAGACATCCTCAGGAGATTCTGCGTGCTCTTCGAACTCTTAACTCACCAAATGTCGGCTGCAGACTGGCTTTTTGTCGAGTGCTTCTTATCAGTTAAGTGAATTATTAAGTTAGGAAAATGCAAGTATCGTTATTTTTAATGTCCAGTATCATTATCAAACCAACGATCACCTGTAATTAGTTTCATGAAAATGGCCCCGTTTTGAGAATCATTAGGCGATTCTATGCCAGGAGTCCAACTGCATGAATTGAAATAATAGTAACAAAAAGAAAAGAAACCGCCAATTTAATATGGTAGCATGTGAATGATTACCTGAAGAAAATGCACGTGTTTATTTTTAAAAATGCGATAAATCCCTTAAGTTGAAGGAACATTTCAATTGATTTAAAAAATCTCTGTATGTATCTTGAAAACTTGCATTACTCATTTTTCAAACAGAATTGCAAACTTATTCTTATGGGGCACCAGATTTTCTGATAAACTGTAGTGTACATTAATGTTACTCTTTTCTCATTATTCCTTTATATTTTAAACTTTCTTTTCCAAGCCATTTACTTAATCCAATTACAGGTTATTATATTTGTTGTTGTTACTATTATTATTATTATTATTATTGCTATTTTTCTTTCTTACCCTTTTCAACTTTATATTGTACATAACATGATAAGAACAATAAATGCCTGGACGGGATTTGAACCTCGACCTCTCTATTTCTACTCGAGGATGCTATTCATTACACCACCGGCCAAATCCAATACAAACACTTATTTTTCTTATATATATATGTTCTCCATTATTATAAGATGTAGCGAGAACTCGGTCTTCACTTAAGCTTGCATTGCTCAATGTCAAAAATGTAATTATAACATATATATAGTGTATCAATCATAATTCTTATTGTACGTATAATTTAACCCGGTCTTAACTCCATCAGGTAAACTAAATAAATGAACTTAATTTAATTAAATACATCGTACAATGTGGTAGGACTTTTGCATTCTGAATTATGTAACATTAGGCTGTACCAATTCCGAGCTAAATTCCAGATGTACTGTAAACAAACTTGCATAAGGTATGGCTGTGTCTATTGGGGGAAACGTGGTGCTACTTTTACCCGCCATATGACTGAATCGTGTAAGAAAATGTCACCGATATAAACATTGTTCTTAGTATTTGAAGACTGAATAATACAAGTAATATGGTACGAATAATTATGAACATTCATTTCCTATTTATTTATGAAGAAACATGACATATATGTCTACATAATCAGACTTTTTTCCCTGATGTCGATAGATATCCTTTATTTGTGATTTCATTATGAGCAGAATATATGCTCTATGCTAACTCACCTGTAAGTTCTGATATTTTCACCGCATTCTCAATGGCTAATATTGGATTTTTTACTAAACTATTTGACAACATTGAAAATAATTTGTTTCTTTTGCTATGTTTTAAGAAATCCTACTGAAACGGGTCATTTTAAAACAACTGAAATCCGAACGTATTGTGCATTTCGCATGCGTAAGAATGTAACAGTGCTCATTTATTCTATCAAAATGTAAGATTCCTCCATTTAACTTATATAGACATGTGCTGGATGTATATTTGTTGTGTTTGAGCGCTTAGAGTTAAAACCATTATTCGACGAATGGAAATTCAGTCAAACATCTGGATTGTTTACGTTACAACTGGGAGAGGTACAGCAGGCTCTGGACTCAACCAGATAAGCAAATAATTAGGAATATGTAGATTATAGCTTTACATCCGATAAATCTCATTTTAAAGGGCAAATTGTTAAATTAGATTTGATACTTGAATTGTAGGTCACAGTCTGAATGTTCCCATAACATATCAATTGGCATAATGACTACCTTATGTTTGGAGCAACTGCGCTTGGAAATTGTATTTGTTTAGTTTACTTTAGCTTATATTTGTATTTAAATAGGCCCACATTGTGCGTAATTATTTTAGCTTCACGCTTGTTATGTATTATAGATAAATATTTTATTAGAATTTTTATTGTGAATATTCTTGACTCTCGCTCCTTATAGACCCCACTAGTGTCCTTCATCAGATGCTTCATCACAAGTAAACAGTCGCGCCGAGTGGTTTAAGGTAAGACGCCTCGGTGAACAGCTGGTTTGAGTCCCCATGGGGTAAGATATTTTCTCATGGAATTTCGTACAGTATGGAACCGGTACACATCCAGCATCGTGAGGCTTTTGGGCAGCTACAATAAGTTGCAGTTGTAGGTTGAGAAAACCAGTTATAACGGCTGTCGGACGCGACGTGTTGCCCACATGTCATCCATACACTAGCTGGATGTTCGCCTGCCTCTGTGATTTACACATGTGGATGTGAGGCTAGCAGCCAACTAGTAGGCCTGTCGCGCCCTGGAAAACGATGAAAACAATTACTGAATGCGTATAATTAATTCCAAGAAGAAAGGTAATGTTTCTATTGAGGATAGTAATACTTCGTTGTAACATAAATTGATGCATTACTTTTCTTCACTCGTATAACTAGCACAACAACTAGTAACATGATGCGAGTAGCATAACGTGTTATATGTACTTGGATATAAGTACTTTTGTGTGTTGATACGATATTGTAACATTATTTTATATCGTCCAAGCTTTTCTTTACTTCCAACGATAATTACTTTCGTAAATATCGTTCCTTCTCTATTTCATTAATGTAGCATATTTCACCTTCCAAAATTATTTATATATCATATTTTTTTATGTGACTTAAGTCGCTACTTTTTTTCTATTCTTTTACTTACAACTGTCCACAAATTAAGTTCATTGCTAAATTGTTAACGTGTGAAAGATCTTCCATTAAAAACATCAGAAGTGGATTAAATACATCAGAAGTGGATTAAATAATTAGTCTGTAGACGTACTCAGTAAATTAGAGTCTGTGAAATTAAAAAGTTGAAACAATATGCCTACATAAAAATGATAATTACAGTCTATTGGAAAAATAAAATATGCTTCATTTTGTATTGGTATTTAGGTTCTTAGAAGAATAAGTGGAGCCACTCTCACCTTCTTGTGAATTATGTTATAGAGTTATGCTTCACTTATGAAGGCCTGTAACCTGTAAATTTCAGTTTTAAACCTTAATTATAGAAGTAATTCATCCTATTATATTTTTTTATAATTTTATAATTTTGTCTTTGGTATATTATTAGTTGCATTACACACGACCTGTCGGGAGGCGGATCACACATAATTGTTTTATCACACGAGGACGTGGAACAAGGAGAAACACAACGTTATGGAGAAACACACACATTCAGATGTTCAATACCTGCTTGTACCTTAAAGGTTCGTGACATTTGAGGAAAACCCTAAAAAAAATGCATGTACCCTGGAATCGAACCGTGATCCGCTGCGACCACACCGGTGGCCTATTTTTCATAAGTAATGCCACGAATGATTTCCAAATTACTCGTGGCATTTGTTAGGACTATTTAACGAATAAAATTAAGCTGTTTACTCACAAATCATTGTTTAACTATAGTTATTTTCAAATATTTATACTTTAATGTAAACGGCGATGTTTGAAAACAAATCAGAAATGTGAGGTTATGTTCATTCACTGCTGCTTGATCATATTATTTATTGCCAAATAAGATCGCAATATTGTAAGAGTGCACCCAAGTGGAGAAATAATTAAACACATCAAACTATATATCATAATCAATATTTCGGGTTATTCATTTATTTTTTAGTAAACAACTTAGTAAAATTAAGGAATATTTTCATTATTTGCTATATTCAATGTATTTGTTGGAGAAAAATAATGCTTTGACCTGTTCAGAACATTAAAAAGGAGGAGCTTTCTTTATAACAAAAGCAGGAGCTGATAAAGAGAAATTGATAAAGAACGAGATGAAACATGACTGTCATTGGTTGTAAAACAACATTCATTGAAACGTGATTGGTCACTGACTAGCATTTGGGGCATGAGTTAAGTAGTCATTATAAATATACTGTTATGCATATTTTAATATAAATGACCATATAGACGTTAAAACATCTAAATAATATAAACATACACAGGATATTAAAATAAGCACCTGATACATCAGACTCCCTCAACTAAATTAAATTTCTGTTGACCAAGTGTTTTCAAACAGAAATTTAATTTAGTTGATTTTAGGAATATTCCACAATACAGTGTTTCTTCTTCAACCCAAAGTGATTTGTCACCAGACGTTCCTATCCAAAGCATCTTCTTCCCTCAAATTTCTACCTTCCATACTTCTCCTCACTCCATCTATCCAACGTTCTGTAGGTCTCCTCTTCCATTAGTTTTCCAATTAACGATCTTCTTTCAGATACTTTATCACATAACCTCAACTGAGCTTTACTATTGGAGATTTCATGTAACAGACTTGCAGTTAATACACAATGAGCATGTATTCCCTTCAGGGGAGTCCAAAATGAAGCAGAGGAAAGAACTTAGTGAAGATTAAAAAAAAAAAGAAAGTGAGTATAAATTTAGCTGTGAGATGATTTTATTGACGTGAAATAAGTTTTGACGTCATTAAACCGTATTAACTAAGTAGTTGATACAAAACACGTTGATAGCGAGTGTCGTAACTTTGTTTCCCATAGTTTTGGAGCATTTTACAGTTTTCCGTTACATGAAAACACAGGCGCATGGAGAAAAGTGAGCTTCATGATCTTTACAGGAAACCAGAGAGTTAAATCTCGTACACTACGAAAACCAGAGGGAAGCGGTTCAGTAGGCAGGCCAAGAATGAGGTGCGAGAATTATATTGACCATTATTTGAGAGAAGTAGAATATATACGGGATGATTGGAAAACATTCGCTCGAGATAGGGATGTATGGAAAGCTTATGTGCGCGCAGACATAAGCCTGGGGGTTCAATAATCCCAATGAGTTAGTTACTTATTCCTGGTCCCGCACTGTAGCTGAGTGTTGAGTGGAGAAAAAGTTCTCTCATGGAGTGTGGGACTGAGGCCTGGGGGACCCGACACAATAGATCTGCTGTCTAGAGTCCAATCTGTGATATACCTGGATGTGAGCCTAGCAGCTGACTGAAAGGGCAAAGGCCTTCTTGACCTTTTGCGGATGGAGTTTATTTAACCTCTTTCTAATTGATTTGAGGTCATTCGAAAGAAATGTTGAGATCTATTAATTTATATAAGACATTTTTAAAACACTTTTTATATTTGTTCTTTTTGGATTTTTCAGAAGTTAGATTGGATTCAGGATTTTCAGTTTTAAGTCTATTTATTAGAGTAATACATAAAAGGGCAGGTCTATAAAGTAGCCACGCGGTCAATAAATACCGTAGGTTAACTGTGGCGCCTCTCTTTCTCCTAACAAGTTTAATGTCAAATATTCGCAATCTTTTCTCGTTCCTTAAAGTAAAAGTCCACGTTTCGCATCTCTATAATATGACCGGAAGAATAACAGTTTTATTATATCTTCACTTTAATTTTTTTTCGAGAGAGAGTTGCGACGACAAGAGTTCAAATAATACATAATAGCACGCATTTCCAGAATTGAGCATATGTTCAATTTATTTGTACACCTACCGTTTATTCCTTCTTGTAATTGCACTTATTCAAAAATTTCCTCATTTGTTATCAATTGTCCATTTACACTATATAAAATTCTATTCATATTTTTATTGATAACGATATACACTTGTTTGTAGTTTCAAGATGAGATTTATAGAACGTGTGTTCTATAAGGTGCATTAAAACACTAAATGACGACAAAAGACGTACGAATATAGAAAATAATTTGAAACAAACGAAAGAAAAGAGACCTAAACTTCCTTGTTAGCCTACTGTTGTTGTTGTCAATTTCACGTTTCAAATAAAACATTGGACATCCTTAAACAACTTAGGTAAACAGTAACTCTATGCGTAGCGCGTGGGAAGTGGCAATGCGAGTCGATCAAAGATAACAAAAATATAAACTCTATGCTGCTAAATGACCGTTTCGTTGTATTTTGTTTGCATTTATAACCTTATAGACGAGTTTAATTTTTGTTTATTCATCGACATCTCCTTCCATTGACAGCCGAGCAGAGACACATCTGAAATGAAAGTAAGTTTTCACAACTGGGATTCTTAATTTCGGGCCATTCAATGTGTCACTGACTGACTTTACAATACACTTTTGCTGGAAGATGCTTGCATAAATATTACAATTGGTTGAAATTAGAGGTGTTTTATACGTGATATGATAGAGGAAAAGTGTCTGATTAAGATTGTACATAAATATACAACTTCTGAAGAAAAACAACGTTATTTATTATCTATCAAAGTATGTGTGACTGACCGACATAAATGTCAACTCATCATGTAGCTTAACATGTTCATCTACTCCATTCTCTGAAATGTGATCATTAATTCAATTTTACAAAATACCGTTTGGAGGGCACATTTCAAGATACATTTTAAATGAAAAAATAAACCTAAATCACAATTAATACCGAAGTTATGACCTAATTTGTGATGTGTGACTGACTGACATTATTTTGTGACTGACTGACATATCTGAATTTTATTTAGAATTACAAAATGCAAATATTACACAAATGTAACAAAATACAATGAAACTAGATAAACAGCTTCAGTAACAGAGATCAATGAAGAGCTGCAAATACGTTATCAATTCTACGAAAATTGTTAAATTTAATTTTGCTGTAAAATAAATATTACTTTAAATCAATAATGTAATTAAATTAACTCGCTTACCATGAACCATTTTAAATTATAAATATAACGAAACTATTAAATACTTAATAACAAAGTGCCTTCTCTATTGTTAAATATACCTACTAAAATTATATATATATATGTTAAATATTTAATTATAACATCGATAAAGCGTCACTGCTATAAAGTAAAAATGTTCTCTTTAATTTGCTTACTTGTTGCAGTCAGCTACTAGATGGCAGTGAAGACTGAGTTCTCGCGACATCAAGTAATAATGGGGAATATAATACATATATAAGAAAAATAAATGTTTGAATTGGATTCGCCTGGTGGTGTAATGGATATCACACTGAGGTACAGATTAAGAGATCCGGGTTCGAATCCCGTCCAGGCATTTATTTTTCTTATCATACCATATATATATATATATATATATATATATATATATATATATATAAGTAACTGATTACAATCTAGTCCGGCGCCATAGCCGAGGGGTTAAGGCAATGAAGCCTTGGCGCAGAACTATGGGACTTGCGTTGATTCGGGTTTCCACGGGGAAGACATTTTCTCATGGAATTTCGGCCAGTATGGGACAGGTGCCCACCCAGCATCGTGAGGCATTTGGGTAGCTACAATAAGTGACGACTCCAGGTTCGTAAGACCAACTATAACGGCTGGGTGACCCGACATGCTGACTACATGTCACCCCTACACGGGCTTATGATCGTCTACTTCTGTGATTAACACATGTGGACGTGAGGCAAGCAGCCGGTTTGTAAACCAAGAGCCTTCTAGGCCTGTCGCGCTTGGAGTGGAGTTTATTACAGTTTACCTGATGTAAGATTTAATATTTTTGATATATAGATTGAACCACTGAAATAAAAATGTTAAGCCCCCCAGAATGTATAACATTCTTAATAAGTTAGTTATTTATCAGAGTGCATGTACTTTCAAAACAAATGATCGTATATCGCATTAGTAAGCTGTAGTTAGTAAACCATTGCTAACGTAGGAAATTCTACTTTTAAACAACCATAAAAACATAACTCTGATGACTAACATCATAACATCGATGTATCAGATCACTTATATAAACATTTCACCGCTAACTTGACTTGACCCATTAATAAAAATAATGTTTTCTGTCACGCATGAACTCCCACGCTGCAACTGAATGGTTTCAATCAAGATGTCCCAATAGAGAGCGCTCACTCGAGTCCCCATGAATCAGGAAGAATTTGGGCAGCTACATTAGTTAGAGGTTGCGGTCGAGAAAACCAGCCATAACGGCTGGAGTATCCGACATGCTGACCACATGTCACCCTATATGTTGGTTAGACGATTGTCCACCTCTGTGATTGATATACTTGGATGTGATATTAGCAACCAAGGGCTTTCTAGGCCTGTCACGCCATTCAGTTTCTTTTAACATACGAACTTATGAATTTGTTGCACTGATTGTTTGACAGTTGTGCATACTCTATTATAACATACGGGTCCAACGCTTTCACGCTGTATACGTAAAGAGTCTGTGATAGATGCAAGTTTTTCAAATTTTTTTCTAAAAAATTATTTCCTTCTTCTATATCATTTTGTGACTCCAGTTATTTGGATGGTTTTAAAGCTCACATTACATAATTCTGCACCATTTTGAATATTCTTTCCTGATTTTTCATATATTCGTGTCATCCTTTTTTACTTGGCCAACAATCGCATCTATAGCCACCTTTCCATGGTACGATTCAAAGAAATTCCACTTTATGTCAAAATCCAAATATGCAAGTAAGCAGTGTCACATTGCTAAATGTATAGGCCTATTTCTATTACCTAGTTCTCCAACTGAAAATTTTTATCACCTCAAGTTTTGGAAGAAATCTCTATAGTTAAAAAAAAACTTTTATCTCGGAAACATCTATAGCACACTTGCTATATGTCACATAACCTGACACTAGAGCAAAGCATTTCTTAACTTCTCGTCACCTTCCATCTAAACTAGGCAACAGCAGTTAATATTGAGATATGCTAACTTTTCCAATCAACTGCCTGGATCTCATTTTGTTCTTTGTAGGTATAATGTTCTGAGAAATCAACAAGTATGGCTGCTTCGTTTACTGCAACATTTTTCCTGAACATATTTAAATGCTTCCCCTAACTGTCTTTTAGTTCAAATTGACACATAACTCTGTGCAGTAATGAACCTCGTTCTGCTAAACCATTTTTGTGCAGTCTTATTATTATATAACCACGTTCTGCTACCCACGCAGGGTTATATTGTTGATCACTATTTTGATTGGAAAGCATAGATTGTTCAAATTGTGACATATTTGCCCGGGCCCATAGAGGCAAAGAGGAATTCAACTTTCTTTACTAAATTCTCCCAATATGTAATGTTTACGGAGTTACAAAATACAATCGTGGAAGCTATGGGATAAAGGAACTAACACACGCTTGAGCAAGCTTTTGGAATTTGACTTTGATATCTGACTTATGCTAACTACTGAATGAATAGGCACAGAGTAAGTAAAAAGCACAACTAAAGCTTTTAATGCGAGTCAAAATGTAGTCAGATATAATATAAAGATAAATAAATAAATATTCAATTTACAAAGAAAATAAATCATAGTAGATCATCTATACAAAAAGAAAATATATAAATCAACATACATACATACATACATTATCACTCACTCTAGTCCAGCCTCGGGTTGAGGGAAATACTGTCCTAGCGTCCCCACCCTGGCTTACTGGACTAAACAAACTAAACCCGGGCCCGCTGCGTGACAAAGCAGCACGCTACCTCGAGACCACACCTATGGACTGACACAGAAAAAGGGTCAGTAATTATTTTATGTAACAGCTGAGCCGAACAGTCTACCAGATTTCCTAAACCATGTTTATGTTAATCCTCAGCGGAGTGCAGCAAGTAACTAACTGCACCATGCGTATTAAAATATATAGGCCTATATGATAGGACAATAAGTCAGTCAGTCACGAGACACTAGCGGGAAAAATAATGACTTTACAAGAAAATGCCTTCAAGACTTTTTTGTTAGATGTGTACCGATAACATAGAATCCCAGAGGATATTTTACTCCATCAATAATAATGTTGTGTACAGTATTTTTTATACGTTTTCTGTTACTGACTGACCATAGCTTGCAGTTAAGATTTATAGGACACATTTAAGGTATATAGAACATTAGAAGGCAATTAATATTTTACATTTACGACTAGGAAGGACCAAAGTATGGGTTAACAAAATAGTTTGTGAAATAAAACGAATTAATACTAACAAATCATTAAAAAACAAATTGGTAAAATGTTGCGTGTTTTTACAGGTTTGGAATATGACAAGTTCTACGACTAATATTAGATAAAAATAATACATTTTTGGAACATTATGTTATTGAATCAGAAAATGCGATCCTTACAGATACATATTACGCCAAAAATTATTCCTGCATCAATTTCAAACTTTTCACCTCGGTATGACATTTTCATTGAATCGCTCTATAATTACTAATGAAAATAATTATATTAAAATATGAACATCCCAAATAATTACATAACCTCGAGTTTATAAATACAAAGTTAATGGATGGAAGAAAAAAAAATTAACCTGGAAATGTTCATATCATTAATAATATAGAAAGTTGAGAATGGATCGGGATCAAGCATCAGCCTTGGCGCGGAGCTACGGAACTTGCGTTAGTTTGATTTATTATGAGTAAATTTTTTCTTACGGAATTTTGCCGAGTCAGCATCATGAGAAATGTTGGTAACTCTTAAATATAGCGGCTCCAGTTTGAGTGAACTAGCTATACATATTGTAGGATCAGTAGGCTGACCACATGTGACCCATATGCCATCTAGATTACAGACTTCCTCCGAAAAATATATCATAGTTATAAGTGGTTAGACATTTGGCAAATCTCGCTCGTGCTAAAAAGTATTTATGGGTTATAGAACGGAAGAAGTTTAATAAAAACAGTATAATACATAATTATGTGAAATGATATGAAATATAATATTTCCAATTTGAGAGTAACATTTTTTATAATGTCAGTTAACATACCTTATATACATACGATATATCATAACGGGCATTAAAACGATGATAAATGAGATATTTGAAAATGTAGTTAATATTTACCTGATAGAGGAAGCGTTGTCTGTATATCTCAGCTACACACATTAAACAGTTTTGAATCCAATCTGTAAAATATTAATATTTTATTAATATCATTTAAAACAGTAATTTTCTATTTCATATTCAATGACGTTGCTTCGTAACGTTACGGTTGTTGTATCATTCGTGTTGTCAACAAGACGCATTTTGTCCAAATTATTATCAAATCGATCTTGTTTTAATAAATGTGTTAATTGTACTTAGGGGAAAAATCCCATAATAAATGTTGATGCTTATAAATTATATATATTTTTGATGCGGTGAACTAGTGGTTATGCTCGTTGCCTCTGGTTCCGAAGGGCCTGGGTTCAAACCAGGCCGGGGTAGATGGATTTTTTAAGATGGACAATCTAAGGAGCAAGTCGTGCAGGAGAGACTCTTAACTGCGGGTCTCGTCTGAGGCTCGTAAAAGATCCTTAAGCCTGAATAAAGAGGCCTCTAAGCAAAATTTACTGAAGTTACAACATCCTAGTAATGCCTTAGTTGCCTGTTAGATGTCTCATTGCGTCGGTGTGTTGACCGCAAGCCATCCATGACATCTATGAGCAAATAAGGTAACTAAGAATTAACTTGGACCAGTAACTGCTTACTAAGGAGAGGCTGTGGCTCAACAATGCGCTACATCATTATACATAGATTATACATAGTTTTCTCCGTTTAAATATTCATAATGGCAAATGTAACTTTTAAAAAGTGGCATTGTTGTAATATTAGATTATAATTTGAAAAAAAAAGACATGTAATACGCATACAATTAGAGCACTCATTATTTTCTTCTCTCCATATCTCTCTCTCTCTCTCTCTCTCTCTCTCTCTCTCTCACACACACACACACACACACACACACACACATAGGTGCTGTAATCGATACTGGTTGAATAGTGGTTAACATACTTGCTCCTGGATTTAAAAATGCATGGGTTAAACACGGCCAGCTAGTGTGGATTTTCAGGGCATAAAAATTCTTAGACTGGGTTCCTTAGGAAGCGAACTAAATAATTTGGTTCCCCGTCTATATTTAAGGCACGTAAAAGAACGTCAGGTTTGAAAAACGAGACTTTTGAGCATTTTTGATCCTTTATCGCTCGTATTTGAATTGAGATGTTAATGATCTTGGCTTTTAAGAAGTAAGTTTATCGTGAAATGGAAATAATATCATAACACTGATTTGGCCTTCTCAACTGTTACATAATATTTGCCAGGAGACTGGTCTAATAACCAACTTGTATAATATTTTGTCCTGACACGTGCTCTATGGCTAACAAGTTTCTCCTAACAGTTGATCTCTTGGAAAGACAAACTTAACCTCCGCCATGATTAATTTTTGCTTCTTTGTGTGGTTCTCGTCCAAAGTTTGTTTTTCCAGCAAGCGGGGGGGGGCTGTTAATAGCTATGTTACGTCTGGTCTTGAAAAACATAAATCCCCCACCAATATCAAGGTCATTCAGTCTCAAGGAAGGCAAATACTTAGTAATTATGCAGAAATGTTGCAAGGACGACCCGTTCATTTGAACTACCTAGGGTCGGTTTCACTAACAGAGGTAACTACCAGTTTAAGCTATGCATTATACACGGGGCAAACTGGGGTAATACAGTTACCTCTGTTGGTGAAATTGACCCCTAGTGAACGATGTTTAACATTCGTTGTAACGAACGATTGTCACTGTTTTTGTTGTTTTAGTCATTTTGAACATGGCGCGATGAGGTTTAGTATATTTCAGTTTTACTTAATATTTACATGGATTGTTGCGGTTTGCTGAGGAATTTGGGAGTTAATACGGGCAAAGACCCCTTTCATATAGGTTTTCAAAATACAAAAATTATTCTAATTTTGAACCATGTACTTCATAATAGGCCTTTATCAGATATAAGTTCACACACATCGACTCACTTCCTGTGAACAAATAGTAATATATAAGTTATATATCACATTTAAACACGTCTGTCTTTAATTTAAACACAGCTAACAAAAATAAATTCACACTAACCTTAGTCCTTTATGTCTAGCGTTGGTTTATTAGTAAGATCCAGATTTCTGTTATGTTTTTAATATTCCACAAATGATCCAAATAGTATGAGGATTTCTTCACATTAACAAACATTGGTCGAAAAAAACTGTAATAACTCACACTTACATCACATTAACCCTTTCTGTTTAACATTGGTTATTAGGTCACATATCAGTTAGATTTTTATATTTTTTTATTTAGAAAATGAATTTTTAAAAATTGTTCTTTCTCGTTTATAAATAAATATATGAATATGGAGGACAAACAATGAGTATGCCGTAATAGTTACGCCATGTATTTATGCACATTTCTGGTCTTTATTGCTATTTTATATTTAGTTATGTTTCAATACGAGGCATTTATATTTCGTGAAAAAAATAAAGTATATTTTTAATTTTCCGAAAACAGTACCATAACATATAAGGCTAATCAAAATATTAGTTTTCCAACGTGGCTAATTAGCCAAGACCTTTAAGGAGTGGTTCTATAGATCAGAAGGGCAAGGTTCGAATCTCGCTGAAAACCAGGGTTAGAGATGTATTTAAAATATGTAGGAATATAGTGTGAATTGTATAGAATTGTATGGATAAGTTGAATAGAGATAGAAGTGAAATACAAAATAGGTTAATGGGTGAGAGAATAATAAATAGAGAGAAAGCTAGTAGCCAAAAGTGGATTTTTTCTAAATTAGCCTATGTTCAAGTGAACGGGAAATATGTAGTAGTTCATTTATCTTTATTTTACTATTTAATGGCTCATATAAACTTTCTTCTTATTATATCTAAATGGCTTGTTATTACATATGATAATGTCCTCTCTCTAACTTACATCTAGATAGACCTGTGTGTTTGTTATCTTGTATTATCCTGAGCTGATGGAACTGGAATCCTGACAACTAGGAACCAGCGAGGCCAGTCACTATAATACTAATTTAATGTGTTTCACAGTTCTTGTAATCCGTCCAAGACATTAATTTCTTTGTTGGGCACACATAAACAAATAGGTTAGTGCAAGAGTCTGAAAAGAAGAGGATAAATATGTGATTAAACAAAAATACCGCATAGGCCACAATGTGAAAATGTATTAAAATATTCTGAAACAATTAGCCCGAGGACGTTGCGTAATAGCTAAGGCCATGCTACAACCCGGCAGATTGCGGATTCGATTCCCGAAGAGGTATTGTTATTCCCGCAGGTTCTTCTTCTTCCTGAAGATGTCAAATAATCATTACAACAAATCATAAATCCTAACGTTATGAAAATTGTTCGATTCTAAAAGATAATATATATTTTTTAACTAGCGTAAACATTGCCACGGCCCATTGCTCTAAGTTTGAATTTGTGTCTCAACCAGTTGAGTACCATACATACGTTCTAAGTGTAAAGCCGTTGGGAAGGGCTGACAATCCGGCTGATATCTTGCACCAAATGTCTAGAAAGGTGTGAGTTGTATCTACTCAATATCCCAAGGGCTTCCTAAGGCCTGCAGTGGTATAAATTACCCACTTATAGCAACTAGCCGTGATATAAATTAGGATTGTGTGTATTTTACCTAATAAACCTCGAGAAAGACGTGTGTGGCTTTACATAGTAATCACTTTTTCATGAGATTTTATTGTTTTTTGTATAACGTCTCTCGTTTTCTTAACGTTTACATTAAAATAATCCAATCGATGATAATGATTAAGGGAAACAACTTAAAAATGTATAATTTTGGAGCCTGATGAGAACAAATAAACGACCTGCAATACATTAAAAAAAGTAGACAATTGTGAAAAATATTGATTAAATGGATATTTGAAACAATATATAACATACAGTTTATAAAAAATAAGCAATCGATAGAAGAGAGTTGTTGGTGCGGAAATGTTCATATAGTGATAATGTTGAAAACGATAAATCAGCGTCTAATACTTTACGCGTCGTTGCAGAGCTACCGAACATGCCCTGGTTCGAGTCCCTGTGTGGCAGAAATTTACTCACTGAATGTCGGCTAGTGTGGAACAGTGTCTACTTAGAATTGTGAAGAATTTGAGTTGTAGTAGGCCTATGTACCGTGTATAACATTTTGGGAATCCGACGGTTGACCACTTATCACACATAGCTATAACGTCTACCTCTCTGTTACACCAAGTGCCTTGCACACTTATCGCTCCATGAGTTTAATTTAGTTTAAACAAAGGAATGACTTAGTTTTAAAGCATAATACAAATGTTATCTGAAATAAGGTAAAATAGAATATTTGTAAGTTTAGAGTTAAATTTGTTACGTTACTGAATGAGTTATTTAAACGATGATAAATATGTTATATGAAAGTGTATTTATATTTACCTGATAGAAAAAAAAGCGTTTGTCATTGATCTCTCTGATATTCTTAGCAGTATAGACGTATAGATAAAACAGTTTTGAATTCAGTTTGTGAAATATTAATATTTTATTAATTTAAAATATTTTTCAATCTCACATTTAGTGGCGTTGCTTCGTAACGTACTCGCAAGTTATTGCATAAGTATTTGTTATTCAACAAGGCGCACACCATGCATAGGTCTTATGAATGTTATCTTCTTTGCAGATTATATTAGGGACAATTTTTTTCCTGGAACATCATCTGGCCATCATTATCACATTCGTCATGTTTAGTATGAATGGGTATATGAATGGTATGTTTCGTCTTAATGTTGTGTTGTCTTGGAGGTGGCCCTGACATTGAGCTGAGACCAACCATGTCTTTCTGTGGTTAAAAAAAGTATGTGTATGATCCATAGTTAAAATCCCTCTCCGGATAACTGTAAGGCCCGGGCGGCGCGTGGTACGTAAAAGTACTTACAAAGTGTGAGGTTAAACCACGCTAACGGAATGGAAATATACTCGTATATTAGCTATACGTAGCGGAAGGTTCCATATCGAATAAAACAAATTGCATTTAGTTTTATCGTGGAATCCCTTGTTTTATAAATTCCCAAATAAATTTATGTTGATAACATGTGACACTGAGTTAAAAATTTGTTAATTTGACATCGGGTGGAAGTTCTTAGAAAACATTTTGGACCAAAGAGAGATGAACAGAAAGGTGAATGGAGAATACTACATAACAGTGAACTGCATGGTCATTATAGGAACTCACATATAATAAGAACAGTTAAGTCTCATAGACTGCGATGGGCAGGACATTTGTCAAGAATGGGGAATGAGAGACGTGCATTGAAGCTTCTTTATAAGAAAACCAGAGGGAATACGTCAAGTTGGTAGACCAAGAATGAGGTGGGACAATAATATTAACAAAGACTTAAGGGAAGTAGATTATATAGGGAATGATAAGAAAGCATTAGCTCAGGATAGGGATATACGGAGAGCTTTTATGTCCGTGAGGCCATGAATCTACGGATTCGATAATGCCAGTGAGTAAGTTTGTAATATACATAGATAGATCATCGGTTGATTAATGTCTTTGACATCGTCCGATTCCTAATAGCAAATTTTGTCGGTCCATCCACTCTCCTGGTTGTAGATGTTTCTTCTTCATACATAAACATATTCCCTGACTCCAGGAGGTTTTAGGTCTTCCTCTGCTTCGTCTTCCCTCAGGTTTCCGTTCCAAAACATATTTTGTTAGTCGATCCTCTTCCATTCGCGGGGCATGTTCGTCCTATCTTAATTGCTGAATTTTAATATAATCTAAAATAGCGTCTTCAATCTTCATTTTCTCCTATATCTGGTCTTGAGAATGACAGCTTGGCTGTAGAAACTTGTTGACCATTTTAAAACATTAATTGGTGAAATGGGCATATTGACTGCATATATATTTTAATATTTTATCACCAAGAAGATCACTTGTATATTAAATTCATTTTCTCCCTTATAACTGAGTTCCTAATTTTTTCTCTTCTTGAAATTCTTGCGGCCCTTCGTATAAAATCCATTTCCGTTGCCAAAAGGTAGGTCTACTTATTTGTTTTTCTTGTTAATGGCCAAAGTTCTGCTCCATATGTAAATATGCTTTTAACAATTGTATGATATAAAATATATTCATTTTATTGTTATTACTTATATTTATATTCCACAATATTCCATTGAGGCAAGCAATTGAAAATTTTCCTTTATTATTTCCATTTCTTATTTCCTCTTCATAACTGCCATTTTTATTTATTTTTATTCCTAAATATGTGATCTCACTACAAGATTTTATTGTTTCTCCAGTCTCCAAAAATAAATTTTGCTCTGGTTCACAAATTGATAAATATTTTGTATTTTTCATGTTCAAATATAATCCCCATTTTTCATATTCTTCTATTGCTTTTCTTGTCATATATTCTAAATCTTCATAATCTTATGCAATTAACAATTGATCATCTGCAAAATGTAAGTTGTATAAAGTTTTGTTGTTTGAAATAGGAATTCCCATGCTTAAACATTTTTCTCCTCCAATTCTTTAATATTTCATGTACATATATTTTAAACAGAGTCGGTGATAGACAACAACCTTGAATAAGACCTTTATTTATCGAAGAACCACGTGACAATTTACTGCCAATTCTAATTTTAGATATGCAATTGTCATATAAATTTTGTATAGCTTTAATTATTATAGTCTTAATTCCCATACGTCTTAAAGCAATCCATAGTCTCTCTATAGGGACATTGTCGTATGCTTTCTGCAGATCTACAAATGTAGGTGCAAAGGTTGTCCATATTGCATTTTCACATGCAAATAGAAATATAACTCGGAGCAAAATATGTTGATCCTTTCTCGCTCAGGTTTGAATTGTGCTCTAATAATCTTAGATGTTAAAGAGCGTCATTAAATAGAAGTAATAGCATAACATTGAATGAACATTTTAGCCTTCTAAACTAAGTTTTACCCGACTATACATGGTCTAGCTTCTTATGTTGGAATATTTGTGGAGTGGGTTCTAACATCCAAACTGCAACTTGAAACGCTAAGATTTATTTAAGGTTATATCCGTTAGAATATTATCTTCTCTACGGCTAACATTATCCTCCTGCCCATTGATCTATCTGCTGCCATCTTTAGTTGGAAAGCCAAATTTTCTCTTCCGGCATTGATGCAGTTTGACACGTTCTTGGAGATTAATTAATTATTTTGTTTATCGCTCAAGGTTTGTCCAGTAGAGGTAGCCCTACCACGGTACTTCTGATTTAGCTCGAAACACTCCCACTGTCGTGAAGGACATGGAATCCCTGATGGTCCTAGATATTTTTTTAGGATTGTTATTAATCAAACATTTCCTCTTTCTAACTTAACTTTGCGTACGTTATGTTTTTGTTATATTCTGTTGTTCTTTGCTATCTTCATGACGTCATACTTAAAGACTTAGCTAGACAAGTCATCATGTTTAATGCATATTTTTGCTCGATAGTGCGTTTTGTCGTACTTACAGCACTGGCGACCATGATTCAAATTTAAACTTTCTACATTTCGAGGTTGCCACTTAATAACTATACTGTAATATACTTGTTAAAACCGACGTGTGGAAAGTAAAACCACTAAACGTTTTGCATACTACTTACAATGTTTATACAAAAAATATCCAAAAGGTAGTGTTAATATACATTATACGAAACATTCACTGCATTTTAAATGAACTGGACTTTATACGAAACAATGTAAAACAATAAATACGTACTTGCCCCCATTTCATGACTAGATTGGGGCCAAGGCCTCCTTTAATTTCAACTAATAAACATTGCCCACACTGTTAACAAATGTTACTATAAATAATAAATTATCCCTTATTCTTCTTCATTAATAGATCTTGACGCAAATTTAATCTGGCAAACACAAGTGAAACACATATGTAAAAATACTTTCTCCATCTGACATTATTTTAGACGTTTAAAGAATCTTCTCCCAGTGCCATTAAAACAAATCTTTGTGCAGAACCTTGTGTTGCCACACTTCGATTATTGTGGCATTATATATAATGATCTAAACTATGACTTGTCGCAGAGACTGCAGCGTGTTCATAATGCTTGCGTTCGATTCATTTACAATATCCGTCGTTATGTACATATTTCCGAACACTTGGCCCCGTCTTCTTGACAGAGTTAATTGCACTCTCTTTCACTACTTTTCAAGCTTCTGACTCCCTACATTCCTACTTACCTGGCGTCCAGATTTGAGAAGTTATTTTCTTACCACAATATTGACACCAGGTCACAAGATAATAGTCTGCTAACAATCCCTCTTGATAGCACTTCCTCTTATTCTACTTCCTTCACAGTAGCCTCTGCCCGCTCCTGGAATGTCCTTCCTCAAGATATCAGGGGTTGCCGCACTCTTGGTACTTTTAAGTCACGCTTATACAGTTACCTGTTGTCTAATAATTAATTTTTCTCTATTCATTAAAATTTATACTATGTCGTTAATAATTTGTTCTCTTTTTTATATATCTTGTACATATTATATTTAATTAATTAAATCTAGAGTAAATCAAATAATAATTCTATTATATTTATAACATGTAATCGTTTAGGTTTATTGTAATTTATACGTATGGCTATTTTTGTACCTTTTAAAACCTGGTTGAGTGGTAGACAGGACCTTAAGGTCTTAACTCTGCCAGATAAAATAAAACTATTATTATTATTATTATTATTATTATTATTATTATTATTATTATTATTATTATTATTATTAGGGCACGCCGTAGCGTAGTGGTTAAGGCACTGAGCTACAAGCCGGAGGGTCGAGGGTTCAAGTCCCGTTGGGGTCAGGATTTTTAAACTGACCCAAACCCTCTGGCGGCACTATGGCCCTGGGGTCGAATCAGCCTCTAACGGAAATGAGTACCAGACGCCTGTTCTGGGGTAAAGGCGGTCGTCACGCAGGGCTGACAACCCGGCTGACATAATGTGCCGATTGTCTAGAAAATGTGGGAGCCTTAACCTCCTACTACCCCAAGGGCCTCCTGAGGCCTGTTGTGGGATCACTTTACTTTTTATTATTATTATTATTATCATTATCATTATCATTATTATTATTATTATTATTATTATTATTATTATTATTATTATTATTATTATTATTATTATTATTATTATTTTGAAAACACCATCGCACGTTCGTGAAGTGTTTTACAGAATGTCGGAAATTAAGAACTTCGGATTTTAAACATTTTTCTCCATTCGCAACCTCGCATCGAATATACTATTTCCATTCAGGTTTCTTTTCATCTGTCCAGCGCAAAAACATGGAAGTCCAATTATCGAGCAAAAACAAAGTTTAAACAAAAATAAACAAAACCAAATAAAGGATGAATTAGTGTTTTAAATAAGGCTATCAACATCAGCTAGAATAGGAGAAATTTCATGAAAATGTTCTGGAAAAAATAGTGGGGAAACAGGTTGCATAATTTGCTGAGGCAATATACTACAAGCCGGGAGGTAGCGAGTTCGATTCCAGATGAGATCAAGATTTTTACTACTTGACCAAACATGTCACTGGGTTCTACTCAACCTCTGAATCCAATGAGTACCAGATATATTTTCTTGACTAAAGATGTCCATCACGCTGTACTGAAAACGTGGGAGATAAATAGTCTCCAATTGTTTAAAGAGGCGTCAGTCATAATCACCTATTTTTCAATAGCTCTCTGAGTCCTGTAATAGGATCACTTTACACATTTACAAATATATAACTTGGGGTGATGAGTGCTTCCACCAGATAACTTGATACCTTTACATACTCACTTCTTTCAAGACGTTTCGTGATGTTTTATGAAATTTGTTGTGTTAACTTTTACATTAAACTAGACCTGAAACATTATGTTGATCTACCGAAATAACTAACTTATGTAGTGTATAATATTGTAGTCTGAGAACAAATGAGTGTCATGTATTAACTTGCAAAACATAGAGAATTATTAAAGGAGAAAAATCAATAAGATTCATATTCCAAATAGGCCTAAGTAGATAATCTGGAGTTAATGAACAAAGCTAGCAATAGGCGGATGAAAACCATTAATGTGGGAATTTCCGTATAATAATTATTACTGAAATCGAAAAGTCCAACTACCTAAATTATCATGTCTTGGCGCAAGTCCACAAGACCCTATGTAGAATAAATTTTCTCATGAAATATTGGTCAGTTGGAGATCGGTGACCGTAAGGAAATGTCACGTTGGTAGACCAAGAATGATTTGAGGAAAGTAGATTATACAGAGGATGATTGGAACTCATTAGATTAGGATAGGGGTGAATGGAGATATGTCTGCGCGATCATAAACCTACGAGTTCGATCGTTATTGAGAGAATTTCAACAAATAAGTTTATCAACTGAATTTCTAAATTAAGACAGTCTAGTTTTCATACAGTCTAATTAATAAATAAAATTTCATATTCTAAAATTTAATATTCAAGGAATAGATAGAACCAGTGAGTTAGTTAGTTAGATAGTTAGTTAGGAGATCAGTGTCCACCCAGGATCGCGATGAATTTGCGCAGCTCTAATAAATAGCGACTATAAGATTTAGGAGACATCCTGACCACATATCAACCACATACTGTTTACATTATCGTCTGTGGTCTGTAGTGGGATCACTTTACACACTTTTACCTACCTCTATAAAATGACACAAGAGGTCAGCCAATTAATAGATCAATTTTCTTACAAGTCTCTCGCGGAATGAAGTTTTGTTTATTTAAAAAAACTGGGATGTTTTTTTTTAAACAGAATGAAAGAAAATGTTATCCATAAAAATGAAAAACAGAATATTGCAATTTTAAGGTTAAATCTGTTTTGATTTTCAATGAGTTAGCTTTCAAATGCATATATTATGTGCCACGTGATATATTAATACACATTTGAGGGACCGGAAAAGTACCGGATTGGTCACTTTATTGTCGAAATACAGTATTAGATTCTCAATGTAAAGTACTATATTTTAGGAGTCCGAAAGATTAAAAGAATCCGTTTAAATCATGGGTTCACTTGCCTTCCAAATTAGGCACATATTTAAAAAAATAGGTACGTTGTATAAATGAGGAGGTTAGAAGCAAAAGTGCAGGTTTTTCTGTATTGAGAAAACAGGTTTAAGTTGAAGTTGTATAAGAGAATCACAGGTAATTCAAAATGATAACTTCTGGTGATGCATGTTTTCCCCCAGATAACGCGATAAAGACAATTCTTGTACATACGTACTCACTTTTTCAAGAGAAAAAATCACTTACACCCCCTTGTTTCCAATCGCGTCAATTAAAAGCAATATTTAATGACGGAAAAGTGACTTTCCTGGATTTTTCCTTGTACCCTTCATTTAAACATGAAACTTATGTAATTGTAACGGTTGTTTCTTAGGTAATGAATTTCTTTCATTAAATATTCTATTCCGTCCGTTTATTTTTTTTTGCACCGGCATGTAGATCCCTTCAGGGGAGTCACAGATCAACACAATTATGGTGAGAAGCGCGAATATTTGTTACTGTCGCAAATATGACGAGTAAAGAAATTTTGTATTCAAATTAAAACACTTACTTCTTCAGTAAGTTATTTATTACACAAAAATATTTGGCAATAAAGATGAAACTTAATTAATATCTTTTCTATTTACGTTTTTATGTAGATTAAACCAATATAATTCAACATATCACCAATTATTTCAATTAATATTTTGAGATGATTCAATGGCGTCGGTCTATTTCACATCTCTATAACCATCTCTTCTTCTTCTGTTACAAATTATAATGTTGTCAGTTTCTGATTGGCAATGCCATCATCATGAAAGAACACGATATGCCCATCTTCATTCCTCGATACCCAATCATATTTTTGATGTTCGGCCGACTTAAGACCACATTATTGATTTTTTTTTTGTCGTAAACGTTTGACTGTGAATTCTGTATCTTTTGTTTATCACGACAATATATGTGACGTAATAATTGCTACATTTCACATTGATGTTATAAAAATCATCCATAATTTTTAACACTGTAGAGTAAATAATATTTAGTTTTAAATTATTTAAATATTTTTTATATTAAAAATTAAATAAAAAAGAATCTCCAAATTATTTTTATTACATAAGGATTACTTTTCCGGTTATAAAGTGCCTCTGGTATATTTTATTTCACTTTATATATATATATATATATATATATATATATATATATATATATATATATATATAAGGCTAAAATAAAATATATCACTTTCCCCAACATTTCCTTGTACCCTTCATTTAAACATGATAACTTATGTAATTGAATATTTAGCTGATAGAGGAAGGTCTGTACATACATTTCCACGGTACATACAGATGGATGAAACACTTCTGGATTCAGTCTGTGAAATATTAATGTATTTTTAAATTTAATTTGTAAAAATATTTTCTATTTTCTCATTTAGTGACGTCGCCTCGTTACAATACGGTTATTAGATCAACATTGTTGTTATCGCTTAGTAAAAAAAGGGCATTTTTACAATCATTTTTTGCACGATAATGCGTTCTGTCGTACTTACAGGAATGGTGACCATGATTAAAAGTTCAGTTTCCTATATTTCGGGGATGCCAAACTACAGGCTAAATAACTAAATAATTATACTGTAATATTACAAATTACCTTCCAAGGGCGAGAAGTATAACCACTGTCCTCTATGTATACTACGTACAATGTATATACAAAAAATATATCCAAAAGGTAGTTTGAATATACATTATACCAAACAAATCACTGCATTTTAAATGAACTGAGATTTGTTTGAAACAATATAGAACAATAAATTCACACTTGTCGCCATTTTGACCTTGATTGGTGTCACGGCCTGCTGTACTCCTAACTAAATTATTTTCGGCATTTACCAAATATACATTGGTCAGACTGCTAACGTCAGTCAGTTGTTTATAATAAACGTAAATATTTCCAACACTGATGTTACTATTTTACTATTATTTATAATTTTGAGAACACCATCGTCCAAAAAAAAAAATATATATATATATCAACACATATTTATGAAGTGTTTTACAGAATCTTGGAAATTAAAAACCTTGCTATGACTCGGTTTTTAATAATTTACTCTCGTCTGTAAAAACCACTTTCCAACTTCGCATAATAATTTAGTATTGCGAAATGTATCTGCTTTTAAGAAAATTATTTATTGAACGTAGGGAAAAAGCTCCATATCGACTTAGATATCAAATTACAACAAGTTTCCTCGTGTTTAAATAATCGTAAGCACAGTTTCATGTTTAACAAGTTACGTTATGTTACAATTGCTGTTAACATGACATTGAGAATGCAACATGCGTACTATTAGAGCATTTTCTTGTTATTTTCCTTCTTCTTAGACGTGAAATCGATCTTGCTAGACTAGAGCTTATCATGCTCGCCTCTGGTTTTAAAGTTCATGGGAACAAACCCAGTCGGCGTTTATGGATTTTTTTAGGACGTAAAAATTGTAAGTGTATGTACATTCGGAAAGGACTAGAAACCCGTGTCCTCTGTCTGTACTTAGGTCACGTAACATAACACGAAGCTTGTAAGAAGAGGTCTGGTTGGTCCTTTCTCTTCTAGATTATAAATGCGACACTAATTAGTTTACCTTTCAAAGAGTGTCGTTGATTATTAATTATGACATAACACTGATTGAACGTATTGGTTTGTTTAAACTTTTCTCCCGTGTGAGAGTCACCTTTTCTACGCCTAAAGTGTTCCTCCCACCCGTTGATCTCTCTTCCACCATTTCTAACGCTGAAAAGTCAACATTTCTCTTCCAACATTGATTCTATTTGATATTCTGTTGTGAATTCCTTCTTTGTGTGGTTTCTCGCCAAGATTTTCCAATCAAGGGCGAGCTAACTATAACTATGTAACTATACAATTCGTAGTTTAGTTACTGGGGACTTGAAAAACACAAATACACCCACCAGCATCGTCACGGAATTCCTGTCGGGTGCTAATATTTCTTATGAACTAACTAACTCACTACATAAAAGTGTTTCGCATACATATAACTCGGAGAATAATCATGTCAATGGTCCTATAGATTTTTAGTTAAGGTAGTTTTTGTGAAATTAGAGATGAAAAGAGTCCCTGTGATGATAACAGGATGCATTTACAGAATTTAGCCTGTGTTAATTTATTTCTTCAAATCGTTCCTGTTTGTAATTATTGTCCCTATGTATTTGAATCGGCCACTTCTTCAAAATTTCAAACATTTCTATTAACTATTCATTTTACAATGTTGGTATTTCTAGTATGATCATACATTTTAGGCCTAGATGTTACACTGAGGCAATACTGTAACAGTATTTTGTTTTTAATATGCTTCTTCTGTTTATATTTCTGATTTCTTCTCTTTATAATCTTTAATTTCTGTAGCTCCATTAAGACTGGGGAATGTGAGGTTATGTATTTTATCTCACTTGTGGATATAGAGCGAGGTGGCTCAAGCGGTAGGTTTTGGGATTCATATTTGTTGGTCCCGAATTCAAAACCCAGTGCCGATAAACATGAATTAGGTTCTTTATCAATCCTCAAGACAAATTCAGGTTAGTAATGCCATTAGAGTGCCTATTTTATCGTATCCACTATTTCATAACATAATTAGGTCTACATTATATAAACAAACATCCAATGAAACAAATAGATACATATGACTGATACTAATTTCGACTTAATTTAATTAATTAATTAATTTAGTGTTAGAGAGGGAACTACATTTACTTGCTCGCTCAAAGGTAAAATCGTCATTCGACCAATGAAAATGCAGTCATGCATCTGCTTTGTTTACATCACAACTGGATCTTAGCTCGGGATTAGCATAGATGTTAAAGTTAGATCTCTCATAATAAATGCAGTTATGTTGAATACAAAACTTTACAAACGAAACATTATTAGAAAATACGTGTTATGTGTTATTGTAGTGTGTAATTACAGTTATATATGTATGGTGACCAGCTCCACGGGCTAGTGGTCAGAGGTCCTGACTACAGTTCATGAGGTCTCGGGTTGGATTCCCGACAGAGCACTGAAATGTTTTCGTATGGTCACCCATGGTCTGGATTTGAATTAAGTCTAGTTTTAAGGACTCTCCTGTTGTTTTATTATTATTAATCACCCAACATGTCATCGGGGAAACGTAACTCCGTCTTCCAGGCGCCTCTTCTTAACCCTTCAGTTAAGATTTAAATATGCAAAATTTATTTTATTGAAGTTAACAAAATAAGGCAAAGCTAAGATATCAATTTTTAAAATAAAAGTAAACTCAAACTTAATAGAATACAACTCGGATAATTAGCGTCCAATTCTAATACAGGCGTCAATGGGCCGACGAATCTTACGCAGTGGTCTCTCTCTTTTTTTTATTTTTTGGGCGTTTTAGTATATATTACGAGCTGTAGGTCTATGATACGGAATCCATGGTCTTATAGGAGTATACATTTTATATCTCTAGAACATTGCTAAAATCTCCAACCTGGAGGACCAGGTTCTTCTAGCCTTTAGAGAATCAACACCGAGTTATAAGACAGCAGCTGTTAGTTTTTGTTCTCTTTGGGTAAAACAACAATCCATCCATTCATAGTAATTCTGCCCGAAGGCAAGTCTTTCACTGCAATCATAGCATTTTCATGCTATGCTTTGCAGCTTTAGTAGGGAATTATAGGTGTGGTAGCTTATGGTTCTGAGGGGTGGACTTTGGTAGAGGGATAAGAAACTAAGATCGTGGCAGTGGAGATGGATGGAATAAGAGGCAGTGCCAGGGTGTCCAGGTTGGAAAGAAGAAGAAATGAAGAAGTGATGCAGATGATGGATATGGAGGTGACAGTGGTGGAAAGGATCGAAAGACGAGCCCTTCAGTGGTATGACCATGTCAGGAGAATGGAGGATGATAGGTGGCCCAAAACTTTTTTGGAATGGTCACCTTCTGGTAGAAGGAAACGGGGTGGGCCAAGAACAACTTGGAGAGGAGAGATCCATAGATTGATGAACGATCGAGGTCTGGAGGAGGATGAATGGCGTGATCGGCAAGAATGGCGAATGGGAATACAGGGTAACCGCTGAAAAGAGGAGAGGCCCTCAAAAGTAAAGTAAGTAAGCTTCCCGTTACTTTCCACACCGGTGAAGGATGATGATGATAAGATGAATATGAATGATGATGATTTCGATGGCCATATCATTTCGGGGACCGTTTGGGCCTTAAAGTTTTCCTGGCATTTGTCTTACAGGTGAGGAAATACCCCAATGAAAACCTCACCCAGAAAAACTGTCCCAAGCGGGAATCGAACCCGGGCCTGCTGCGTGACAAGGCAGCACGCTACTTCGAGACCACAGCGGTGGAAAAAACAACAGTAATAACATAATAATAGTAAACATTAAATTGAATAACAATAATTATTTATTTCCAGGCTTACAATATATATTCATATGTTTGTAGTTTTCCTTATTTTTACAAATATCAGTTTGATTGTAATATTAGAATTTTAATATTTACAACTATTTTTTGATTTATTCTAGAAAACAAAACAGAAAATAACATTGTCAGAGGTCTGTAAATATTAGTACAAAAATATATTATTTATAATAATTTCATATGCATTTTCAATTATACCACTGGATATTTGCTGGATATTATGTTTAAAGCAATGTTCAGAAAATGTCTGAAAGTAGAGTAGGTTACTTGACATACAGAACACTTTACATTACAACAAAACAGAGAGGTTTTAACTACGTTGTTATGCATATTTCTTAATAATTATATTAAAACAATAATTGAGTAAATATTGGTAAATTAAAAACATAAACACATTAAGAATTAAAATGTAAACTTTACCTACACATGTATTATTAACGGTTGTCCCTTTGCTGTCATCAGTCTCGCCTCACATATCCGTACGCGTAATTAAAAAATCTGCTTCCTCCATGTCTTTACTGATATCGCGCCCCGACTGTCACCGTTCCTAAACAATTCAGTGGAAACATCATTCCAAGGAATCATTTTATATACATTTAATAATTTTCACAGTAATTCGTTTAAAGAGAGAAGGGCATTACTAATACATACTGACTTTACATTTATGTATGTAATAAGACCTATGTATCCAGTACTCTGGTAGCATATAATGTGTACAGTCCAGATAATCTAACATATTTAATATTACATTTTGTCGTTTTTAAATAATCATATTTAAACTTGAAGTGTCCTCTGCAAACTGATTTTTTATTGTTTTTGGAATAAACTTTTATAACAACTGGGGAAAATAAAACACACACGTTGTAAACAGTGTTTATTGCAGGCAGTCACAACCGTTTTAATAGCAAATATTTAATGTAAAATTTCCTTCTGAATATTTCCATTATCATCTTAATGTCCTGCATATTTCTCTAAGATAGTAAATCGAAATTCACAGGTCAAACAAATTATATATTAAATAGAACGAGGTTTGCTCTAAACATTTATTGAAAATATCGCATATTCATACGTACATTTGCTCACCTGCCGCCGACGTGGCTACTGTCGCATGTAGTTCAGCCGCCCAGTGCACAGTGATACAAAATGTCGAAGAACCGAAAAAAATCAAAATATTTACTTTTCGATAGAGGGAAAAATCTGAATAGTTTATTACGGAAGTAGATGAGGTAACAATCTGCCAAAGAAATTAACCTTTGTACTAATTCTATTACACATAATTTTGGGGGCGTTAAAATAAGCGTTATAGAAATAGAACTTTTATTTCAATTTTGGACAAACTATCAACACTTTTTCTAATAATTATTTTAATGCCACTCACTATGTTAAATTGTGTTAAGAGACTTACGCATTCATACTATTGAACAGAGCCCGAGGGGGGACTGCGAGCCTGACAGTCAGACAGCCGAACTTCCACCCGATTTCAGCCCGACAATCGCCTAACTTCCCTCCAACATCCGCCCACTCTTCCCGACTTCTGTCCGACATCCTCCCGACTTTCGCTTGACATCCTTCCGAATTCCGTCGACTTCCTCCCGAATTCCGCCGTCTTCCTCCTACTTCGCCCGACATCCGCCTGAATTCCGCCCGATATCCTCCCGACTTCCGCAGAACTTCCGCCCGACATTCGCCTGATTTCCGCCCGACATTCGCCTGACTTCCAGGCCGACTTCCGCCCGACATCCGACCTACTTCCAGTCCTACTCCCGCAGAACGTCTGCCCGAATTCTGCCCCACACCCCCCTGACATCCGCCCGACTTCTGCCAGACTTTCAGCCCTGGATTCCAGACGCGACCTCCAGCCACGACTTTCAGCCCCGACTTCCCCCCAACATCCGCTCGACTTCTGACCGACTCCTGCCTGACTTCTGGCCGACTCCTGCCTGACTTCTGACCGACTCCTGCCTGACTTCTGGCCGACTCCTGCCTGACTTCTGACCGACTCCGGCCCGACTTCTGCCCGACTCCTGCCCGACTCATGCCCGACTCCTGCCCGACTCCTGCCCGACTCCTGACCGACTCCTGCCCGACTCCTGCCCGATTTCTGTCCGACTCCTGCCCGACTCCTGCCCGAATTCTGCCCGACTTCTGCCCGACTCCTGCCCGACTCCTACCCAACTTCTACCCGACTGCTGCCCCACTTCTGACCGACTCCAGCCAGACGTCTGATCGACTCCTGCCCGACTTCTGCCCGACCTTTGCCCGACGTCTGCCCGACCTTTGCCCGACTTCTGCCCCACCTTTGCCCGACTTCTGCCCGCCATTTGCCCGACTTCTGCCCGACTCCTGCCCCACTTTTACCCGACTGCTGCCCGACTCCTGCCCCAATTTTACCCGACTGCTGCCCCACTTCTGACCGACTCCTGCCCCACTTCTGTCCGACTCCTGCCCCACTCCTGCCCCACTTCTGACCGACTCCTGCCAGACTTCTGCCCGACTCCTGCCAGACTTCTGACCGACTCCTGCCAGACTTCTGACCGACTCCTGTCAGACTTCTGACCGACTCCTGCCAGACTTCTGATCGACTCCTGCCAGACTTCTGACCGACTTCTGACCGACTCCTGCCCGACTACTGCCCGACTTCTGCCCGACTTCAGCCCGACCTCTGCCCGACTCCTCCCCGACTCTTGCCCGACTCCTGTCCGACGTCTGCCCGACTCCTGTCCGACTCCTGTCCGACGTCTGCCCGACTTCTGCTCTACATCTGACCTACTTCTGCCCGACTCTTCCCCGACTTCTGCCCGACTCTTCCCCGACTCCTGCCCGACTCTTCCCCGACTCCTGCCCGACTCCTGCCCGACTCCTGCCCGACTCCTGCCCGACTCCTGCCCGACTCCTGCCCGACTCCTCCCCGACTCCTCCCCGACTCCTGACCGACTCCTGCCCGACTCCTGCCCGACTCCTGCCCGACTCCTGCCCGACTCCTGCCCGACTCCTGCCCGACTCCTGCCCGACACCTGCCCGACTCCTGCCCGACACCTGCCCGACTCCTGCCCGACTCCTGCCCGACTTCTGACCGACTTCTGACCGGATTCTGCCCGACTTCTGCTCTACGTTTGACCTACTTCTGCCCGACTCTTCCCCGACATCTGCCCGACTCCTGCCCGACTCCTGCCCGACTCCTGCCCGACTCCTGCCCGACTCCTCCCCGACTCCTTCCCGATCCTGTCCGATGTGCCCGACTTCTGCCCGACTTCTGCCCGACTTCTGCCCGACTCCTGCCCGACTTCTGCCCGACTCCTGTCCGACTCCTGTCCGACTCCTGCCCGACTCCTGCCCGACTCCTGCCCGACTTCTGCCCGACTTCTGCCCGACTCGTGCCCGAGTCCTGCCCTACTTCTGCCCGAGTCCTGCCCTACTTCTGCCCGACTCCTGCCCGACTTCTACCCGACTGCTGCCCCACTTCTGACCGACTCCTGCCCCACTTCTGACCGACTCCTGCCAGACTTCTGCCAGACTTCTGCCCGACACCTGCCAGACTTCTGACCGACTCCTGCCAGACTTCTGACCGACTCCTGCCCGACTTCTGACCGACTCCTGCCCGACTTCTAACCGACTCCTGCCCGACCTCTGCCCGACTTCTGCCCGACTTCTGCCCGACTCCTGCCCGACTCCTGTCCGACTCCTGTCCGACGTCTGCCCGACTTCTGCCCTACTTCTGCCCGACTCTTTCCCGACTTCTGCCCGACTTCTGCCCGACTCCTGCCCGACTCCTGCCCGACTCCTCCCCGACTCCTCCCCGACTCCTGCCAGACTCCTCCCCGACTCCTCCCCGACTCCTCCCCGACTCTTCCCCGACTCCTCCCCGACTCCTGCCCGACACTTGCCAGACTCCTGCCCGACTCCTGCCCGACTCATGCCCGACTCTGCACGACTCCTGCCCGACTCCTGCCCGACTCCTGCCCGACTCCTGCCCGACTCCTGCCCGACTCCTGCCCGACTCCTGCCCGACTTCTGCCCGACTCCTGCCCGACTTCTGCCCGACTTCTGACCGACTTCTGACCGACTCCTGCCCGACTCCTGCCCGACTCGTGCCCGACTCGTGCCCGACTCGTGCCCGACTTCTGAACGACTCCTGCCCGACTTCTGCTCTAATTCTGACCTACTGCTGCCCGACTCTTCCCCGACTTCTGCCCGACTTCTGCCCGACTCCTGCCCGACTCCTGCCCGACTCCTGCCCGACTTCTGCCCGACTCCTGCCCGACTCCTCCCCGACTCCTTCCCGACTCCTTCCCGATCCTGTCCGACTTCTGCCCGACTCCTGCCCGACTTCTGCCCGACTTCTGCCCGACTCCTGCCCGACTCGTGCCCGTCTCCTGCCCGACTCGTGCCCGACTCGTGCCCGACTCGTGCCCGACTCGTGCCCGACTCGTGCCCGACTCCTGCCCGACTCCTGCCCGACTTCTGCCCGACTTCTGCCCGACTTCTGCCCGACTCCTGCCCGACTCCTGTCCGACTCCTGTCCGACTTCTGCCCGACTCCTGCCCGACTCCTGCCCGACTTCTGCCCGACTCCTGCCCGACTCCTGCCCGACTTCTGCCCGACTCCTGCCCGACTCCTGTCCGACTCCTGCCCGACTCCTGCCCGACTCCTGCCCGACTCCTGCCCGACTTCTGCCCGACTTCTGGCCGACTCCTGCCCGACGTCTGCCCGATTGCTGACCGACTTAAGCCAGACTTTCAGGCTTTGATTTTTCGAGTCTCAACATAATGGATACAAGTAATAATGAGAACAAAAGTACTTGAGGTTCTGGTGTGGAAGAATGAAGACTAATGTACAAGGGAAATGAAACTTTAAGCACAGGAAAATGTATAATCATTAAATATTTGTGAATATATAAATTATAATAATAATTATTATTTTCTAAATTAATACGCTTATTGGTGATTATAAATTAATATATTACTGATGTATCTCGCAAATGGGTTGTTTGTTAAAAACTGTAATTAACTAATATTTTGCACGTAACAACTAATTAAAAGTCCTCGCATCAATTATGCAGAGTCAGATATTCGTATACACTTGTATTTTTTAATCTTACGCATGTGGATGAATTTGTTAACCAAATTGTGACTTCCACATTTTTGCCCATTTCTCGCATTGTGGATCACTGTGCAGTGCTTGTATCATCTTTTCTCACGCCATCCCTAGAATAAGAATAAATTCTTAGTAGTTTTTTTTAATATATCAGGTGTTAAAGAATAGCAAACATAACAATACTTTTTCTGTTTTTAAAATGTAACAAAAATCTCACAACATTTTTTTTACTAAAAATGTGTGTTTAAAAATAAGAAGACTTACGTAATATCCAGCAAATAAGAAAATGAACAATTAGGAAAAAGAAAAATATTAAGCCCCTTCAAAACGCAGAGTCCCTATTGTGACCCACCGCGCATGCTCGAGGTGCTAGAGCTGTGTTTCAGGAGGTAACGTATTGTTAAATGTTTTAAATACGTTGTATTTGGTTTCAATGGTCATAAATAGTTAAATATCAATAAAGGAGACACATTTCTAGATATTTACGAGTGTTCGACAACATTACACGAATTACATTTCGAGTAAAGTTCAACTTTTTTTACTAAGTGTACGTAGAACTGATAATGTGTTTGTTTCATAAACAATGACTTTATGTGTTGTATATTATTTACAGAAATTTTGTGATGAGAGGAAATAATGAAAGACTATATACATTAACGTTATTTTGAGCGAATTTTAAAATTTTTAAAGTCTTACAGATCGTATCTTTAACTTCAAATCAATTGTTTTTAAATAAATGGGTTCTAAGTTCAGAGAGTAAATCCTTATTTGCTGTGTAATATCACTTTCATTATATATTGATTGAATATTTAAATGAAGAAATAAATGCATTTGTTTATTTTAATAAATTAATGTATAAATATTAGGTCGTATAGTGCTTATACTTTTAATTGTTCGCAGAGATTTTAACTGCTAGTAGTACAATCACTAATTTTAATTTATTTAAAACTTACCTGTAGATTAGCTTGTCTGTTGGGTTTTGTAGGTCTCGGAAATAAACAAAATACCTCTAAGTTAACGCGCACTATGGCTGTTACAGGCTGATGATGTTAGGAAACATGAAACTGAAAGAATTGTATTGAGAACTGTTAACAGATTGTTTCTTTAAGATGAATTGTTATCGGTTAAGTCGTGCTTCACTACAGTCCTCGAGGGAAGGGATCTTTGTGATGTTCTACAAAAGGTAGACCGATAATGTTTCACTGAAGCCATTACAGGGTTTAGACCTTTAACTTATTTGGAATAATAATAATAATAATAATAATAATAATAATAATAATAATAATAATAATAATAAGATGAAAAAGAAGAAAATGATATATATAAATCTACACATATTGGCTCTCAGCTAGTGGTTGGAGGTGATGTTGGGGCCGGTGTGTACTGCACAGTATTCCCCTTCTATACCATTTGAAATTGCCGCATCAACTCGGAAAAATTAAATTCCCTAAATTTTGCCCTTCAATAATTACAAGTCTGGCAAAAATGCTTAAAAGTGAAGTATTTTACTCTGATTAAATAAAAATCAGCAATACAGACTTTGACACATAAAACATCTCTCATGTTCTCATGTTTCAAACATTCAAGTATTATTCATAGACTTCCAAAATATCCAGAAAATAATTAATCTTCAATGGATTCCTTCGCTTTGTGGAATACAATGTAATGAAATAACATACACATTAGCCAAAGCCCGCAATTAATCAAGCAAATACATCAACTCTTTGAAGTTACAGTGAACAGAAATGTAAAGATAAATATGTACGAACGCTATAGAAAAATCAACTTTGAAGAAAATGAACACGCTTCTTGCAACTCACCAACTTGTATGAAAAATGTCAAGGAAAAAATTCAGTTACAGTGTTTCAAATCTCAAATGGCCTTGACCTCCTTGCATAACATCTACACCAATTTAACACCTTCCCATCACTTGGTTGTGTTTTGTGTTGTGATAGCGACAGTGTCATGAATTAGGACCTTATGAAACTAAGTCCTGCTTTAAAAATCCTCCAATTTAATCTGATGGCGAATTATAATGGGAAGTTTACCGTAAAGTGACTTTATTCCTATTGTCAGGGTGTTAAATTATACAAATTTATAACGTTGCTGTGACACTGAACACACTGTGTTGTGCAATAAAAGTTGTAACGATTTATTTTTCCAATAATCTCGATTAATGTTAAAGATAAAATCTGTAATATTAAGAACTGGATATTTTACCATTTTCTAAATATCGTTGTGCTATAATGCATACATTATTTTAACTCGAGTAAAATTGTAAGAAACTACATTTAAACAGTCATTGTTTTAGGGATTATGCTGTAAGAAATTTTAAGGTTTAAAGATTTGAAGTGCTGTAAATTGACGATATTTCAGCAGATGATGATCAAGCATTTCACCAAGTTTTCTTCATGCACTTCGATTGGGATGCTCTCTAAATTGGCTAAGAAAACACACATTAATTATTTCTTGAGCGTCCTGCTAGTGTTCACCACAATATCTTGCACGTATAATTATATTCTATAATGATCCAATAAACACTAGAACAGAATAGTACACAATAATAAGCCAATTAAATAATTGAAAACTTTAACAAGACTTGTGCGCGATAACTCCAGAATTCACTTAACCAACGAATTGAAAGCAAATTAATTGCGTTTCATAATAATTTGGTAATTATGTAGTAGGTGCCTCTTTTGAACTAGTTAATTTCAGTGAATTACAACATAAAAATTATTTACATTATTCTAGCGACGATTCTTATGAACGATCAAGTTATAATAAATAGCAATTTCTCGAGAAGAAGTCATCTTAAAACCCTACAAACAAAATTCAGCCTAACTAATAGCGTATACTACATAAAGAAAGAATCCCTGAAAGTAAGTGTCTGTTGTTTTTATACGCTTTATATTAGATTGACCAGTATCTATCTATCTATGTAACGGAATTTTTCAACGCGATTTTCAACCACTTAAAACCATTGAACCGACTTGAAACTTTGTATACTTGTAAAAGACCCATTACAATACAATAATTTCATATTTTGTTTCTAAAATCCTGGCCAGAATCATCAGAAAATCAAAACAGTGTCTTTGTATCTATGTAACAGAATTTTTGAACACGATTTTCACCCACTTAGAAACATTGGATCGACTTGAAACTTCGTATACGTGTAAAGAACTCGTGACAATACAATAATTCCATACTTCTTCTTTCTTCTTCCGAATGCAGTATTGAATGATGATGCCCGTTCTGCGACTACAAAAACTGATCTTTCCATCGGTTGAAGGGTCTTCCGAGGTCTCTTTTGCCGTTAGGGTTAAGGTGGTAAATCATCTTTGGTAAACGGGAATTTGACATTCTCTGGACGTGTTGGAACCATTTAATCTGTTAATTTTGTATATGTTCAACCATTTCCCTACTATTCCACTGCATCCTTATCTCATCACTTTTCATTCTATCCCTTAATGTTACTCAAGTTAGTGATCGGAGGAATCTCATTTGTGAAACATTAATGCGGGATTTATCTTTTGCTCGAAGTGTCCAGCATTCACTACTTACTTTCTAAAATCCTGGCTAGAATCATCACAAAATAAAAATAAATAATAGTTTTAAAAAACTAAAAGAACACGCTTTATTAGAAAACTAAAAAATGAAAAATAATTTTAATTTCCAATACACTTGGGATAAAATAAAGTGGTCAACAAAAATATCATCTCCAACACATATAGAATAAAATTAGAGTTATCAACAAAAAGAAAATAATTTTACCATAAAAAGCGTGGGGTGCTTTTTATGATTTTTACATTTTCTTCTTAGAAAGCTTACTTTTACCAATATCTGTTTATTATCAAATATATTAATTGATATAGAGCACCCCACGCTTTTGATGGTAAAATTATTTTCTTTTTGTTGATAACTCTAATTTTATTCTATATGTGTTGGAGATGATTTTTTTGTTGACCACTTTATTTTATCCCAAGCGTATTGGAAATTAAAATTATTTTTTATTTTTTAGTTTTCTAATAAAGCGTGTTCTTTTAGTTTTTTAAAACTATTATTTATTATTTTATTTTTTAGTTTAATATTTTACAGAATAAGATAAGAATGTAAATATCTTTAAATTCCATACTATTGTAGTATGAGCTAAAATTATTACTCTTCTAAAAAAAATCCTCCCCAGCCGGATTCGAACCAGCGACCTATGGATTACTAAAATTATATACCACTAGTTCACCGCTCTACCAACTGAGCTCTGACAACGATTGACTAAAAAGTCGACAAGTCCGTAACCTATTATACCAGTTTTAATGTTTTTGATTTTCTGATGATTCTGGCCAGGAATTTAGAAATAAAATATGAAATTATTGTAGTGTCATGGGTCCTTTACAAGTATACAAAGTTGCAAGTCGATCCAATGCTTCTAAGTGGGTGAAAATCGTGTTCAAAGATTCCGTTACATAAATACAAAAACACTTTTTTTTGATTTTATGATGATTCTGGCCAGGATTTTAGAAAATAAATATGAAATTATTATATTGTCACGGGATCTTTACAAGTATACAAAGTTTCAAGTCGGTCCAATGTCTCTAAGAGGTGAAAATCGTGTTCAAAAATTCCGTTACATAAATACAAAAACACTTTTTTTGATTTTCTGATGATTCTGGCCAGGATTTTATAAAATGAATATGGAATTATTGTATTGTCACGGGTCCTTTACAAGTATACAAAGTTTCAAGTCTATCATATGTTTCTAAGTGGGTGAAAATCGTGTTCAAAGATTCCGTTACATAAATACAAAAACACTTTTTTTGATTTTCTGATGATTCTGGCCAGGATTTTAGAAAATAAATACGAAATTATTGTATTGTCACGGGTCCTTTACACGTATACAAAATTTCAAGTCGATCCAATTATTTTAACACATTGGTGACGGGCCACGGAGATCTCCGTGTTTAAATGGCCAGCGCTAGACGACCGGTCACGGAGATTTCCGTGTTTACGTTTTCTATGGCTTCCCTGCCTCTTCGCTTTTGAATGAGGCATTCAGTTTTGTTTCTTCTCATTGTGAAATAATTTTTAGTTGTTTTTGTACCCCTCTCTCTTTTCTTTTATGAAATTGCCAACTTAACAGAAAGAGTTGTTTACAATTTTATGACAGACGGCTGGTGAAATATCGAATTTTAGTGCGGGTAGTTAGGCGATTACGGAATACGTATGTAACCTGTAAATATATGTTGCAGAGCGGAAAAATTAAAATAAACTCAATTTTGCGTTCTGGAGCCGATATATATCTGTGGCAACGTGTCCACCAGGATAATTATTATATTAGTGTGGCTATAGCTGAAAATTTGCTCGAAAGAAAGACGAGAGTTTCTGAAGCAATAAATATTAACAGAGGGCTTCCGAAATCATTAGTGGAAGCAAGAAATAAACTCAAACCAGGAGAAAGTGTTTTTGTAGTAAGGGGGGACCTTTTGCTGCAAACATCGAAAGATAAAAGAGGCGTAAGAATGGTTAGAACATTGCCTCAGGCAACACGAGAGTGGGAGGAGTAAAGTTGTGAAAATGTCCTATTGAATACTTCAATATAACAAGTATGTAAGGGTGTAGACAGGGCTGACCAGTACCTATCATATTACTCCATCCTTAGAAAAACAGTGAAATGGAGCTAGAAAGTTGTATTGTGGCTTATGGATTGTGCACCCTTTAATGCTTTCAGGGTCTATAAATTTCAAAATTCTAACAGCAAAATGTCAAACAGAAGTTTTTTGCTTGAAACAGCCTCTTGTTTGGCAGTCGTGAAATTAGGAACAGATGACAGGGAAGACGAGGAAAGACAGAGAGAAAAGAAACCACTTCTAGGAGACCACCTCACGACCCACCAGGCAGGCTAAGACATTAAGAAAAATAAATTAACACCAACCTCCAAACTTTGTCGCATTTTTGGTGAACACAAGAAAACAAACTCGCTACATATGCTCTTTTCAACTGTGCCTTTACATAAAGGGAAATGTTTCCAACGCTATCAAACCCTCAATTTCTACTAGAAAGTCTGGTGAGAACACTAATAAAGATTTACTTATGCATTATTGTTATTGACTGTAAATATATTGATGTAAAAGCCACACTGTGCTAGCGCGGTTTAAAATTTAAAAGTCCACCCTACTGACAGAATTGTCCGGTCCAGCAGCGGTGGGTGGAACGCAGAGCTGTCGGTCACCAATGTGTTAAGTGGGTGAAAAACGCGATGAAAGATTCAGTTACATAGATAGATAGATAGATAGATACAGGTCAAGCTAATATAAAGCGTGTAAAAAGTGTCTCTACCTATGTAACGGAATTTTTGAACACGATTTTGACTGACTTAGAAACATTGGATCGACTTGAAACGTTGTATACATGTTAAGGACCCGTGACACTACAATAATTTCATATTTGTTTCTAAAATCCTAGCCAGAATCGTCAGATAATCAAAAAACGTGTCTTTGTATCCTATGTAACGGTATCTTTGAACACGATTTTCACCCACTTAGGAACATTGGATCGACTTGAAACGTTGTATACTTGTAAAGGACCCGTGACAATACAATAATTTCATATTTTGTTTCTAAAATCCTGGCCAGAATCATCAGAAAATCAAAAAAAAAATTAAAACTGGTATAATAGATTGCGGACTTTTCGACTTTTTAGTCAATCCTTGTAAGAACTCATTTGGTAGAGCGGTGGACTCTAGTGGTATATAATTTCAGTAATCCATAGGTCGCTGGTTCAAATCCGGCTGGAAGGTTTTTTTAGAAGAATATTACTTTTAGCTCATACTACAATAGTAATTATCGAATTTAAAGATATTTACATTTTTATCTTATTCTGTGAAATATTAAAACTAAAAAATAAAGAATAAATAATAGTTTTAAAACATAAAACAACACGCTTTATTAGAAAACCGAACTAAAAAAATGAAAAATAGTTTTAATTTCCAACACGCATGGGATGAATAATTTTACCATCAAAAGCGTGGGGTTGCTTTTCTGATTTTTACGTTTTCTTCTTAGAGACTTTACTTCTACCAATATCTGTTTATTATCAAATATAGTAATTGATAAAGAGCACCCCACGCTTTTGATGGTAAAATTATATATCCCAAGTGTGGTGGAAATTAAAATATTTTTTTTGTTCGGTTTTCTAATAAAGCGTGTTGTTTTAGATTTTTAAAACTATTATTTATTTCATATAATATTATTGGGAGAATAATTGCTGTATAAATTTGCAGTTTAACGTTTTCTTAAAGACGTTGCCGTTACGGGTGTCCCTATTACTGCATAGATTCGAGTAAAGAAAGAATAAATAATAGTTAAAAAAAACTAAAGAACACGCTTTATTAGAAACCCGAACTAAAAAATGAACAGTAATTTTAATTTCCAACACGCTTGGGATAAAATGAAAGTGGTCACCAAAAAAATCATCTCCAACACGTCTAGAATAAAACTAGAGTTATCTACAAAAAAATAATGTTACCATCAAAAGCGTGGGGTGCTCTATATGAATTAATATATTTGATAATAAACAGATATTGGTAAAAGTAAAGTCTCTAAGAAGAAAACGCAAAAATCATAAAAAGCACCCCACGCTTTTGATGGTAAATATTTTTTTTTAGATAACTCTAGTTTTATTCTAGATGTGTTGGATATGATTTTATTGTTGACCACTTTAATTTTATCCCAAGCGTGTTGGAAATTAAAATTATTTTTCATTTTTTAGTTTGGTTTTCTAATAAAGCGTGTTGTTTTAGTTTGTTTTAACTATTATTTACTTTTTTGTCTTTAGTTTAATTGATTGGTATAAACCGGAATCCCATGAAAATTTAATTACTTTATACACTTAAAAAATCCTCCGAGCCGGATTTGAACCAGCGATCTATGGATTACTGAAATTATTTACCACTACAGTCCACCGCTCTACCAACTGAGCTCTTACAACGATTGACTAAAAAGTAGGTAAGTCTGCAACCTATTAACCGGTTTTATTTTTTTTTATTATAGGACGATTCTGTCCAGGATTTTTAAAAAAAAACGAAATTATCGTATTGTCATGGGTCCTTTACAAGTGTATAAAGTTTCAAGTCGATCCAATGTTTTTAAATGGGTGAAAATCGTGTTCAAAGATTCCGTTATATAGATACAGGTTCGTTACATAGACAGATACAGGTCCATCCATAGTAATTCTGCTCGAAGGCAGGTCCTCCACTGCAATCACAGCATTTTCATGCTATGCTTGCAACTTTACTAGGGAATTGTAGGTGTGGTAGCTTCCCATTACATTCTACACCGGTGAAGGATGATGATGATGGCCATATGATTTCGGGGACCGTTTGTGCCTTAAACGTTTCCTGACATTTGTCTTACAGGTGCGGAAGAACCCCGATAAAATCCTCACCGGGGATCGAACCCGGGCCCTCTGCGTGACAAGGCAGCACGCTACCTCCAGACCACAGCGGTAGACAGATACAGGTCAAGCTAATATAAAGCGTGCAAATACACAGAAATTACGTGAGAGTTATGTCAATTAATATTTCTTATTATTATTGGACATACATAAATCATATTTCACCTTAAGGTATATTAAGATTATAGTTTGTGACAAGGTTGTGGTAATTTGATCTAAACCTAAAATTTTATTTTAACGAATTTTATTTATCAATTTTACTTTCTGTAAAGGTTTGTACGTAACAAACAATTTTGAAAATGATTTGAAAAAAATTGCTGTTTCGACTTATACACAATTTGGATTAATAATGTCCTCGACTGTCAATAAGGCTGTTACCTATCTTGTAGCATAAATAACTCTAAGGCGATTTGATGTTTCGTTTAGTTAGTAATTGTCAAAGAAATGAACTATAAACCTAGTAAATTAATTTATTACTAAGTCTGCCCCAGTGCTACGGATGTCAGTCCCAAACAAAATAAAAGCCTGCCCAGTCGTATATACAGTGGGTGACAAAAGTATTCATTCACATCATTTGATAGAGGTAATTGTATCGTGTAACACTTGAAAACGTTATCGAAACTAGTTTTTTTCTAAAGTAGGAAACTTTTTGAGCAATGAGAATCAACCCTTTTACTTAAAACTCTCTTTAACCCGGGAGTCATATTCATTTAAAGTAGTTGGTTCTTGGAATTTGTCACTCAGTGGCCACCTGCCAATCAGTGCATTCTTCTCCCTTTGTTTGATGCCAATGAAATATTAGCCAATCTTTTTCTTTTCTCATGTACCTTGAGCTCCCGAATAATGTTATATCTTTATGTTTTAAGTTTTTTTTTTCTCAATATTTGTTATGTATCAGCTGCTTGCAATATGTTTCTGAAAATTCTGTTTCCTTTCATTTGGAGTTGTTTAGTAGAGTTTTTGTATCGCACCAGAAGCTGGTCGTGTAAGTGGCTGAGCTCCTGAGGAGTTGCTTGTATATCATAAATGTATTGTTGCTATTGTGATTAGCAGTGACCACAGGGATTTTCTGCCGTGCTCTATTTTTAGCATGGTGTACTTTGTATGTGCACCCCATTCTAAATTACTACCCAAAAATATGAACAAGTAGCCAACTTCGAAACTATATTCAGTACTTTCATTAAATAAAACTAAATTTGTGATTTTTTGAAGCTGTTTTTTTTGGTGAAAAGTACACATAGAGTTTTGTCATCGTTTATTTTAGTTTACAATTAATACACTATGCTTCTAATTCCGTTAGTTGCCTTTGCATCGAGTATTAAGCATATTTATAATTCATATTCGATGCAAAGACAGCAATATCATCTGCAGAAACAGAAATATCTATATTTGATCTTATTGGCAAATCGAGAGTAAAAACATAATATAATGTTGGTGACTCATGCTCCAAACGGGAATCAATGACCAATCACGATTCAATGAATTTTGTTTTACAACCAATGACAGTCGTATTTCACCTCGATATATATCGAATTCCGTTTACCAAAATAAAGGAAGCCCCTCCTTTTTAATATTCTGAACAGGTCAGAGCATTCTTTTGCAGTGATGACTCTCGGACAGATACGTTGAATATAGCAAATAATGAACAGATTCCTTCCAACTACACATTTGATAATAGTGTGTTCAATAATTGTGTTTTTAAATAATGATTTTACGGAGTTGTTTCTTAAACATTAATTAATAAACTTTAATGTTGGTTATAATATACAATTTGATGTGTTAAATTTTTTCTCCACTGTTATGCATTCTTACAATATTGCGATCCTATTTGGCAATAAATAATATAATCTAGTTGCAGTGGATAAACAAATGAAACATAACCAAACATTTCTGATTTGTTTTCAAACTTCGCCATTTACATTAAATATATGAATATTTTAAAATAAGTATATTTAAATAATGATTTATTAGCATAAACTAATTCGAGGAAATGTTTATTCTGTTCTTCTTCTTCTTTTTAGGTGCTCTAGTCAATCTCGGTGCACTAGTTGTATTCACGCTCGCCTCTGGTGACAAAACTTCACGATATCAAACCCAGGTGGGTTCTCTGGATATTTCAGTGTGTATAAGTCCATATTATGGGTTCATCTGATCAAAATTATTTTGGTCCTTTCGCGCCAAAATTTGAATTGCGATGCTAAGAATCTTTGTTTGTTGAAGAGAGTCATTCAGTTTAAAATAGTATTATAATTCTGATCGAACAATTAGTTTATCCTTCTTAACTATATTTTTACCAACTTTATATAGGCTAGTTCGTTTTCTTTCAACTCCAGGATTTCTTTTGACGTTTCTCCCAAAGGAGGTTATCTTCTTTGCGGCTAAGGTGTTTCTCGTACCAATTGATCTCTGTTATACCATCTCTTCCTTTAAAAGACAAACTTTCTCTTCCCAATTGGTGCTGGTTGACGTCCTCTTCCTCAGACAACTTCTTTCGTTTCTCGCCCAAGGTTTGTCCTATAATGGAAGCCTGCTAATAGATGTGCTACTTGTGTTTTTGAAACATTCAATCATCTCCACTAATATCAACGTTATACAATCCCTAGTGTTGTGTTTGTTAGGTTTGTATTTAATTAAACTGCTCCTCTCTCTAGCTTATATGTGGATAGGCTTATGTGTTATTTATGTTGTGCTTCATGATGACCCTGGAACCATCATAACTAACTTTATTACTTTTAATGTAATTAACTGTGAGATAAGTTAGGTTGCTCCAGTATGGATCGGGACTGTTGACATTTTTTGAAAACGTAATTATTTTGTTTAAATTTACCTTGAATTATACTTGAAAGATGATGTTACAATATCTAAATTAATAACATAAAAATATATAGTCTGAAGTCTGAGGTCAAATAAGCGATGTGTATTAATTTTAAAAAGTACAGAGGAGCATCAAAGGAAAAACATATGTTAATAAAATCGATATTTGAAACAAATAGATAATCTAGAGTTTATGAAGAAAAAAATGAAAAACCATAACAAATTTCTATACAATAATATACAATATAGAGATTGAAGAACTGCAGCTCTCTAGGCATTACGGTTTGGTTCAGATAAATGGGACTTGCGCTTGATCGATTCCCGATGGGCTAGAAATTTTCTCATGATATTTGAGCCAGTATGAGGTCGATACCCACGCAGAATCGTAAGAAATTTAGGAAGCTGTAATCAGTAGCGACTATAACAGCTGAGGGACTCGACAGGATGACCACTCATCACACATGTACTCTTTTGGTTATCGTCTACCTCCTGTTGGTCTGTTAGTATAAGGGCATACACCAGGGTGTTTAATTTAGTTTAAAGAATGGAGTTGGTTAATTTTAAAACAGAATAACAAAGTGTTATATAAAGTGATGTGAAACTGAATATTTGTAACATTAAAGTGAAATTTGTTATAATGACCCATAAGTTAAATTTAAATTATACAGTATGTACACTATACCACGTGATATATTACAAACAATAAGCATTTAAACGAATGTAAATATGATATTTGAACAAGTATTTAATAACTACCTGATAGAGAAATCGTTGGCTATCGATCTTCCAAAAACTTCAATTATGTAAGTTGAGAGATTTACCTATTTTGAATTCGATCTGTCAAATTTTAATATATCTATTCCTTTCTTTTGAAGTGATTTTCTTTTTCAGTTTTACATTCAATGACGTTGCTTCGTAACCTTATACTTATTACGTCACAGTTGTTGTTATCGCTGTGCAACAAAACCCATTTTATACAGAAGTTTCATTAAGTTCACATTTTGAATAATCTCTTCTTCTTCTTCTTCATAATTTGTGGGAATTTTATCCTGTTTATTTCCAAAATCACTCCTCGGAGGAAGATGTATTTGATGTACAGCATTCGCTAAGTATCCATATCTCATGGCTGGTCTTCCTCTTGTTCTTCTCCCCTAAATCAGTGCATCTTCTTTAGCTATTTTTGCACGTCGGTTGTCTTCCATTCATTCTGTATGCCGTTTGCAATATTTTCGTCTAATTTTAAATAAATATTAGGTCTAATTTATAGCCGGGAAACCCCTATATTGATTTAAATTGCAAATTACATCTAGTTTTCTCGTGTAATCTCCACTTTAAATATTCATAAGCACAGGTTTATCTTCAATGAACTGGCAATTGTTTAAATATTTGATATAAGTGCAAAGTTTTGTCTATTAATTTGATATTATTTTAGTTGTACATGTTGTTGGAATACAAAACAATACGATTGCATAAATATGTGTGGATAAGCATCATTTATTAAATGAGCACGTGACTTTCAAGTTAGCTTACACACTTGTGACAAGGGCGGTCAAGGTGACTGGTATCGCCCCCCCCCCATCATTCCACCACATGAACTTCTTATTAAAGAGTCGTTCATAAGATTACACCACAATAAATACTGTAACCACGTTAAGCTTCTAGCTAATATGGTCCAGGGTTTGAGTCCGACACAATTACGTGAATTGGCTTACGAGTGTGCAGAGGAAAACGGAATGAAACTTAATTTTAACTATTGAAAGAAACATGGTGGGAAATATTAGCTGCATGGAGTTTTATATAAAAATCCATTTATATGTTTTAGGAATCCCTAGGCTATTAGTATTAATAGGTTTCTGAGTTTCTGTTAGAGTGAAGTTTCCCATTTCTTCGAAAACTTGAAGAACTGGCCAATATGCGTTGTCAGTTATATTTATATGCAATGTGTATAAACTGGATATCGTCAAACATTCCACGTCCCTTATTGCAATTAAAGATGCCAGAACTTGTGAACTATGTTACTAATTGGAAACGCGGGAAAAATGTTGGTTATTTATGCCATGAGTGCTTCTGGCAGTTTCATTCTCCCGATGTAGGTAATCCAACGAAATATTTTGTTCTCTCTGTTAAAGAAAGATGTACCGCATTCTGCGAGATACGAATATTGAAAGACAGGATGGACCAGTGAACATCTTCATGATCTGCTTCGAGGATTTCACTCTCTGTGCAAAATGTTAGAAAAATAATCCTGTCCTTATGTTCGATATTCCCAGCAGTCACTGGATTCTACCGAGTAACGTGTTGTGAAATGTAATTGTTTTGTTAACTTTTATGTTAAATTTGATTTGGTAGATTGTGTTGACCTTTGTAAACACGTGGGTACATAACTTAACAATGTGTAATTTAGAATTCGGAGGACAAAATAATAAACATTAAGCAGTAGTCTAACTTGATAAATATAATAATTATTGTTATATAATAACCTCAACTAGTGTCAACATAGAGTCGGGATTAGGGATAAGATGAGGTGAAGCCCCTATGTTTATAGAGATCTGTGAACGCCAAATGTGCTGGTCGATCACGTCTGACGCTACGTCACGGGGGCGAATGATCGAAATGTATGAGATGAGTTTGGATAAATCCTGAATTGAAATTTGTGACAGGGAAAACGGTAGAAACTTACAAACATATAATTACTAATGAAGATGATTATATTAAAATGTGTATATCCCAAATAATTCCACATCCTGAAGTTTATTAATAAAATAAGCAATAGACGGAAGAACATAATTGACTTGGAATTTTTTATATAATTAATAATGTTGGAAATTAATAATGAATCGGGATGAAACACGATGCCTTGGCGCGGATCTACGGAACGTGCGTTAGTTTGATTCTCTACGAGGAACATTTTTCTTATGCAATTTTGCCCAGTTAGGGACCGATTGTCAGTCAGCATCATGAGGAATTTTGGTAACTCTAAAATACAGCTGCAGTTACAAATAGTATAGGATCGGCACATGTTATCCATATACTGTCTAGATTATCGACTTCTCTGAAAAAAATATAATACGCCTAAGTGGTTAGACAGTTGCAGGCCTCTCGTGCCAAGAAGTTTTTTATGGGTTAAAGAACGAAGAAGTTTAATAAAACAGTATAACAGAATATCAAGTGAAATTATATAAAATTTAATATTTCTAATTTGAGAGTAAAATTTGTTATAATGTCAATTAACATGCCTTATATACATCATAATAACGAGCATTTAAACTATGATAAATGAGATATTTGAAAATGTATTTAACGTTCACCTGATAGAAGAAGCGTTGTCTGTAAATCTCAGCTACACTTATTAAACATTCTTGAATCCAATCTGTAAAATATTAATATTTTATTAATATCAATTAAAACCGTAATTTTCTATTTCATATTGAATGACGTTGCTTCGTAACGTTACGGTTATTGTGTCATTCGTGTTGTCAACAAGACGCATTTCGTCCAATTTTTTTTATGAAATCAATGTTCTTTTAATAAATGTGCTAATTGTGTTTGGGGAAAAATCCCATCATAAATTTAAATGGTTATTATATATATTTTTTTGATTCGGTGGGCTAGTGGTTACGCTCTTTGCCTCTGGTTCTGGGAGTCGCGGGTTCAAACCCGGCCGGAGTCGATGGATTTTTTTAGAACAGAAAATTCCAGAGAACAAATCCTCCGGGAGGGACTTTAAGCTATGGGTCCCTAGTCCGAAGATTTTTCAGACTCGTAAAAGATCTTTAAGCCTGAATAAAGAGGCCTCTAAGCAAAATTTACCGACCTCAACCTCCTAGTAACACCTTAGTTGCTTGTTAGATGTCTCATTGGGTCAGTGTATTGACCACAAGCTATCCATGACATCTATGAACAAATAAGATAACTAAAAATTAACTTGGACCAGTAACTGCTTACAAAGGAGAGGCTGTGGCTCAACAATGCACTACGTCATTATACATAGATTATACATAGTTTTCTCCGTTTTAATATTCATAATGGCAAATGTAACTTTAAAAGAGTGGCATTGTTGTAATATTAGATTATAATTTGAAAAAAAAGACATGTAATAGGCATACAATTAGAGCACATTTTTCTTCTCTTTCTTTCCCCCCCACCCATCATAGGTGCTGTAACCGATACTGGTGGAATTGTGGTTAACATACTTTCTCCTGGATTTAAAAATGCATGAGTTCAAACACGAGCAGATATTGTGAATTTTCAGGGCATAAAAATCCTTAGACTGGGTTCCTTCAGAAACGAACTAAATAATTTGGTTCCCCGTCTAGATTTACGGCACGTAAAATAACCGCAAGCTTGAAAAACGAGACTTTTGAGCATTTTTGGCCCTCTATCGCTCGGATTTGAATTGCGATGCTTATGATCTTGGTTTTTAAGAAATAAGTTTATCGTAAAATGGAAATAATATCATAGCACTGATTTTATGATTTGGTCTTCTCAGCTATGTTTTTTCCCGACTATACAAATTATTTGTCTTTCTTTTGTAGGAAATGTTTACGGAGACTGGTCTAACAACCAACCCCCCACTCAGAAGATAAGTAAGTACTTGTTTAAGATTTTGTTCTGTAGAAATAACACCTTCTCTATGGCTAACATGTTTCTCCTACCAGCTGATCTTTTTCCACCATTTCTTATATTGGAAATACAAACTTAACCTCCGCCGTGATTAATTATTGTTTTATTGTATGGTTCTCGTCCAATGTTTGTTTAAATGTTAAACGAACCGAGAATTCATTTAAACCGTTTGAAGTAACTACCAGATTTCAATTATCAAAAAGTGCACAAAGGACACAATATATTATCCTTCGTAGATTTAAGATTATTTATGGAAAATGTAATAATAAAAATAATTGCCAAATATAATAAAAAAAATAATAATAATAATAATAATAGTAAAACATCACAAGTTTATCAACTTATCATGTATAGAAGCTTGAAATTCAATGTAATTTTGTGAATCCTGTTTTAGTAAAAATTTATTCAGAACGTGGAAGGACCTAAAAACCACAATTTACACAGTTTATTATTATTATTATTATTATTATTATTATTATTATTATTATTATTATTATTATTATTATAAATAACATTAAGAAAACAGGAATGGAAGTCAATTAGAATAAACTGAACAGCCTATATGGTCTTACGTAAATAAATATATTTTAAAGTGGGACATTCTACTCAACATTTGCGAAATTGGAAAAACTCAATTAATTTTGACTATTTAACTCATGCCCCTAATGGGAGTTAAAGTTATCTTCGATGTGTCTGCTTATTGGATTTTCTTGTTAGTGTGATTCCCACGTCTAGCTCAGAAGCAAAAGTCTCCATCTCTTTCATGATTGCTTGCGATGATATATTGTTATAATTCAATCGCTTTCAACATGGGCCGTACATTTGCAAGCAGCAAATTAACGACAGTTCCAAATAACTAGAATATTTTACTACCGGGCACAAATAAAATATACAAAGTACGGAAAAACTGCACTTAAACTAGTGTGAAACATTTTCAAAGTCGTATAGAACAACAGTGCGCATGCGCCAGAGTTTATAGAGCCAGCGATAACCCACAATCGAACTACATATCGATTATCATCCTCGATTACTATCCGTCGCTATGAAATTTAAATGACCAATATTTGCAATAAATTCCCAAATCTATGTTAAAAAATATATTAATAATATTAAAATTGCCAAAAGTTTATTAAAAATGGGTGTACACTTACTTATCACTCGCTAACGCTGATCCAACCAGCGATAACCAAAAATAACGATAGAAAAATCAAAGACTAAGTAATATACTCTCTGAAGAAAATAGCAGTCAGCATCACAGTATTGTCTAACAGTGTCATAATATTGTGATTTGCATATTTAAATAAATACTTTAAACTTGTCTAATAATGTTATAAAAACTGTTTGAAAAAGTTAAAAATATTAGATAATGTTAGTAAATACAGAGGAAGAGCTATAGTTTACAACAACATAACTGAAAAATCAAGCGCTAGTAGAAGTGCAGTTGAGCCGAATGTAGTTCTCCTTGCAGCAGCATGCAAATGATCAGCTTGTTTTCGGCTTGGTACGTTTCCTTCTATTGCAATAAATTTCAGGCCATTCATCAATTCCAAAAAGTGTTTCTTAAATATCACAATACAATATATTTTTACGATCATCGTGTTTCGCAGAGCATGGGGATGCTTGGGACGTGGTGTCTTCTCAACGGCGACTCTCGAAAAACTTTACAATATCCTGAATTGTAGCTATCGTGTTTCTCCCCTGGCACAAACTATTCAAATCATTTACCCCAAGATTCATTTTCTGGCTTGCACAGTGGAAGTAAATACATTTGGAGAAAAAACTAGCGCAGACGTTTCTCAACCCCGTTGTCTTTTCCTGGCATTGTTGAGCAGCCGTCATAGTCCTGGCTGACACATTTGTGCGGATCAATGTCTATCTCTTTGAAAAAAGATCTCAATTTCTGCAGCAATTGGTTGGGCGTCCATTCTTTTCAGTTCAACAAGTTTCTACAAGCGTCTAGGCGTCGAAAAACAAACTTATGTACTCAGCTAAAATTCGGGAAGTGAATGCTGCGTTGGCGGTTCATAGTTACAGGTCTAGAATTTTCTGGAGTACTGGCGATGCTTATGTCAATTGGAATAGCTACTTGATAAATCGATGTACCACATCGATTGAGTTTGGCGGGCTGAATATTTTTTATTTTTTTATTTTTACATACTTTTTTAACATTACACCTACTTTCGGATAGAAAAAAAATGATTCTAACTGGTGTTAATTGATCGAAAATGAAAGGGGCTGCAAATGCACCACCCTGCACCCACCTCGCTACGCACATGGGTCTACCTAATCCAACATTTATATTTTTCCATTATCTAGATCCGTATCCTTTATTTGCAATTTCATTACGAACAGAATTTGTGTTCCATTCTGATTCACCTGTACATTCTGCTGTTACTTTCACCACCTCTTCAATGGCTAATGTGGGATATTTTTCACTAACTGTTTAAAAACGTTGAAAATAATTTGTTTCTCTCCACTTTTCAAATGGTTTCTTTTCCAGTCTTTTAAGGAATTCTACAGAAAGCGACAACTTTAAAACAATAGAAATCCAACGTATTCTGCATTGCATGTGCTTATGAATTAAGCAATGAAATCGTTATTTATTTAATTTAGCTACTAAAATTGTAATTATATATTTTAAAATTCTGATATGTGACTTATATAGACATGTGTTAGATAATAACTAACTCTATCTAACTAACTGGCACTATCGAACCTGTAGGTTCATAGCCACGTGGACACAAGCTCTCCACACATCCCTATCCTGAGTCAATGTTTTTCAATCATTCCCTGTATAATATACTTCCCTCAAATCATAGTTAAAGTTATTCTCCCACCTAATTCTCGGTCTACCAACTGGGCGATTACACTCTGGTATTCCTACAATAAACTTCCATGCACGTATTTAATTCCCCATTCGTGCACATGCCCTGCCCATCGCAGTGCATGAAAATTAACTGTTCTTATTATATCTGCTTCCTATAAAGACCATGCATTTCACTGTTATGCAGCTTTCTCCATTCACCTTTCTGCTCATCTCCCTTTGATTCAAAAATTTTCCTAAGAACTTTATTCTCAAATACTCGTAATCTCCTTTCCTCCCTTAAAGTAAGAGTCCATGTTTCGCATCCATAAAATATAACTGGTAGAATAATAGTTTTATATATTTTCAGTTTAACGTTTTTGAAAGGAGTTGGGAAGTCAAGATTCTCTGTAATGTATAATAGCACGCATTTCCAGAATTGAGCCTATGTTTAATTTCCTTGTGCATTTCATTCCTGTTTGTGATTACTGTTCCCAGGTATTTGAATTCAGCCACTTCCTCAAAATTTCCCTCATTTGTCATTAGCTGTCCATTTCCACTATATAATGTTTTGTATGTGTGACCATATATTTATATTTATTGACATTTACTTCCAGTCCCAATTGCTTAGTGTTACTCAGTAGTGCGTGTGCTAGATAATACATATTTTTATTTCATTTATTTCGAGTGTTAGAGAGCGAACTACATTTTCTTACGCGCTTATAGGTAAAACATTGTTTGACGAATGAGAATGCATCTGGTTTGCTTACATTATAATTAGAACATAGCTAGGAAGAGGTATAGTTTTTTTCAATTGGTAATTATATTTTTAAAGAAAATGTTGTGAAATGCAGGCCTGAGGGATTGTAACATCTCTCGACCATGGAGTCAATTTCTTGGCTCTTTAAAATTTATTTTCTGCTCTTCAATTTTGTATGTGAAATAAGAAATATATTTCATATTTACCAGAGAGAAGATGCGTTGTCCTTTGGTCTGTCTACAACTCTCAAGCTATATATATATTGATGGTTGAAAAGTTTTGAATTTAATCTATGAAATATTAATATTTTATTAATTTCAAGTAGTATTTTTAATTTTACGTTCAGTGGCGTTGTTCCGATACAATAGATTAGTTATTACGTCATAATTCCGGTTGTCGTTAAGCAGCAAAGATAATTATCTTATTTTTTAATTTTTTTATAAAACTTTCAGGAAAATGTCTTTCTTTAAGACAGAAATTAGGAATAATTTAACGTAAGATAATAACCTCATATTGATTTAAATAACCAATTATATCGAATTTTCTCGTGGAATCTCATGTTTAAATAATCATAACCACGGAACATAAATTTACAATTGTAGAAAATTTGACATTGGGCATGTAATGTGCATACAATATGAGTTAATATTAATTTTTTTTTCTTCTACTTCTTCTCCCCCTTATTTTTTTTGTAAGAACCTGTTTTAAAATGAATGGAATAACTGTTATATTACGCGGTTCTCTTATCAAGACATTCAAATCTTTCTGCGTTCTATTGAAATTTCAGGTCGTAAAATTCTGAGAATATGTTATATATGTTCCTTCTCAATGAACGACGTAGGTTCGCTGCCTAAGTTTATGGCACGTAAAGAAATTAGAACTTGATAAATGAATCCTCAAGGAAAATAGTTTGGACTCTTCCTCGCACACTTGAACTGTGACGCTACTAATCTTAGCAACAATATATATAATAATATCATCAACACTGTAATAGACTACATATTTCTTTTTCTTTTGTCAGTTCTTTTATGGAGAGCGGCCTAAAATCCATCCCCCATCTTGGAGAACCAGACTTTGTTTAGGATTTTTTTTCCCCTTTATGACGCTTACATACTTTAACGGCTAACGTGTTCCTCTTAATCACTGATCTCACCACTATCTTCTCTTCTGTTCGAATGTCAAAATTTATATTTCCGAATGTATGTTTTCTAATATACTCTATTACATAAATAGGCACTTTGTGCTCCCAAGCCAGCCCTTGTGAAAATACTCACCCCCATGTAAGCTAGTGCTAGACTAAAACATTGGCAGTTCCTGCATTACTTCATGGGAGCGAAACTTGGGTAATGACCAAACAAAATTACATAGTAGAATACAAAGCTTAGGAATTAACTTTTTGAGAAGAACAAAGGACTGCACAAGATTGGATCGGATAAAGAATGAAGATGTGAGAATAGAGTTAAATGTAGGCTATATCCACTGAAAGATAAAATAAAACAATATATAGAAATAAATGGTTTAGACATGTAGAAAGAATTAATGTAACAAGATTACCAAAAACAGCATAGGTTCAAGGCATGTAGGAAAGCCAGTGAAAACATGGACAGAACATGTGTGAGACGGAACAGGAGCCCGTGAAGTGAAGAAGACTAACGAAATGTTACCTGAAGTGATGTAAATCATAATATTTGTAATTTTAGAATGAATGTTGTTATTAGCTATAACTTAGGTTTCAAATAAACAACAACATGTGCACTATAACACTTATATAATTTTAACAAGCATTTAAATGAAGTTAAAATTGAATATTTACCTGCGAGAAAAAAGCTCAATAGGTTGGTCCCTTTATCCTCTGAAGTTACTATTTACCTTTTAGAATAAGTGAATATTTAAATGGGACGTTACGTCTGTGATATAGACATATTACCGCGGTGCAGGAGCACTTGATACAGTGTGGATAAGACTACGAAAACTCTTCTACATTGGAAGATTATTGAATTAAGAAAATATCAATTGCTATATAACATGTTAGGTTATTTTTTTGAATTCATGTTTTCTCGCAGTTTCTAGTTTAATATTTCTCCATATTTACGTTTCCAGGACCTACACAAGCTCTTGCTCTGAGTCACATACGAAGGAACATGAGGATCAGCTCTAATGTTTAAAAAAATAAACTCTGTTTTTGCGCGATAGTGCGTTTTGTCGTACTTACAGCAATGGCGACCATTATTGAAAGTTCAACTTCCTACATTTCGGGGTTGCCAACCTAAATATCTATACTGTAATATTACATTTACACCTACGTGCGGGAAGTAAATCCACTGCCCTCTATGTATACTACGTACAATGTATATAGGCCTACACAAAATATCCAAAAAGTAGTGTTAATATACATTATACGAAACAAATCACTGCGTCTTAAATGAACTGAACTTTATTTGAAACAATATAAAACAATAAATACGTACTTGCGGCCATGTTATCAATAATTGTTCTCAAGGCCTCCTGTTGTTTCAACTAATAAACATTGCCCACACTGTTAGCGTTAGTCAATTGTTTATAATGAACGCAAATATTTCCAACAAAGATGTTATTAATTTACTATTATTTATTATTTTGAAAATACCATCGCGCAAAAAATAATGTAGAACGCACGTTTTGAAGTGTTTTACAGAATCGCTATCGCTCGGTTTTTAAACATTTTTCCTCGATTCTGTAGTATAATATTACTCATATATTCTTGCTAAACAAGGCGAAGTGGTGTTACTGTATACGCGGTGTGAATATTATCTCCTTTCTAATATCTGAATTTTTTCAGGATTATTAAAAAAATACTTCTTTTAAATAAAACTTTTATTTTTCAAATCTCTTGTCTAAAGTAATAGTTAACATTAGTGTTCCCATAATAACATGATGTTTGTCTCATGAGTACATATTGTTGTTCATAATGCAGTTTTCAAATATGTATTCGGAATTTCTCCATCACCCACAGTTTTTTATTTCAATTTCAATTAATGGATTCAAATATTTTTTTTAATAAATGTTTTTTCGTCCATTTGTCCATTGTAAAATAAAACCAAGTGAGCTGACTCAAATGGTTTCAGCTATGGAAAAGAGATATCAAGGCAAATGGAATCCTAATATGCAGGCCGATTATTGTTGGACCATCAAGAGGGATGCTCCACAGGCGAAATATAGCAGAAAATCGTCATTTTTTACTTTCGGGGTGAGTCCGAATGTTCGAATATTGTGTAGTTACGAATGTAGAAAATATTAAAGTGAAATTAAAAAAAGTAACTGTCTCTCGGAAACCTTGCGTGATGGAGAAAAAACAATATCATAATTGAATTCAGGAGAAGACATACTATCAGAATCACATATTTTTCTTTCTCAGTCAAAACGAATGTTTCTTTGTTGTTGCTCAGTGTAATTTAACATTATAAACATATTCTTTAATACAAATGCTGACTTGTTAACAATAAATAAAATAGTTTTTAACTATGATTCTATTGACTATTTATATTTCGCAAGAAATTCTAGGTAGATTTGTTTTGAAATTATCAATTTCATCCGGTACCCCATCAAGAAGTTCCATAGTACTCTCTCCCATTTTATATGGTTTTCTTATCAATAATTTGCCTAAAATTCCACCTAAACATCCACCTAGGAGTTTGAAGATTGGAGATAGGATGCCATAGAGTATTCCGAAGAGCGGGAAATAAAAGTTAGTAGTGATATTATATTAAAATCGTCTGATAATACATGTTATTTAAAATATGTGATTATTTTACGTGACTATTTAACTTGTGCCTCAAATGGGAGTTAATGGCCAATCAGGTTTAAATGAATTTTGTTTTAAAATCAAAGACAATCGTGTTTCACCTCGATATTTAATGAATTCTCTTTACTAAAATAAAGAACAGGTCAGAACATTATTTTGCAGTGACTGACTCTCAAACACAATACGTTAAATGATGATCAGATTCCTTCGAAATACACATTTGATAATTGTATGCTCAATAAATGTGTTTTCAAATGATTTTATTCAGTTGTTAAAACACAATTAATAACCTAAAATGTTGGTTATTATGTACAGTTTGGTGTGATTCATTTTTTATCCACTGGGGTGCTTTCTTACAATATCGTGATCCTATTTAGCAATAAATAATATGATCAAGTTGCAGTGTGACAAATGAAATATAACCAAACATTCCTCATTTGTTTTCAAACGTCGCCGTTTACTTTAAATTTATAAATATTTTAAAACCTCTATATTTGTATAATGTCCTGCGCCGTAGCCGAGTGGTTAAGGCAAGAAGCCTTGGCGCAGATCTATAGGACTTAATAATGTATTAATTCTATGCACTAAGTTTCATGTAAGTTTGTTAAATTGCTTGTCATTAACTTCAATATAAAAGTGCAATTCTCCCTAAAGAAATAAAACATTGGAGTAAAATTCTGGAGCATCTCATCGATGTATTTCTTGCTATTAATGGGATAATCATGTTGTGCCTGAAGCCACTGAGTTAAATTGTAATATCACGGAGTTCATTCGCTCCCAGGCCTTTTAACAGATTCACCTTATTTGCCGTCTAGTAAAGAAAAAATCATTTTGGAGGATAAAATTTGTTGATCATGGTCTTCTTTTTCATCTCTCATTTATTGTAGATTACTTTTGTACCATCCGGTTCATCCCTCCATCAAACTGTTTATTATCGTTTTACACATTTAATTAACTAGTAGACATTGTATAAATTTATTAATAACATTTTAATTTAACAACAGATGACATATGTAATAAGGTACTTCAGACGATAAATACTCAAGTTTTATTCGTTAAATTTGTTTACATTTTATACTTATTATATAATATTAAACCCTCCATGGTATCTTTACCTTCTTGTGGTGGAGTGGCTTGTGTGCTTAAATGATCCTGAGAGCTATGCCGCGGTAGCATTGCTGCTGATAGGGATACCCATGCCGGACTGGTCGAAGGTGATAAGCCAGACGAAAAAAGTACCTTGGTCGAAAGAGTGACGATCTTTCACCGTAAAAATACAACCGTCAAGAAATGCGGACATGGGTTCAACTGGGGTAAATTTTCCGGAGGTCAAATAGTCCCTCATTCGGTTTTCCGGGCGGGGACTACTTCAGGGAACCCATGCCACAGGCTCAAACACAGGGACATGTTCCTTGGAACATGGAATGTTAGGACTTTATACAATAGCGGGGCACTAGAGATATTAACGCGGAAATTAGATAAATCGCCCCTAGATAGAGTCGCTTTACAGGAAGTTAGATGGCCAGGAGAACGTAGTCAGGAATCGGGAAGCTTTGCATTATACTACGGGGGTGCAGAGACACCTACATTTGGAACGGGTTTTTTAGTCAGAAGGAGGATCCTATCCACTATCTGAAATATTAAGTTAGTCAGTGATAGGATAACATACATAATTCTAAAGGGTAAACGACATGATTTTATAATTGTAAATGTACATGCCCCCACAGAAGATAAAGATGAAAAGATCAAGGATGAATTCTATGAAGAATTAGAATGGTTATTTGATTCCCTTTCACGATATAATATAAAATTTTCTTAGGAGAGATTAATACAAAAGTGGGACGGGTAGATATATTCAAACCAACAATAGGCAAATTCAGTCTTCATGAAGATAGTAACGACAACGGGGTTAGATTAGTAACATTTGCCACATTGAAGAATCTCATTGTTATGAGCACAACATTTCAGCATAAGGATATTCATAAATACACCTGGACGTCCCTAGATGGAGAAACTCGGAACCAGATAGATCATGTATTAGTGGATAAACGCTGGTACAGTATCATCATCGATGTTAGATCAGTTAGAGGGACAGACTGCAATTCGGATCATCATCTGGTCAGAGTGAAAATCAGACAACGGCTATCGCTTATGAGAGGAACAAATGCTAAAGATGATTCTGTAAAATTTGAATTTAAAAACTTGAAAAATGATGAAATGCGGCAAGAATACCAAATCAAAATTGCTAATAGATTTGAAGTACTGGAATCTTCAGATGACAATGTGGCAAACCAAGAAGAAACTGATATAAATAAGGAATGGGAGGCTATAAGAGATACTATTTAATTGTCAGCATCAGAAAGCATTGGTTGTTTAAAAAAGAGGCAAAACAAGAAATGGTTTGATGAGGAATGTGCCGACATTGTAAAGAAAAGAAAGCTAGCAAAAATGAAATGGTTACACGAGCCAAATGAGGTAAATTTAGAGCAATTGGATAGTATTATACGGGAAATCACCAAGTTACTAAAGATTAAAAAGAGGGAATATTTGAGAGAGAAGATAATGATCTTGAAATGAACGCAAAAAATAGGAACATTAGAGAATTATATCAGGGAATTAGTATAGAGAAGAAAGGGTTTCAGGCTAGAACAAACATAATTCGGAATGAAAATGGGGATATGATTGCAGATTCCAGGAGTATATTAAGTAGATGGAAAAGTTACTTTAATCAGCTATTAAATGTGCATACAGAACAGGACATTGAGGATGAAAATTTACAGACAGCAGAAATTTTAGTTACAGTACCAAATGCATTAGAGGTTGAAATGACGATTGAAAAATTGAAGATGTATAAAGCATCAAGTTCAGATGAAATCCCAGCAGAACTGATAAAATCAGGGGGAGGAAAATTAATGGACAAGATACACAGGTTGCTTAATATGATTTGGGAAAAACAAACTCTTCCAGATGAACGGAAGGAATCAATTATTGTACCAATTTATAGGAAAGGAGATAAAACTGATTGCAAGAACTACAGGGGCATCTCGTTACTTTCAACTTCGTACAAAATTCTTACAAAATATTAGTAAGCAGACTTACTCCCTATATTGATGGCATTCTAGGAGATCATCAATGCGGATTTAGAAGAAACAGGTCTACAACAGATCAGAATTTTAGTATAAGACAGATTTTAGAAAAGAATTGGGAATATAATGATACTGTGCATCAACTATATGTAGACTTCAAAAAAAGCATATGATTCAATTAAGAGGGAAAAGTTATATAGAATCCTGCTGGATTTCGGAATTCCTAAAAAGTTAGATAGGCTTATACGAATGTGTCTAAATGGCACGAAGAGTAGGGTGCGTGTAGGCAAAGAGTTTTCGGACACTTTTGAAATCCAGAATGGGTTGAAGCAAGGAGATGCACTATCTCCTCTACTATTTAATTTTGTACTAGAGCATGCCATGAAATCTTTAGAGGATGAGGAAGGCTTACAACTCAATGGTATTAATAAGCTGTTAGTTTATGCTGATGATGTTGTATTATTGGCCGATAGCGAGAAGATACTAAAGGACAACACGCACACACTATTGAGTAACACTAAGAAATTAGGACTGGAAGTAAATATCAATAAAACTAAATATATGGTCACACATTGAAATTAATTATGTAATGGAAATGGAGGGCTAATGACAAATGAGGGACATTTTGAGGAAGTGGTTGAATTCAAATACCTAGGAACAAAAATCACAAATAGGAATGAGATGCACAAAGAAATTAGACATAGGCTCAATTCTGGAAATGCATGCTTTTTTATGCATTGCAGAGACTCATGATGTCCCAACTCCTTTCAAAAAACCTTAAACTGGAAATATATAAAATTGTTATTCTACCAGTTATATTATATGGGTGCGAAACATGGGCTCTTACTTTATGGGAGGAAAGGAGATTACGAGTATTTGAGAATAAAGTTCTTAAGAAAATTTTTGGACCAAAGAGAGATGAACAGACAGGTGAATGGAGAAGACTACATAACAATGAACTACATGTTCTCTATAGGAAGCCAGATATAATAAGAACAGTTAAGTCTCGTAGACTGCGATGGAGAGGACATGTTGCACGTATGGGGAATGAAAGACGTGCATGGATGCTTCTTGTAAAAAAACCAGAGGGAAAGCGCCCAGTTGGTAGACCAAGAATGAGGTGAGAGAATAACATTAACTATGATTTGATGGAAATAGATTATACAGGGAATGATTGGAAAGCATTGGCTCAGGATAGGGATGTATGGAGAGCTTATGTCCGCGCGGCCATGAACCTACGGGTTGGATAGTGCCAGTGAGTATATAATTGTATATTAAAAATGTAACTTTCGTTAGAATGGTTAAAATAAAATATTCAATATTTAGACATTTTAACAGATTTTTGAAACTAGATTTGTAAGAAGTATTAATTCGTATTTTAATAGATGCATTCGTGCAATCTTAAATGAACGTCTGACGCCATCCCATATAATTCCATACTCCTCTATTGATATGATATTAAATTACGAATATCAAATACAAAAAGTCTTTTACACGTGGAACTCAGGTAACCCTGGGTTCATGTCTGCAGCTCCTCTTATAACCAGCAAATTTCTTGATTTGACTAATGTGTGTAACGTATGTACTTACATATCAATGTTTACGTTAGGATAATTTCTTATCGGCTTATAATTTGATTCAAATCCTTATTTCATTTTTAGGATAAAATAAGGTTTATTCATACTACATTTACGTTTCAATGCATGTCTTCATATTCTGCATTTAAAAAAATTATATATATACAGGGTGACTCAAAGGTCTCTTAACATTTTCCTCATATCGTTAATTGATGTATTTTTGTCACAAATAATTGGAAACTATGCTAACAATAGAGGAAATATTAGCTGTCGTTATTCCCGTATACGAGGATTGACGTAAGTGCAGACCCAAGAAGAATTCACTAGAAAGTTCAGCAAACTAGGTCCTAGCAGGCAAGCTATTAGAGATCTGGTACTGAAAATAAAATGGACGGGATCTGTTGCTGCTGAGGCACGTAGAGGGAAACAACACCAGAAGACGTGCAAACCATACAGGATGCCATCTCACGAAGTTCCGGTGCATCAACCAGAAGACTCAGCAGAGAGTTGGATATGTCCCAAATAATTGTTTGGTGTGTCTTGCGCTTCAATTTGAACGAATGCCCTTATCACAGCCAGATAATACACAAGACTATGTTGTTCGACAAGCTACGTGTGATGACGTGTTAAATGCCATTGAAAGTGAAGACCTCATGGAACATGAGGCAAAATTCGACACATGTGGACATATCGATAGTTACAATTGTAGGATTTGCATCCAAACGCCATACAAGAGTTTGAGAACAGACACACCTAAGGTAAATGTGTGGCTGGGAATAATAACAAAAACAAACATTCACGGGCCGTTCAAGTTTGCGGAAACAACAGTAACTGAAAGTAACTATCTTGATATGTTAGAACAATACCTGAAACCGCAGCTGGCACAGGATCCTATATAAGATACTCCGGTTTTCCAGCAAGATGGTACACCACATCATTTTGCCATCAATATTCGTGATCACCTCAACAAAGATTTCCATCGAAGGTGGATCGGTCGAGATTCACCGATAATTTGGGCAGCCCGCTCTCCATATTTGATACCACTAGACTTCTTTTTTTTTTAAGGTTTCGTTAAATCGAAAGTGAATGAAGTGAAGATCGCAGAAAATTGAGAAATCGAATAGCTGCAGCGGTAGCTGCAATCACACCAGCTATGCTAGCAAAAGTGTTTCGCTGTACACAAGAAATGTGGAGTCTGTGCCTTTACTTAGAGGAGCACCACATTGAAATGTACTGAGTTTATCATCCAGTAGCCATTACTTTACATATGTAATAACAAGGTTGGCATAAAACATTGGTTTCACAAAAATGTCAATAGACTTTTGAATCACACTGTATTTCTCGTAGAAGATTATAACATACTATGTTAAAGAAGAGAATGCTGAGTTGGCAGTGAAAAACCTGCTGTTGAGCAGAACATTATGTATGTGTGTATATATATATCTTAAAGAATTACATAAGACCCAGTGTAAATATTTCTGGTTTTTGCAGTATCGTCCATCCATCCATGGTACTTCTGCCCGAGGGCAGGTATTTCACTGCAATCATAGCATTTTCATTCTATGCTTTGCAGCTTTACTAGGGAATTATAAGTGTGGCAGTGTTCCCGTTGCTTTCGACACCGGTGAAGGTTGATGACGATAATGATAAGGATGATGATGGCCGGATGATTTTCGGGGATCGTTGGGCCCTAAGCTTCCTGATATTTAATTAGATGTATTCATAGAAAACTAAAAGGTAATTTGTTAACACGATTAGATAATTTCGTGAGTAAAAACAAAGTACAAATACTTCATAAACACATTTGTAAGAGACATGCAGTATTATAAAATATCATAATTGCACGTATTTGTACACGAAACGCATTCTCCTATTCATTTGCATCAGCCTTGAAGAACAGCATGTGGGCTATTTCCTTACGCTGATCACAGTCTACTCAAAGTCCATCTTTTTTATCTTTATCATATAATTGAACTGTTAACCTCTATTCCATAAGTTATGCCATATGACCTTCCAAGTTTCACGTCTATATTGCCAAAAAGCCTTTCAATTAGCTACCAGCCTTATACATAGAAACGCCTTGTTCTGTGACGTTTTCAGCTCTAATTAAATATCTTCACCCTTTTTTCAGCATTTTCCTCTTGAAATAAAAGGATATAGAGTATGATAACGAGAAACATGATTGGCAGTTTTATAGTTGGGAATTATTGGAAAAAAATATTCATAGTACAATGTAAAAATATATGAGGAATAATTTCGTTCAAAGACGTGTGACAACCAAAACAAAGTCCATGGTTAGATAATCAATAAGCAAATAGTTGCTTCCGCACAGGTGATTATTTTATTCCAAACATGTTGAGAAACATGTTATATAACTTATGGTTTGTGAGTTGTGAAGACGAGGAAGAAAAAAAAGTAAGATAAAATTGAATACCAGCACTCAAAATCCTAATAAAACATAAAATACATAAGAATCTTTTAATTGTTCTTAATTCTTCTCGAGAAATTACAGCATCGACCTGACTATTTCTAATATCTCTCGCAAAACAATGAAAATAAGGCAATTCTATGAAAAGACGTTCTCTGCCACTTATTTCTCTCTAAAAATTGAAAATTATAGTGATCTTGCCATTTAGCAAAAGTAATTCTAGTTAATAGTAAAGTAAAGTAATCCCACTACAGGCCTCGGGAGGCCCTTGGAGTAATAGGAGGTTAAGGCTCCCACGTTTTCTGGACAATCGGCACTTGATGTCAGCTCTGCGTGACGGCCGCCTTTACCCCAGAACATGTGTCTAGTACTCATTTCCGTCAGAGGCCGCCAGAAGATTTGGGTCAGTTTAAAAATCCTGCCCCACCGGGACTTGAACCCTCGACCTTCCGGCTTGTAGCGCAGTGCCTTATCCACTACGCAACGATAAAAATTTAAATTATAAAATTGTTACCTTATGCTTAGTCTTCCTCAATAATATAAATAATAAGGTACACTTATATAATTTGACCTCAACGGAGATTGTTACAAGCCCAGCTGAATTTCTTAGGCTTAAAGGACCTTCGGGACTTGGAAAATCTGGTAGCGTGTTTATCTAGCCGAGCGTTAGTATGAGGATGTACAGTTATACATGTTTTGAAATAAACAAATGGAGTCTTATTTTAAACTATTTTATTACTAAAGTATAAATAATTAGAATCCCTAAGTATTCTAGCCCTAAATAACTAATCTAAGCCTATATTAAAAACTACAGTACTTTCTGGGGTTTGAGAGAGAGAGAGAGTTGTGTGGAAGTTATAAATCTACCCTAATCTACATGTTTAAAAATGTTATATCGCTTTTTGAAAATTTAATATCAAAATAGTTAATTGTACTTGATTCACATCCTGAATTCCAGAATACATATTAAGAAAAATGGCCGGTGACTTACCCTTCAGCAGTTTACACACACAGAACAGACACGAGACCCTCACTTCTCAAGTATTATATACTCAATTTGACCTCTAGTTACCCTAACTGTACTCACTAACATTCCAATAAACTAAATGTAGGGATGTTTACAGTTAGCTAAGCGAAACTTTGCTCTGAACTATACCATATCTAAACTCTATTTGAACAGACTTTGCTTGAATAATTAAAATAATCTATAAAACAATTAAAAATCTATATAAAAGACTTTGTATTCATAACAGAGATTCATAATGTTTATTAGATATATTAATTCTACTTAATGAACAAGTTTTAGACCAACACCGTCATGGGTAAGATCGTATATGGATCTCAAAATATGTGTCAAGAAATACGCTTTGCACGAATATACCACACTTTAACACACACACATACATACAGGGTGAGTGTAAATTACCCTTACAGAGTTTGAGGAGTTGTAGTAGGGACCAAGGCAATTAAGTTTAGCAAAGGAACTCATATCCGTAAACGTACCGAATTTCCGCTACTCGCAAAACCACCTCACACGCTTTTTTCGGCGCCACTCACTAGGATAGTCTTGAGTAGGGTAGTCCATACGTCATTCCCCGCTCACCTGATGTTCCATGTCCACTGCAACTTTGTTAATGTGCTGTTCAGTTGAGTTTGTGATCCGCCCAGAGACGTTTGTACCTGCAGAGTACAGTAGTAATCCTTCACGACAATACAACATGTACGTACTTCATTGGTACTGTTTTGCTGTCACACACGCAGACATGATGTTATTGTACGGCAAAGCTCGGTGCAATGGCAGGTCCGATGCACGTTCTCGCGACTTGACTACTTCACGTGAGGTCACAAGAAAACCTTAATTTACGATATCCCTGTAGAATCCGAGGAAGACCAACTAGCACGAGTTATGGTTGCGGCGGATTGGTGATTGTGTGTACGTCACATCGAGCCCTTCTTGTAAGTGTTTCCAGAGAGTAATATGTGTTGTGATATTTTGTGTGTTTTGGGAAAATCGTACATTTACGGATATGAGGTCCTATGTTAAATTTAATTGTCTGGGTGCCTCTATATGTCCTCAAACCCTGTAAGGGGAATGTATACTCACTCTGTATGTATATATATATATATATATATATATATATATATATATATATATATAGGGTACAAGGAAGGACCCAGGCAAGTCAATTTTTCGTTGAAACTTATAAAACGTAATTTTAGTTGTACGATACCCATATGAATGCCAAACGTTGGATATAAATATACACATAATTGATTTTTTTGTCTAATGCCACTAGGTTGTCTTTTATGTCATTTGTGGCTTTCCCCCAGAATTGCAATCTATTTCTTAGGATGGGGCACCTCGAAGGAGGAGTTACATTACTCCGATGATATGATGGGTGATAAATGATAATGAAGCGCCAAGAGAGTTCTTAACCTAAATTTAACCCTGCAAGGAACATTTCCTATGGATTAACCGGGAAATGAACCCGCACCTCATGACCAGTAGTCAGGAACGCTGACCACTAGCCCACGAGGCCGGTCATAAATGAAATATATCTTTTACTCTTTCATACTTCTAAACGAAAATGTTTAACTGCAAAATCTAGTGACACTGAAACTAAAATTCGACAAAAAGAAAGTGACTTACATGTTACTTTCCTTGTACTCATATAACTACTATGGTTTTAACATTTAGCAATGAAGGTAAATATGACATGAAAAGAAAAATAACCGAGTTTCAAATCCCGACTCACGCATTATTTTTCTTTTCATGTCATATTTGCCTTCATTGCTAAATAAAATATTTTCTTTAAATATGCTTACTCCCTACAGTGGCCAGGCCACTAGATGGCAGTTGGAATGATATCCTGCTATCTGTCGTGTAAATTGGGAATACTATATATATATATATATATATATATATATATATATATATATAAGAAAAATGGATGTTTGTGTTAGGATTCCTGAGTAGCCTAGATGGTTAGAGCGCTAAACGTCCTTAATTTAGAAACTCGGGTTCAAATACCGATTCAGGCATTTATTTTTCTTTTCATGTCACACACACACCACACACACACACTCATATATGTAAATATATGTGTAAGTACTATTTTCTGTGTAGATTGCTTTTATAATATAATTTGCACTGGACAGTAGGTATTTGCCTGAAACTTCTTAATAAGGAAAAATATGATTAAATAACACGGGTCAACATGATGTTTGTCTCATGAGTATCAGTAGTCGTACATAATGCAGTTCGTGTTATCAAATATGTATTCGGAATTTCTCCACCACCCACAGTTTTTCTTATTTCAATTTCAATTAATGGATTTAAATAATTATTTTCTTAATAAACGTTTTTTCGTCCGTTTGTCCATTGTAAAATAAAACGGGGAACACTTTCATCAGGAGATTTGAGCTAGGGAAAGAGATATCAAGGTAAATGGAATCCTAATATGCTGACCAATTATTGTTGGACCATCAAGAGGGATGCTCCACAGGCGAAATATAGCACAAAATCGTCATTTCTTACTTTCTAGGTGAGTCCGAATGTTCGAATATTGTGTAGTTACGAATGTAGAAAATATTGAAGTGTTTGAAATTATAAATGCCTGTCTCGCGGAAACCTTGCGTGATGGAGGAAAACCAGTATCATATTTGAATTCAGGAGAAAAAATACTATCAGAATGACACATTTTTCTTTCTGAGACAAAAAAAAAAGGTTAGTGTTTTGTTGTTTAGTGCAATAGGAAATACAGGCACATGAAGGTATTTATTTAAACTGGTTACCGTTGTCAGTGACGCTTTCATCTCCCTGGCACTTCAAGTTGTCTTAGAACTACATACAATTGGACGATACTCGTACGTATTTAGATGCCAGTTCATTTACTTGAAGGAACTGTAGCCGCTTATGTGGTAGAGGCGCAGAATAAAGGTGAACATCTTCATTAGGTACCTCTTTCTTGCTCCGTATGAAAATTAGAGTTAACAATTATCTTCATTCTTTTCATTATGGAAGGCGCTACTTCTTTTGCACCAGCTGAAGCAGGCTCCTTATCTTTATCATGTATGAACTTAACCTGCACTTCGGGGAAAAGTGGAGCTACCCCCTTATTGCACTGGTATCACAGCATGTGAGACGGATGCCCAGATGTAGGATCCTCAGGTAAAGAGATCGATTAGATGATAGACTAATGTTTGTAGTTCTTACCATGACTATAACATGCCAGGACGATGTTGATAATAATATTTCGAAAATTAAGATGATTACTTCTTTAGAATTGACTTACCAAAATTCAAATCTCTATACTGGATTATAAATCTCAAATGTAGATAATTTTAGCAACTGATAAAACGGTTATTTTTCTAAGACCCTGTTTTCCTTATCTAAAATTACTTGTACGAAAATCCTTTATAATTATAAAACAATGTAAATTTCAGTTACGTTACATCCAGTTTTTGGAAGATGTGCGCTAAAGTACGTAATTATCGAAAATTTACAAAATTCTTTATCAGCAAATAAGACATAGGACGGAAGCAGAGGAAATATCTTTGAACGAATATATTTAAGATGGTTGACGTTTGCGATAAAAATAAACTATGATAGATGGCCGGGGAGATCTTGAATTGACAATTTCCATGGCGATGATATGACAGGAAGACCAAGATCTAAGTGGAATGAAAATATGCTGAGAGGAATGAGAACTAGAGGACTAAAATAAGAGGTATTGGATAGAAATAAGTGCAGACTAGGTTTAGGAAACGGCCACAATCATATAAATCCCTATATATATATATATATATTGTATGATAAGAAAAATAAATGCCTGGACGGGATTCAAACCCGGATCTCTGAGTCTGCACCTCAGCGTGATATCCATTACACTACCAGGCGAATCCAATTCAAACATTTATTTTTCTTATATATGTATAGGCCTAAGTGTTTGAATTGGATTCGCCTGGTAGTGTAATGGATATCACGCTGAGGTACAGACTCAGAGATCCGGGTTCGAATCCAGTCAAGGCATTTATTTTTCTTATCATACCATATTAAGCTTGCATTGCTCAATGTTAAACATTTAATTATAACATATATATATATATATATATATATATATATATTATTTTCAGTTATTTACACAGGTATCCTCACCAGAATATACAATTTTTTTCTTCCACACTTCCCGGTCTTGCGTGTCTCTTCTGTCATATTTCTCTTCTTCATGTTGTCTTGAATTCCCTTTATCCATGTTGGATTTGATCTACCACGTTTCCCTTTTCCAGGAGGTATCAATTTCAATACTTCTTTGTTTGTTTCTGTGTCCCTTATATATATATATATATATATATATATATATAACTTAGAAACTGAGAACTCTTTTGGAAAAATGATTTGTTAGAAGTAAGCGGAAGCTAGGAGAGGAAAGCGGCCATAGCTGTACAAATCCATGAATATATATACAGGGTGTCCCGAAACAATTATCATAGATTCATACAGGATGTCCCGAAAAAGTTCCAATATTTACTGAATATGTAGTATGCAACAATGGAAGAAAAAAGTTCCTGTAAACATTGGCCATGAACTTCATATTATCTACTGTCTATGGTCATCATATGCACGTTACGTCTCATTCTTTGGAACACCCCTGGATTGCGCCACAGGCATTGAACTCGCATTCTCGTAGTGTCTCCATTTCGTTGATGGGGATTGCATGCAACAAGGACCCCATAACAAAAAATCTAGAGGGTTTAGGTCAGGAGAACGGGCAGGCCCTTGAAAGTCTTGTGTTATTTCCCTCCTATCGTTCATGTATGGACACATTCTCAAGCAATACATGTAATTGGTTTCGAAGAAAGTTGGTTAGCATTCAATCTGTTGTTTAGCACATAGGAATACATGTCCAAACGTTTATAATGAATTTGTGCTGGTGACTTCTCTCTTCAAGTGAATACGGGTTTGCATCGGCCCATACCTGAGTATTATCAAAGTTTACGATACCGTCCTTTGTGAAACCCGCCTAATCTGTAAAAACTCGGATCCTGAGCACACATCGTACAAACTAAGGTGCTAACTCCGAAGATATTACATTTACAACCATTATTTATGGGAATTTTTGTTTTCCTTTGTTGCATTCCACATCCTATGTCAATATTGGAACCTTCTTTCGGGACAACCAATCTTACTCTTCTTATTATTCATGATTTGTAGGATTTTAGTTCCGTTTATTTCCAAAACCACTCCTCGGAAGAAGACGTATTGGATGTGCATTCACTGCATAATCTATATCTTTATGTAATTCTTGTGTACGTGTGTTTGTCATTCAACTCCTCCTAAACGACTGGTCCGATTTTGATAAAATTGTGTGTGTGTGTGTGATTGCGTCCCTCGATTGTTTGGATTCACAATTTGACCCTCTTAAACCATTAGGTGTAAGAGTTCAGCGGAAGTGAAAATTTAAAAATAGCTCTAGCGATCACAATTTTCGATGTTTCACAACGAAACTCAGTATATATTATTAAAATAAACTGAGGTAGATATTGTCCAAAACTCAGCGAAATCCGTCCATATTAAGTGGGGTTTGACTGAAATCCGAAAATAAGAATTGACTCTAGTAAACTGCCATGTTTGATTCGTCGAAACGTATAACTTTATGTACACACATTTTCAGCTACGGCGAGTGTTTATCTGATATTATGCTCTAAAACATTAGGTGTAGGAGTTTACCTGAACGAAAATTAAAAAAAAATATTTGATTTGTTAGGAGTAGGGGCGCATTAGCTAGTTGAATAAAAAAATTGTATTAGTGACGGGAAGCGTTGAAAATAAATCTTAAAGTATTCAACTAAATGAAGCTGCAGTGTATAATAAGTGTATTTATTCTAGTATGAATTATTTGTGTAATGAATGTATTCAAACTTACTTAAGTTCCATATCCCAAAACCTGAGCTAATATTTTCCAATCGCTCACGGCACTACACAAACAGAATGAAATTTTAAACCATTCAATCGTTGCTACGTTACAATGCAACACTACTCAATTGTTATATCAATCAAAACCCCATTGAAACGTAACATTTGGATTTTTGCATTATTGGACGATCGGAGGCATCGTTCCAACATGTCCTGTTCACCATTCCCTGTGTACTTACTGGCGTCTGCTTTAGAAAATTAATATTTAGCCCATCTTCTTCTCACTTTTGAACGCATGGAATCTACTAATCTCTGTTCTCATCCCATTTATAACTTAATCCTGAGTGTGGTTTCCTTCGGGAGAGAAGTAAGTCGTGTCATAGGTTTACAGTGGTTATTTCGCCATATAATTAAAATTCGTCATAGAAGTAATGTGTTAAATTAAATTGGTCACAGATATCAGCCGGGTTGTCAGCCACACACATACCCGATCATTTTAGATGTCTACTGTACCTCCTCCGAGCTAAGTTCAAGTTGTAATGTAAAAAAACCAGACGTATGACTGCATTTAGAATGGCTGTTTTACCTTTAATTGTGTAAGAAAATGTAGTTGGCTCTCTAAACTCGAAGTAAAGGAATAAAAATATGTATTTTTTAGAATATGTCTACATAAGTTATACGAGAGAACACCTTAATACTCTTGTATGTAATTCTTGTGTCCTTGTGTTTATCGCTCTACTTAACGACTGGATCCATTTTGATGAAATGTTTAATTGTACTGAACAACTTGTTAGGACGGTATTACTTACAAAATGTGAGAAACGGTCCGCGAACATCATATGGCCATCATAGTCATCATCATTCATATTCGCCTTAGATTAAGTTTAGGATTAAGGACTTTCCTGGCGCACCACTATCATCATCATCGCCCATCACATCATCGGGGCAGCCGTAACCCTGCCTTTCGGGTGCCCCAACCTCAGAAGTGTATTATAATTACACCAGTGCTAGGAGAAAATGTCAGAAATGTCAAAATGACAACCTGGGGTGTTGAATAAAAAAATACATAAGAGCACAAACAATTTGTTTTCCAGTGAAACCTTTAACAACTAGACTCGAGTCAGACCGAAAAGTAGATTTTACATAACTGAATAATCTTTATCTCTATATAACGTACTTCTTCTGTACGTGTGTTAGCACTCCACCCCTCCTAAACGAGTGGACGGATTTTGATGAATTTTTTGTGTGTGTTTGAGTGGGTCCTTGGATTTTTTTGTGTGTTAAAAACTCATTTATTTCCAGCATTATTTGCAATGCTAAATAACAAAATTAATAAACAATATATTGTTTATATTTATACACACAATTTGTTGTCTTTTTCTTTCATGCCGCTATTTATATTCAATTTTGTTGATGTTTTCGAAATCTATTTGATTTACGTATTTTTGAATCTTTTGTGTTTTTATTCATTATTTCACTAATTTCTAACTGAACAACACACGTTTCCCTTTCTGTTGTGTATATTCACACACTCACTGGATATAATCCACTGTTTATGTTGGCCGCTTTACACACATATGTCGTGTCATCTCTCATTCTGAGTCTTCAGAAGTATGTAGTGTTCATTGCTTATTTACATTTTTCTTCTTTTTCCTTTCCTCTCCTTTTTCACTTTTCATTTTTTCCTTCATATTTCAATTGTTTCGGCGAATCTTGTAAAACTTCTGAAATGCCTGGTTATTAATTGTTGCTTTGTATCTGGACAATTGCTCCTTTATAGGTCCTTGGATGGTTTAGATTCACAATTGGACCCTCTAAAACATTAGGTGTAGGAGTTCACCTGAAGTGAAAATTTAAAACTCGCTCTAGCGGCACAATTTTCGGTGTTTTACAACGAAACTCAGTATGTGCTATTAAAAAAAACCGAGGTAGGTATTATCCAAAAATGAGCGAAATTCGACAACTAGAATTGGAGGTTTACCTGAAAGCCATGTTTGGTTCGTGTCAGCATATACAAAATAATTCAATTAATCTTTAATATTTAATTTATTTAGGCGCAGCAACGCACCCCGGGTATTAGCTAGCAGTTTGTATATGTTTGTTACTCTAAACCCCTCAACAGATCTGCATGTAAATTTGTAAATACATGTTTTGAAGTACGCCGAGGGTTTATCCGCTTTATTCTAGCTTTACAGCCCTTTATGGGCCCTTGGCTGCTCTTCCACACATCCCTGTCCAACGCCCTCCTCCATCCCCGGACACCGAGCTTCCTCTACTCCATCTCAACTTCGGTCTTCCTCCATCTGGTCTCAGTAGTGTAAGCTTTCTAGTGGTATTCTCCTCCTCCATTCTCATTATATGACCCACCCATCTCAGTCTGTAGCCGCTATCTGTTAAGCTCTAAAACCAGTAGGTTCACCTGAAACGATAATTAAAAGCCGTTATAGCGGTCGTAAATTTCGTTGTTTGTCAACGAAACTCAGTACATGCTATTAGAATAAACGGCGGCAGGTATTATCCAAAACTCAGCGATATCCGACCATTTTAACTGGGGTTTACCTGAAATCCGAAAATAAGAATGACTCTAGCAAACCGCCATGTTTGATTCGTCGAAACTTGTACACACATTTTCAGATACGGAGAGTGTTTAGCTGCTATTATGCTCTAAAAAAGATTGGGTGTAAGAGTTTACCTGAAACGAAAATTTAAAAATCATATTTCATTTATTTAGGAGTAGGAGCGCACTACAGTCATTTGAAGTTGGAATAGTGATGGGAATTGTGGAAATAAATCTACTCATTAAAGCTGCAGTGTCTAATAAGAAGTGTATTTTTCTAATATTATTTGTGTAATGAATGTATTCAAACTTACCTAACTTCCATATCCTAAAACCTGAGATAATATTTACCAATCGCTCACGGCACTACACAAACAGAATAATAATTGTCCATCCGAAATTTTAAACCGACCAATCGTTGCTACGTTACAATGAAACACTACTCCAATGCCACATTTATCAAATCTCCATTCAACGTAACATTTGGATTTGTGCATTAATGGACAAGCAAAGGCATCGTGCCACATATCCTGCTCATCGCAGTCTATGAGACTTAATTGTTCTTATTATAACTGGTTCCCCATGTAGCTGATTGTTATGTAGTCTTCGCTATTCGCCTCTCTGACATTTTGGCGTCTGCTTTAGAACATTCAGACAAGAGAAATAAATAATTTAACCCATCATCCACTCAATTTTGAACATGTTTTAGAATCGAGTGGACGTGGAATCTTACTGGTTTCTGTTCTCATCCCATTTATAACATAATCCTGAGTGTGGCTTCCTTCGGAAGAGAAGTAAAGTCGTGTCATAGATTTATAGGCGTTGGCCAAAAAGCTATCTAGTCTCTATAATTAAAATTCGTAATAAAAATGGAGATCATCACTGTGGATTTAGTAGAAACAGGTCTACAACAGATCAGATTTTTAGTATAAGACAGATTTTACAGAAGAAATGGGAATATAATGTACATCAACCATACGTAGACTTCAAAAAAGCATATGATTCATTTAAGAGGAAGAAGTTATGTAGTATCCTGTTGGAGTTTGGAATCCCTAAAAAGTTAGTTAGGCTTATACAAAAGTGTCTAAATGGCACAAAGAGTAGGGTGCGTGTAGGCAAACAGTGTTCGGACACTTTTAAAATCCAGAATGGGTTGAAACAAGAAGATGCACTATCCCAACTACTATGTAATTTTGTAGTAGAGCATACCATTAAATATTTAGAGAATGAGCAAGGCTTACAACTCAATGGTATTAATAAGCTGTTAGTTTATGCTATTTAATTCATGCCCCAAATGGAAGTCAATGACCAATCACGTTTCAATGATTTCTGTTTTACAACCATTCAGATTCGTGTTTCACGAAATATTTATCAGTGTTATATTTACCATATTAAAGAAACCTCCTTCTTTTTAATATTCTGAACAGGTCGGACCATTATTTTGCAGTGACTGAGCCTATAAGAAATACGGCTACCAGATTGTACAGGGAAAGTCAAAATGTTGTGCAGGTTTTCAGAAATTTATTATGTGAAATGTAATGAACATATAATATCGTGAGACATATTGTATGAAAGGTAAACTCTCAAAGTTTAGTTGTCCACTTCTAAAGTTCCGCGTTCACCCGCAAGATGTCAACAGCAGAGCAGTAAAGGAAAATGGCGTTGACTGGGGATCAGAAGTCTTTCTGTGTGCTTGATTACCATGTAAACAACTCTGTGACTAGTTTTCAACGACATTTCCGTACCAGATACGATAAAGACCCGCCGGATGGGAGATCCATTCGTAAGTGGTACACACAATTTAGGGATTCAGGCTGTATCTGTAAACGAAAATCGACTGGCCGTCCGTCGACGAGTGAAGAGACAGTCGAACGCGTTCGCACATGCTTCGTGCGGAGTCCACAGAAATCCACCTACCGGGGAGCGACAGAACTTCAACTACCACAAAAAACTGTATGGCGGATTCTCCGGAAACGTTTACAGATGAAACCCTACCACTTGCAACTGGTTCAAGCCTTAAAACCCGCCGATTATGCTTTGCGAGCGTCCTTCTGTGTTGTTCCCTGGGGGTCCGTTTATCGGGCCCCAGCTGTGCTCACAACAGCAACAGGGCGCGTCCCCGGGCGGCGGATAGGGGAAAGGTCGGTGGTTTGCTTGCACTCCTCCCGGCTAGGTCCAGACCGGACCCGCGGGCCATTTGTGAGGTCGTCAGGACTCGAGCGACCTGATGCACTACATAGCTCGTGCTGTGCCCACTTCAGCAGCAAATCGCGTCCCCTCGGTGGCGTAGTGGGGAAAAGGTCGGTGGATCTGCTAGTCAGTCCTCCCTTCCAAGTCCGATGGACTCGCGGACCATAAGTGGGGTCAACAGGAGACGAGCGCCCTGTTGTACTAAAGCTCAATTGCCCCGGCCCACAACGGGAACAGCGGCCGCCGTGGCGAAGCGGTGGGAGATTGTGGAGTTCAGCCCGCTCCCTTCTCTTGGTTTATCCCGAGGACCTTTGTGGGGCACCATGGGCGATGAGCTCCCTGGAGCCTACATTGCTCAGTGGGCTGACTCACAGCAGCGGCACGACTAGGCTTAGTCTTGCGAACGGGCTGGTTGGGACAATACCGGGCGTAATGCTGGGAATTACCACCAGGTCGATAAGCTCGGGAAAGGAGGAAGCGCGGTCTTTGGAGTAGGGACTTAGCGCCGACTCTGGAACCGAGTGACCCAAGGACAATCTGTGAGGTCGTCAGGAGTTGAGCGACCTGACGTACTATAGCTCAGGCTGGACCCACTTCAGCAACCAAACACGTCCCCAGCTGGTGCACTGGGGAAAGATCGGTGGATCTGCTAGACAGTCCTCCCGGTTAAGTCCAAGGGACTCGTGAACCATTAGTGGGGTAGGCAAGAGTTGAGCGCCTTGTCGTACTATTGCTCATCTGTTGGAGCTTGCGAGCTCCGTGCTGGCCCACAACAGCTGCAGAAGGCGTCCCTGGGGGCACACCAGGGCTCGGCTCGGACCAGTCCAGCGGGGAGCTACTGTACTGTCTGGTTCCTGGCTTGGCCTACGGGCCCGTCGACAAACTGTGGGGTCGCCAGGAGATGAGCACCTGGATGTACTAAAAGTCTCATACTGTTGGGCTTGTAGCCCTAGCCGGTCTCACAACGGCTGCAGGACACGTCCCTGGAGGCAGAACAGGGGAATGGTCGGTGGATCTGCGACAGCAGTCCTCCCGGCTAGGCTCATGGAGCCCGTGGACCAACTGTGGGGTCGTCAGGATTGAGTGACCTGATGTACTATGTAGCTCATCAATTGCCCAGAAGTGCAAAACTCCAACACTCTCTCCCTGGAGTGTTGGTTAAAGGACCGAGAACTTGAACGTAGACGCGAGATTAGATTAGGGAGGACTAGAACTAGGACTTGGGAGTATGGTCATGACGACCGAGGTATCCCAAGGGGTGGATGGCAGGGTCTAGATGTCGTCCTTCTGTGTTGATTTTCTCGCATTAATGGAAGAGAATGAGTTCCATGAGAGGGTAGTTTACAGTGATGAAGCGACTTTCCACCTTTCAGGAAAAGTGAATAGACACAATGTAAGGATTTGGGGAACTGGTAACCCCCATGCAACTCTGGAACATCAACGCGATTCTCCGAAAGTGAATGTCTTTTGTGCCATTTCCATGCAAAGGTTATTGGCCCTTTTTCTTTCATGAACGTACTGTGAACGGACATGTTTTCTTCTTGATATGCTACAACAATGGCTCCTTCCGCAGCTTGAAGCGGATAGTCCAGATTTCATTCTGCAGTTGGATGGTGCCCCTCCACATTACCATGGCAGTGTTCGAGACCATTTGAATACGGCTTTACCACAACGCTGGATAGGCCGTGCATCTCAGGGTGATCAACAACTCATTCATTGGCCACCTCGTTCACCCGATCTAATCCCGTGTGATTTCTTCATGTGGGGTCTTGTAAAGGATCATGTTTACGTACCACCACTTCCAACAACACTGCATGAACTGCGTGCCCGCATCACAGCAGCCATTGCTGATATCGACCGCGGACTGCTACAGAAAGTTTGGCAGGAGATTGAATATCGGCTTGACATCTGTCGTGTAACAAAAGGCGCTCACATAGAACATCTGTGAATATTTAAAAAAAACTTTGAGAGTTTACCTTTCATACAATATGTCTCACAATATTATATGTTCATTACATTTCACATAATAAATTTCTGAAAACCTGCACAACATTTTGACTTGCCCTGTATATATAGTGCACAGATGTCAACACATAGCGCTTGCAGGAGTTAATATAAAACTATTTGTAGCAATTTATTATACCACCAAAAAAAGAAACTACTGTTTGCACTTTCGTAAATGTATTTTTTCCCAGGTAATAATCCAGAAAAATATAATTGTCATATTTACATCACACGACATCAGAAATGAATTAATATACAGTTTGATGTGTTTCACTTTTTCTCCACTAGAGAGCATTCTTATAATATTGCGTTCCTTTGGCAATCAATAGTATGACCTGGTTGCAGTGACAAACAAAAGAAGCAGATGAAGCGTACCTATCGTTTCTCATTTGTTTTAAAACATCGCCGTTTAATTAAATATATAAATATTTTAAAATAACTATAGTTAAATAATGATATGTGAGTAAACAGCTTAATTTTATTCGTTAAATAGTCCTAACAAATGCCACTCTTGATTTCCAAATTCTCTACATAAAATCACTCCTCACTCCGTGAGTCGTGAATTTATCGATAATTTGGAAATCACTCCTGGCATTACTTATGATGATGTAGTACTATTGGCCGATAGCGAGGAGATAATAAAGGACAACACGCACACACTATTGAGTAACACTAAGAAATTAGGACTGGAAGTACATATCAATAAAACTAAATATATGGTCACACGTAGAAATACATTTTATAATTGGGAATGGACAGCTAATGACAAATGAGGGAAATTTTGAGGAAGTGGCTGAATTCAAATACCTAGGAACAATAATCACAAATAGGAATGAGATGCACAAGGAAATTTAACATAGGTTCAAATCTGGAAATGCTCAACTGGGTCCCCATATAGCTGATTGTTATTTAGTCTTAGCTATTCGCCTCTCTAACATATTGGCGTCTGCTTTAGAACATTCGGACAAGAGAAAAAATAATTTAACCCATCATCTTCTCAGTTTTGAACATATTTTGGAATCGAGTGGACATGGAATCTACGGGTCTCTGTTCTCATCTCATTTATAACATAATCCTGAATGTGGCCTGAAATGAAGGAGACACGTGGTCATAACGACGGAGGTGGAATATAAATCGAATTCACGCATTATGAGCACGCTGTAGTCTGTCAGATAGATCAGTTGTCAGATTAGTCAGTAATATGTCGCAGTAGTCGAAGTATGGCATTATAAGAGTCTGTACAAGTATTTGTTTTAATTTTGTAGGAAGAAAGTTTTAAACTATTTAAGGAGTGAAGAATTGATAACACTTTCTTGCAGGTGTTATTCACCTGGATTTTCCAGTCTAGGTGTTGGTCCATATAGATACCCAGATTTTTTACTTCTGAGCTGTAGGGGATGTTTTTGTCATTTAGGAGAATGGTAGGGATATTTTCGTAATTTATAATGCTTTGGATTCGCCGATATCTTATAATTATGCACTGTGTCTTGTCAGCATTTAGATTAAGTCCATGTTTCTTCGACCATTGGGAAATTGACTCTAGGTCACTATGTAATTTGTCTAGTGTGTCATGTACATCGTCAAGATGGAAGTGAATGTAAATTTGCAAATCGTCAGCGTATAGGTGATGTCGACAATAGGTAAGTCTAGTGGATATATCGTTAACATAGATAGAGAACAGAAGTGGTCCTATCACTGAACCTTGTTGGACGCCACCCTTCAGTGATAGCCAGGATGAGGAAAGTTCTGCATTGGATACACATTGCTGGCGATCATGAAGATAGGATTCAAGCCAGTTAACAGCATTGTCCGAAAGATTCAGAGTGCATAATTTTGCTATTAATATATCTGTCAACAGTGTCGAAAGCTTTACTGAAGTCCAAGAGTGTAAATATTGCCATGTGGCCACTGTCCATTGCTTCACGCGCATCTTCGGTAACTTTAAGAAGTGCAGTTGTCGTACTATGGCCTGTCCTAAAACCTGAATCGTGTTGGTCAAGTATGTTATGGACGTTAAGGTAATCAGTTAATTGTCCATGAACAATGCGCTCCAAGGCCTTAGATAGAACTGGGAGGATGCTGATTGGTCTAAAGTGGTTTGGTGTTACAGGTAATTTAATTTTAGGGATTGGTCTGACTATAGCTTTTTTCCAGAGTTCGGGGTAAGTTGAGGTCATGATTGAGGCATTAAATATATGGGTTACAGTTGGGAGTATGACATGGAGTATTTTCTTTGAAAAGTCGATACTTATATTGTCTATACCTTGTGTCTTAGTTCTAATGCGGTCCAGGGATAGTTTAACGTCGAATGGCATTATATAGGAGAAGAATAATTTTTCTCGGGAAGGAGTAGGTGTGGATAGGAGCTCATCTATAGTTTGTTGTTTGGTCGTAGTGTTTATGTTAAGTGTGGCGTACGATGTGAAATGTTGGTTTAGATCGTCCAGTGATATGTTAATGCTCTCTCGTTTGGTTGTCGGCTGCCGTAGACCCATTGATCTAATACGTTTCCACATATCACTTGTCTTTGTGTTTGGTTCAATGAGACTATGAGCATACCGCAACTTAGCGTTCCTAATGTGTTGATTAGTCTTGTTTCTTAATGTCTTATATTGTCTTAATTTAGCGTCACTTTTGTCCCGTCTATATTTTCGAAAAGCAGCATCCCTCTCAGCCATCAGTAGTCGAATTTCGTGGGACATCCAGGGAGCTGGGGATTTAGTAATTCGTCTAGTCTTCAAGGGGGCATGTTTGTCATAAAGTTCTAACATCATATTGTTAAATTTAAGTATATTTTCGTCAATTGTGCGTAGGGTCCAAATATCATGCCACGGCATGTCGATAGCGTCTGCAATTAGAGCTTGCTGGTTAATATTTTTTAAATTTCGATACGTTAATAATTTAGGACGAGTCCTAGGACACTGGAGAAAGTATTCGATATATATGACGTCATGGGCTGATATGCCGGGGGGCAGATATTTGTCCGTAGTTTATAATTTACTGTGAATTTGTCGTGGCTATGATGTCTATTAATGTATCAGTCGTCGATGTGTGATGAGTTGGTTGTAAAGGCAAGACATGCATATTGCATTCGTGAAATAATGCCAGTAGTTCTGATGATGAAGATGAGGAAGAAAGTAAGTTAGAGTTAAAGTCGCCCATTACTATAACATGTTGATAATGCGGCAGTAAACTTAATAAAGGTGTTTCTTCTATGTCACTAAGATACTCTACTTTCGGAGGTGTGTACACCATACACAGGAGACATCTCTGTAAACTAGCTGAAATTTCAATGAAGAGGAATTCTGGTCGTGCATTGTAATCAGGGGAGGAGTGAAGAATGACTTTGGGCTCTAAGTTCGATTTGATATACATCGCAACTCACCCACCTCTTTTCCCTAGTCTATCATTGCGACAGAGGGTGTACCCGTCAATGTCAACAAGTGAGGAGTGGAGGGAAGGTTTAAGCCAGGACTCAGATATTAAGATCGCATGCAGAGAGATCTCGGAAAATAAATGTCGAATTTCATGAATGTGAGACAGAATGCTTTGAGCATTAATATGGGCGATTTTAAGAGTAGTTGAACGAGGAGAAAAACGTTCTTTCAGCAGGTGGGGTGAGAAGAATGTGAGGGTTCATTGTCATTTGAAAAAAGGGCAGGAACTTGTCTGGGGGATGGTAGTGTTGAAAGTAGACGAGGGACTGCACATATTTGACTAAAACTTGGAAGATCAATTGTACCAACTTTTACAAATAATGAAAATTTTAACTAAACTAAATGAAATATCAAAAAAAATACAACAGGGAAATATCCTGACAAAAATAAAAAAACAATTGCCTTCAAGGGTGCTCATCCAGTTCGGACAAAGATAATATTAGAAAATAAACCAATAGAACAAGTAGTAACATATAACTTCGTAGGTTGCGAAATATCATACACAGCAGAAACAGATATAAATAACAAAATAAATAAGTTTAATTATATAACAGGTACACTAAAAAGAACTTCGAAAAATAAAGCCAGGAAATACTCTAATGAAATTATACAAGACAATGGCAGTGCCTATTATTACTTATGGATCCGAAATATGGACCGTGACAACACAACAATCTGCCAGGATACAAGCTGCTGAAATGAGATTCCTCAGACCTATAGCAGGATATCAAAGAACAGACAAAAAACACAACATAGAAATAAGACAACAACTAAAAATAGAGGAATTAAATTCAACAAAAGAGATATACAGAAAATACTGGAAAGAACACTTGGCAAGGATGACTGAGAATAGAATACCAAAAGCAGCATACAAATATTCACCACGAGGAAGAAGAAGCTTGGGGAGACCAAGGAAAAGATGGAAAGAGCAGCAATTTGGAGCCGGAACAGGCTAGTAAATAAGCCTAAACCGTGAAGAAGAAGAAGACCATTAAACGTGTAAGAAAATGTAGTTCGCTCTCTAACACTCGGAATAAAGGAAATACAAATAGATATTATATAGAATATGTCTATATAAATTACAAGAGGATATCTTTATACTCATGTCTACGTGTGTTTGTCGCTCTACTAAACTACTGGATCGATTTTGATGAAATGTTTAATTCTACAGAACAACTTTTTATGTCGGTATTACTTACTAAATGTGAAATGCAGTCCCCGAACCTCATGTGGACATCGTATTCATCATCATTGGTATTCGCCTTAGATTAAGTTTATGATTAAGGACTCTGCTGGCGCACCATCATCACCCATCACATCATCAGGACAGCCGTAACCCCGCCTTCCGCGCGCCCCAACCACAGAGGTGTGTTGCAATTACGCCTGTGCTAGGAGAGAATGTCAGAAATGTCAATGACAACTTGAGGGCGTTGAATAAAAAATGCATAAGAATACAAGATTAATTTGTTTTGGCCACGTATGCAGAATGTGTGATGAAACACTTTTATTGTTAAAAATCGTTTCCAGTGAAACAACTACAGACCGATGTGTTACAAGACTGAAATATCTTTATATTATATATATATATATATATATATATATATATATATCTTCTCGTGTGTTTGTCACTCAACTCCTCCTATACGACTGAACAGATTTTGATTACATTTTTTGTGTGTATGAGTCGGTACCTGGATGGTTTAGATTCACAATTAGACCCTCTAGAACCAGTAGGTGTAGGAGTTCACCTCAAGTTAAAGTTAAAGAATCGATCTAGCGGTCACATTTTTCGATGTTTCAAAACGAAACTCAACATATCCTATTGAAAGAACCCGAGGTAGGTATTATCCAAATATGAACGAAATCTGACAATTAGAAGTGGAGGTTTACTTGAAACACGAAATTAAAATCTGCCCAAACGACTGGACCGATGTGGATGAACATTTTTGTGTGTTTGAGTGGGTCACTGGATGGTTTAGATTAATAATTGGACTCGGTAGGTGACTCTGCGATCGGATTATAGGATTTTTGGTCATATGTGTAATCATCTGCATTTTAACAACATATTCCGAGCGATAACAATGTGACGTCATGATGCACGGTTAATAGATGGCAGTGAGGAGTTTTCTTGCGAACGTATTTTATAAGTCTTAATTAGTGAATTTTATGTTGAAAACGTAACTTATATTTTTATCGTCCAGCCATGACACGAGAATTGAACGTTCGCGCTGGACGTGTGCCGGATCCGCTAGTTAAAATATAATATATAATTACATTTTAGTAGATTAAATAAACATTGTTTTACTCTTATGCACTCGCAATGCACAATACGTTGGAATTTGAGTTGTTTCAAAATGGCAACATTTCTGTAGAATTTCTTAAAACATTGGAAATGAACGTATTTAAAAAAGAGATAAATAAATTATTTTTATGTTTTTCAAACAATTTAATGAAAAATATCCTACATTAGCCATAGATGATGTGGTGAAAATAACAGCAGAATTTGCAGGTGAGTCAGCATGGAGCATACATTCTGCTCGTAATGAAATTGTAAATAAAGGATATCTATCGACAACATGGAAAAAGCATAAACGTGTGATTCGGTTGACCAATGTAGTACATTTTGGTCATAAATAAATAAGTTCCTCATTATTAGTACCATCTTTTCTTGCATCTGTAATTTTTTCACATCAGAACAACCTAAATTAATTCCCTCGGTATTCGCTAAAAATTATCTCAGGATACGGATGTATGGAGAGCGACCATGAACCATGTACTATAATGCTAGTGAGATAGTTAATATAATTGCTGTCAGCCTGATGTCTAACAATTGGAATTAAAGAAAACAAAACAAAATTTCTCACACATTTTTCCTTCCCATAGCAACCACACAATTAGGAGTGCGGGCACACCTGGAGAGTAAATCCAGAAATCGTTCTGTCGATCGTAATTCCTGTTTCCTCAACGAAACTCGGTAATTGGTATTTACATAAAAGGAGGAAGTTATTTTCCGAATATCAACAAAATCCGGCCATTAGAAGTGGATGTTATCTGAAATCGATAATTAAATGTATAAGCGGCGCCATGATTATTTTTTTAGCATTTCGCTTAGTTTACGCATTTCCTGTGCGACGGATATTCTTCTTTTCATTCGATTAATGTACCATGAAAGGAAGCATATAATATATATATATATATATTACTTTTAGTACCTCCCACTACTTACAGACTTTGTAAAAGCCTATCATTACTGTAGGCCTATATGCAGGGTGTGACGCAAACTCACGAGGTTGAAACTAGAAGCAACTACGTCCATGTAAACGAGCCGTTTGCGAGATAATTACGAATGTATGGTTACAAGCCGCCACTGACTTCATTGAGAACATCGTCCTAGTTAGTACAAATTAATTTGATTTTAGACTTTACTATTAATTTTTCATCTCATTTAGTTTACATTTCACAATTCACTTCACTTATGGGTTACCTGTTAAAGGTGGTGTTCGAAGTGTCTTCCTTGCATCTGGATGCAATATTGTGCTCGTCTCTGCAATGAATGTCGAATTCTTTCGAAAACCCCTGGATCATTTCTGAATTCTTGACAAGCATGTACAACTCTCTGCTCCAGTTCTTCAACCGTGTTAACAGGTGTGCTGTACACTTCGCTTTTGAGATGATCCCAGACACAAAAAACCAAAGGATTTAGATCAGGTGATCTTGGAGGTCAAGGTACAGATCCGCCTCGACCTATCCATCTTTGGCCGTATCTGCGCGTTAGATGGCGTCTCACAGCAGCAGCAAAATGTGCCGGAGCTCCATCATGCATGTACCACAAACTCCGGCGTTGCTGAACGGGAACATCCTCAAGCAATCCTGGAAGATGACGCCGCAGAAACCCAAGGTACCTCCTTCCATTAAGTTTTCGTGGAAGAATGTGTGGCCCAATGAGATGATCACCTGGTACCTCTAACGACACATTCAGTGAGAAACGGTGCTGATGTGGTGACTCATGAATAGCATGTGGGTTTATTTCACATCAAAAATGTGTATTATGACAATTAAAAACACCATCGCGTGTGCTTCCTGCTTCGTCTGTAAATAAAATGTTACATGCGAAACGAGGGTTGACTACAGTCTGTTGTTGGATCCACTGACAAAACATCATTCTACGAACAATGTCGGCATCATTGAGACATTGAACTCGTTGGAGGTGGTAAGGGTACAGTAAATTCTCCATACACTACTGTGGCTTAGTACAGGCACTTGTGTGGCAATTCTTCTCGTCGAGGTTCCTGGAGAGAGCTGTACTGCTTCCAACACCATGTTCTCAACCTCAGGCGTAATGCGAGCAGGCCTACCTACTGCTCTGCCATGTGCAAAACCCCCATTTTCTCTCAGGCGCTGATGGACCCTTGTAAATGTATGACTTTCGTGGTGTCTTCAATCATGATATGTTTCTTGGTACAAGCGTGCAGCCTCCCGTGCATTGCCATTAGCCCTGCCGTACATGAAATGCATATCCACATACTCTTCGTTACTGTAAGGTTCCATTGTAACTACAACACAGCACAAGTGGCACTGCTCAGACGAGACTGTGTACTGTATCCGTCCTGTACGTTCTGCGTGTATGGTTTGATTACAACTTCACCTCTCGGCAATGTCAGTTTTGTAAACAAAGAACATAGGACGGCTTCAAGTGCGCAAGGAGTAACCGTACAATGTTACAAACATTGACGTCAGTGGCGGCTTGTAAC
>JASPKZ010010192.1:0-106231 GCA_030220185.1 Diploptera punctata | reverse complement strand
TTAAAGTAAGAGTCCATGTTTCGCATCCATATAATATAACTGGTAGAATAATAGTTTTATATATTTTCAGTTTAACGTTTTTTGAAAGGAGTTGGGACATCAAAAGTCTCTGCAATACATAATAGCACGCATTTCCAGAATTGAGCCTATGTTTAATTTCTTTGTGCATCTCATTCCTATTTGTGATTATTGTTCCTAGGTATTTGAATTCAGCCACTTCCTCAAATTTCCCTCATTTGTCATTAGCTGTCCATTTCCATTATATAATGTATTTCTACGTGTGACCATATATTTAGTTTTATTGATATTTACTTCCAGTCCATGCGTTAGAGTTAGTTATGGGAATGAGTTCCTAGAAAAGGGAATTAAGGTTTATAGTATCCTTGTGATTTATAAACACGTGTTTAAAGTAAACAGAAATGATAATAATGTTAACAGTGGAGCCTGATGTATGTTTTCCCGGAAAATGGAGCAGCAGCTAGGACCTGGTGGGCGGACGTTGATGTGGTAATGCAGATTCCTGTTTAAATGATAAACAAAGGAAATAAATATTTGCGAAGAGATCATTAAACATCTTGGAGTATCAACTTCACTTGTTGTCAAGTGTTTTGTGTCGCTATCATCTGTTTCCGCTAATGTCGTACATCACTGCAACTTTATGCCTTCTTGGTCTTCCTTGGGGTCTCCTGCCTACAGGTGAATATTTCCAGCTATTTTGGGTATCAAGATGTTGTATCCATTTTTCTGCAAGATATAACTTTAGGAGAGCTGTAATTTTCAATTTTTTATGTATATCTTCACTTCTATACATCTTCCAAGCTAAGTTCCAGTTGTAATGTAAACAAACCATGGTTTTACCTTTAAACGTGTTCGTTGTCTAACACTTGAAATAAAGGAAATAATATAATATCCATCCATCCATAGTAATGCTGCCCGAAGGCAAGTCCTTCACTGCAATCATAGCATTTCCATGCTATGCTTTGCAGCTTTACTAGGGAATTGTAGGTGTGGTAGCTTCCCGTTGCTTTCTACACCGGTGAAGGATGATGATGATGATGGCCATATGATTTCGGGGACCGTTTGGGCCTTAAAGTTTTCCTGACATTTGTCTACAGGTGAGAAAAAACCCCGATAAAAACCTCACCCAGAAAAACTGCCCCGACCGGGGATCGAACTCGGGCCCGCTGAGTGACAAGGCAGCACGCTACCTCGAGACCACAGCATATATATATATATATATATATATATATAACACTTGTCTTTTTAATTATGTGGGAGAATCTTAAATATATTATTACAATTTTAATATATATTAAATAAGTATTGTTACATTTTCACGCATGCGCAATACAGAATGGTTTGGGATTTATATTGTTTCAAAATGGCCGCATTCTACATAATTTTTTAAATATTGGAAAGGAAACCACCTCAAAAAACGCCGTTTTTGCGCGATAGTGCGTTCTGTCATACTTAAGCAGGGTTGCCAACCTAAATAACTATACTGCAATATTACATATTACTGCCCTCGTGTGGGAAGTAAAACCACTATCCTTTATGTATACTACGTAGTGTTAATATAGATTGCACCAAACAAATCGCTGCATTTTAAATGAACTGAACTTTATTTGAAACAATATAAAACATAAATACGTACTTGCCACCATTTTATAACTAAATTGTTCTCAAGGCCTCCTCTAATTTCAGCTAATAAACATTGCCCACACTGTTAGTGTTAGTCAATTGTTTATAATGAACGCAAATATTTCCAACAAAGATGTTATTATTTTACTATTATTTATTATTTTGAAAACCCCATCGCGCAAGAAATAATGTCCAACGTACGTTTGTGAAGTGTTTTACTGAATCTCGGAAATTAAAAACCTTGGTACCGCTCGGTTGTTAAACATTTCCTCGCTTCTGTAAAAACCACTTCCCAACTTCGCATCGTAATATACTATAAATGTATTGTATATTATTCTTAAGGTTTGGTTAAATTCCCATCTTTTTTAATTTTGTTATTAACAACGTAAATAGTTGAAATGTTGTACTTGTTCTAGGCATTGGTTATTGTGTATTATCTTTATTCTCCTGTAACATATGTTGTTTTCTTCTTCTTCTTCACTTTACAGACTAGGTAAATTACCTGTTCCGCCTCACAGTTTTTCTATCCATCTTTTCGCTAGCGTTCCTACATTCCTTGAACCTGTTGGCTTGTAGTTAGGATTAAATGCTGCTTTTGGTAATGTTGTTACATTAATTCTTTCTGCATGTCTAAACCATTCATCTCTGTATTCTTTGATTTTAACATTCATTTGATATATATATTTAACTGTCTTATATATTCATTCTTTATCCGATTCAATCTTGTGCAGCATTTTGTTCTTCTAAGGAAGTTAATTTATATTCTTTGTATTTTACTTAGTAATTTTTTCGTCATTACCCAAGTTTCGCTCCCATAAAGTAATGCAGGAACTGCCAATGTTTTATAAAACTTCAATCTACTATCTAATCTTGTTTTGTTCTTTAATGTTCCATGTATAATTCCGCAAAAATAGTAATTTATAATAAAATTTTAGAGCAGGTGAACAGTTTTAAATATCTAGGTTTCAATTTATCACATGTTAAAATTGAAGATATTAATGACAAAATAAATAAATTTAATGTAATGTGTGGCACTATTAAAAGAACTGTTAAAAACACAAGAAAAGAAAAAAAAATTAAATTTTATAAAGTAATGGCTGTTCCTGTATTGATGTATGGATCAGAATGTTGGGCGATCACTAAAAGACAAGAACAAAGATTGGAAGCAGCTGAGATGAGATTTTAAGAAATATAGCAGGATATACTCTGCTGGATAAGAAAAGAAATGAAGATATAAGAAAGGAACTAAATATTTTCAAACTTACAGACCGAATAATTAAATATAGGAACGACTGGAAAGAACATATTGATAGAATGCCAGAAGGAAGATTTCCAAAATTATTGCTAAATTATAAACCGCACGGAAGGAGAAATGTTGGTCGCCCACACAGAAGATGGTCTGAACAATTTTAACAATTCTAGTTTTCATGAAACCGGAACGAGCCAACAGGCTTAATCCCTGGATGATGATGATGATGATGATGATATATAATTCCACATATCATTTGAAATCTTGACAGTTTTAAATTTATGTCTCTTTGAGTCTTTGTGTTTATAGTAAAATTACAACCCAAATAATTAACATTTTTTTTTACTGGACAAATTAATGAATTTAGAAATTGCTGGGAAAGTTGTCAGAGCATTAGATAGTTTTTTTTACAAATATTCATATTGCATTGTCTATTATTTTTAGGGAAGTAAAACTTTTAGATAGCTTTTGTCAGTGTTTTTAAAATGGAACACTGAATGCAGTAGGGAAGTTAGCTTATTTCCTGTTTTACAAGCTACCAACCTAAATATTACCAAGATATTAGTCTCCACAATATTTTTAATTAAGTCCATCAACAAATGAAACAAGCAAAACTTGTTCTGTTATCATAAGTAATGCCACGAGTGATTTCCAATTTATCTAGAGAATTTGGAAATCAAGAGTGGCAGTTGTTAGGACTATTTAACGAATAAAATTAAGCTGTTTACTCACAAATCATTATTTAAATATAGTTATTTTAAAATATTTATATATTTAATATAAACGGCGATGTTTGAAAATAAATAAGAAATGTTTGGATATGTTTATTCACTGCAACAAGATCATATTATTTATTGCCAAATAGGTTCGCAATCAGCGATAACCCACTGCAATTGTGTAAGAATGCACCCTAGTGAAGAAAAAATGAAAACATCAAACTTTTCATTATAACCAACATTATAGGTTATTATTTTTTAGTAAACAACTCAGTAAAATCATTATTTAAAAAGACAATTATTGAACACACAATTATCAAAATGTATAGTTTTAATGGATGTTCATTATTTGGTATATTCAACGTATTGTTGGAGAGTTAGACACTGAGAATAATGCTCTGACGTGTTCAGAATATTAAAAAGGAGGAGCTTTCTTTATTTTGGTAAACAGAATTCGATAAATAACTGAAAGAGGACTGTCATTGGTTGTAAACAAATTTAATTGAAACTGCCAATGTTTTATAAAACTTCAATCTAGTATCTCTTCTTGTTTTGTTCTTTAATGTGTATATGTCCTGTTATTAAGAACTATTTTAAGATTCATAGACGGTAATTTTTGTTAGAATAACCAAACAAATTAAATGGGGATTGGCTGGAAGAAACTTTGTGCTTTAACGCACTTGGCTGTAGAATAGAGTTCAACTGACTGCGTCACACATGAACTGTTCTCACTTGAATTAATGTGCGTGTAATTGTCACACAAGAAAAGTATTGTGACGCACGATGCATGTGACTGCTCTTTTGTGCAACTAATCAGTTAAGATTCACACATTTTCCTTCTGAATAATTCACCATTTCACAAACATGCTTTACATTCCAATTTTAGACACGTAAAATATATATCTTTCATGATCGACTGCTAAAGGCTATCCACGCTTAGGGTCGAATCTTTGAACGCATTAGACCGTAAAAGGCGTTCTCTGCTGAGAAAGTTTTATCCTAATACATTTTGCTTACTCAGAAATCTATTCATGCGATAATAATTCGTAAGCTACCTGACGAGGTAACTTAAGATCATAGCTTAAAATAGAAACTTATCGTGAGAATCCCGAAGGGAACCGATGGTAACCGATGTAGTTTGAAACCTTGCTGCTTTATCCAAGATGTCGGACCTTGAAGGCTTCGATCATATTTTCGGTATACGCGGAGAAGAGGAATTTGATAGAGTCTACCAAAGAATTCAACTGGAAGAACAGGAGAATCGGCGTAATATTGCGCGACGCAGACGTCGTCGTATACGGTTTTATTTGCGGGACGCAAGCGTAAATGCGTTCCTCTAGCAGACGAAAATAACGGAAGTGGTTTTATCGCTTAGAATTCTGGGTAATTTCTTGCCAGTATTATGAAAACGACGACTTTCATGCATGACCAGTTAGTGGGTAGCTAATTCGATCTTTGCACTTGCTCACGGAAAGTCAGCTCACCGGTGATTGGAAGTAATTTGAGTAGAGACTAATGTATTTGCATGCGACCCTATATGCCGCATGCAAATACATTAGTCTCTGGTGAGTTGAGTTTTCCGTGAGCACTTGCAAAGTTCGAATTAGCGAGTCGCTGACCGGTCATGCATGAAAGTAGTTTTTTTTCGTAATATTGGCAAGAAATTACCCAGAATTCTAAGCGATAAAACCACTTCCGTTATTTTCGTCTGCTAGAGGAACGCATTTACGCTTGCGTCCCGCAAATAAAACGTATACGACGACGTCTGCGTCGCGCGATATTACGCCGATTCTCCTGTTCTTCCAGTTGAATTCTTTGTTAAGACTCTATCATATTCCTCTTCTCCGCGTATACCGAAAACACGATCGAAGTCTTCAAGGTCCGACATGTTGGATAAAGCAGCAAGGTTTCAAGGTACATCGGTTCCCATCGGGTTGATCACGATTCGTTCTCTGCAAAGTCACCTCGCCAGGTAGCTTAGGAATTTCGACAATATCGCATGAACAGATTTTTGAGTAAGCAAAACGTCTTTGGATGCAACTTTCTCAGCAGAGAAGGACTTTTACCGTCTAATGCGTTCATAGATACGACCCTTAAAGCTCTCCTGATCAAAACAAAATCATGTGATCTACTCCCTTTTCATTGGTTATGGACACCGACGAAAATGTAGAAGCAATAAGTTAAGTAAAGTGATCCCACTACAGGCCGCGGGAGGCCCTTGGGGCAGTAGGAGGTTAAGGCTCCCACTTTTCTAGACAATCGGCACTTGATGTCAGCCGGGTTGTCAGCACCGCGTGACGGCGGCCTTTACCCCCAGAACAAGAGTCTGGTACTCATTTTCGTTAGAGGTGGAGTCGATCCCAGGGCCATAGTGCTGCCAGAAGGTTTGGGTCAGTTTAAAAATCCTGATCCCACCGGGACTTGAACCCTCGACCTTCTGGCTTGCAGCGCAGTGACTTAACCACTACGCTACGGCGTGAAGTACGCGAAAAATAAGTTCATTTCATTAAATTATGGTTCCCTCTTTAGGCAGGTCTATGAACTTCCATATCAAATCCTTTTCCCCAGGTATTTCAAAATTCATAAATAAGTTTGGCCTGTATTATTCTTACCTCATATAGTTGTTTCTATTATACATATGTTTGAAAGCATGTTTGTTCCATATTCAGTGCAGACTATTGGACAAGTCTGCATCAAGTGAAGATGAGGTAAACATGCCTTGAAACATATGTCAAGGCTGTCCGGTCTTAAAGTGATCTTCATCAAAACAAAACCATGTGACCTGCTCGCTTTTCATTGGTTATGGATACCGACGCACGTTGTAGAAGCAGTAAGTACACGAAAAAGTACCGGTAGTTCCCTCATTAAATTAAAAATATGTCCTCTGAATATACTTGTTATTCTTCGTGAATGAAAATAATAATATTCAAAACATAGAAAATAATCTAAAATATACCTAATCAATAATTACAACTTGATATAGTTTATTTATTGCATATGGATGATGCATTTGAGTCATGTTTCAGTCGATTCTGATGCAACAAAATGACTGAAAGTGTCGAGTCTTCTATTGCTGTGTCGCCATCTATATTTTAAAAACACAAGTCTGGCGAACCTTTGAATACTGGTGAAAAAAACAGTTATTTTAAATGTATTTCACAAGTTCAGTGAAAAATGTCACCAGCTTTCTTGTAGTCTATTCGATTCAACGACCACATGTCTTATATACATACATCACATGTCATTGTAACAGTAATTGTGGCGCGAATGGCGGAAGGATACAGTTGGCGTTTATGTTAGGATCACTCTAACAAGTTAGAGTGGATAAGGTTTTTTTAGCAACGTAACTCGATACATACAATTTAATTAAAGAAATAAATATATTATTCGTAAAGCAACAAAACTAGAAAATAAATTCTAACTTTCTGAGCAATCGCTTTGTCTACGCAGTTCCTGAACGACAGACGTTATTACCTCAATGGTGATAAAAACTGATACGTGGGCCATGGTTAATAAAATTATGTTTTTAACTCTCGGCCCAAATGGGAGTCAATGACCAATCACATTGCAATGAATTTTGTTTTATAACCAATGAGAGTCTTGTTTCACCTCGCTATTTATCGAAATCTGTTTACCAAAATATAGAAAGCTCCTCCTTTTTAACATTCTGAATAGGTCAGAATATAAGCTGCTGAAATGAAATTCCTCAGACCAATAGCAGGATATCAAACAACAGACAAAAAACACAACACAGAAATAAGACAACTAAAAGTAGAGGAATTAAACACAACAATAGTGAAATACAGAACAAACTGGAAAGAAAACTTGGCAAGGATGACTGAGAATAGAATACCAAAAGCAGCATACAGCTATTCACCACGAGGAAGAAGAAGTTTGGGAAGACCAAAAGAAAAGATGGAAACAGCAGCAATTTGGAGGCGGAACAGGCTAGTAAATAAGTCTAAACCGTGACGAAGAAGAAGAAGATTAGATCAGAACATTATTTTGCAGTGACTGACTCTCCAACAAATACGTTGAATATAGCAAATAATGAACAGATTTCTTCGAACTACACATTTGATAACTGTGTGTTCAATAATTGTGTTTTTAAATAATGATTTTATTGAGTTGTTTACTAAACAAGAATTAATAACCTATAACGTTGGTTATAATATACAGTTTGATGCGTTTCATTATTTCTCCACTGGGGTGCATTCTTACAATATTGCGGTCCTATTTGCCAATAACTAATATGACTAAGTTGCAGTGAATGAACAAATGAAACATAACCAAACATTTCTGATTTGTTTTCAAACATAGCTGTTTACATTAAATATATACATATTTTAAAATACCGGTAACTATATTTATATAATGATTTGTGAGTAAACAGCTTAATTTTATTCGTTAAATAGTCCTAACAAATGCCACTCTTGATTTCCAAATTCTCTAGATAAATTCACTCGTGACGTTACTTACGAATACTTACCTCAATCGTGATAAAAACTGATTCTTGAAAACTTGGGTATTGAGCTATGGTTAATAAAATTATTTTTTAAGATAAGTTTTGTGTGTTTCATTGTTGATGGACATAATTAAAAATATAGTGGAGACTAATATCCTGGTAATATATAGGTTGGTAGCTTGTAAAACAGGAAATAAGCTAACTTCCCTACTGCATTCAGTGTTCCATTTTAAAAACACTGACAAAAGCTATGTAAAAGTTTTACTTCCCTAAAAATAATAGACAATGCAATAGGAATTTGCAAAAAAAAGTATCTAAAGCTCTGACAACTTTGTTCCATTCACAAGTTTAACGAATTATAAAGGAATGTAAATAACAAAGATAGCAGCTTTACTAGGGAATTGTGTAGGTGTGGTAGCTTCCTGTTGCTTTCCACACTGGTGAAGGATGATGATGATGATAATGATAAGGATGATGATGGAGATGATGGCTATATGATTTCGGGGACCGTTTGGGCCTTTAAGTTTTCCTGACATTTGTCTTACAGGTGAGAAAAACCCCGATAAAAACCCCACCCAGAAAAACTGCCCCGACCGGGGATCAAACCCGGGCCCGCTTCGTGACAAGGCAGCACGCTACCTCGAGACCACAGCGGTGGACTCTAACAAAGTTATATATATATATATATATTATATACATCTCCCGACTCAAGCATTCATTTTTATTTTTATATAGGCTAAAACAAGCTAATACCCGGTGTCTGCTGCTGCGCCTAAATAAATGAAAATTAATGTGTTTTTATATGTAGTTGAATAAGTAAAATGAAAAATAATTATAGATTTATGTTTTTTAGATACCCCTTGCTGATTACCCGGGTTTGCCCGGGAATCTACTCATCCCGATCTTCTTGGCATAAATGAGCTGAAAGACAAAAATTAATGTACTTCTTATGATTAGTTGAATAAGTAAAATGAAAAATAACTATAAATGTATATCGTAATTATTTTAAGATTCCCTGTGCTGATTACCCGGTGTTGCCCGGGAATCTACTTATCTCGATTTTCTTGGCATAAATGAGTTAAAAGACAAAATTCATTATTGTGGGGTTTCCGTAAAACAATACCTGCCATGTGCTGCTATGCTTGCACAGGAATCTACGTACTTGTCTCGATCTTCTTGGCATCAATGAAAGACAAAAATGGTTATTGTGAGTTATCCGTAAGAGATAAACATATGCTGTCGCGGACTTTTTTGTAGAGTTTTTTGAGATATTCAATTCTGTGTACATTAATTTTGTGTATTTGTTATGGTTTAGGCAGCGTAAGCCATTTAAGCGTCAAAAGAGCTACTTTTTTCACGTTTTCCACTACAAAGGGCGATATTAAAGGGTGTAGGAGTTGATTATCACAACTCTCTTATAGCCTATGTTCAACCCGGGAATCTCCTGAACATTTTGCAAAAAGCCCCATCACAATTGGATCAACGGTATGGCCGCGCATAAAGTACGAACAAACAAACAAGCAAACATTCATTTTTATATATTAGATATTCGATACTAGTAATTCAACAAGGGTCAACAAGTACGGACCTAATGCATTCTGCTGATGATGGGACTAGTCCCGAAAGGCCTACAGAGTTTTAAAATAACTTAAGTTGAGGAGACGGACCTACAAGCTAACTATTTTATAGTTTTTAACCGTACATTATATTACTATATTATCATCATCATCCGGTATGATGGCAGCTGCCGCCGTCTTCCGGAAACCAAACGCCATTCCTCTCTGTCCATCCATTGATCTTCCCCCATTCCTCTAATATTCATAGCTGCTTGTACCCCTTCTATCCAAGTTTTCTTCGGTCTTCCTCTCTTGTGATCCCACAACAGGCCTCAGGAGGCCCTTGGGGTAGTAGGAGGTTAAGGCTCCCACTTGTTCCTAGACAATCGACACTTGATGTCAGCCGGGTGGTCAGCCCTGCGTGACGACCGCCTTTACCCCCCAGAACAAGCGTCTGGTACTCATTTCCGTTAGAGGTTGAGTCGACCCCAGGGCCATAGTGCCGCCAGAGGGTTTGGGTCAGTTTAAAAATCCTGACCCCAACGGGACTTGAACCCTCGACCCTCCGGCTTGTAGCTTAGTGCCTTAACCACTACGCTACGGCGTGCCTAGTGCAAAAGTGGAAAGAAAAATACCAAAGGGAAGATTTAATCTTAAGTGGCATGAAATGCTTTTAAAGCTCTGAATAAAATGAATTGGTCTGGACTAAGCCTTGATAGAGAAGTTTAGCAAGAACTTCAGAAGGTTGTGATGACATCCCGGAGTTGAGCCCGGAACTCTTGGGATACTAGTCAAAGATGCTAATCGAGTCAGTTTCATAGATACTTTAGAATATTTTGTTCTTAGGAACCCGGTCTATAATACTTCTGTGTATCTTGTGGTGTAAATATTTCCTCCCTTTTGTCAGCACTTTCTCTCTGTTGAAGAAATATTTACATTCTCCAAGAATATCTCACTTTATAACTTACCTTTATTACATGCGTTTGTTTAGTGCAAGGCTATTTTCTACAACCTGTGACGCGACTATTTTAATATCTTCATAAACTCCTGTCAAATTTTATTCTTAGGGTTTCAATTTTCAAATTATTTCCCACCATTTACAATGATTTTTACACGTTTTCTAACGATTATTTCAATATATTTATCATAAGTAATGCCACGAGTTATTTCCAATTTATCTAGATAATTTGGAAATCAAGAGTGGCATTTGTTAGGACTATTTAACGAATAAAATTAAGCTGTTTACTCACAAATCATTATTTAACTATAGTTACCGGTGTTTTAAAATATTTAAATAGTTAATGTAAACGGCGATGTTTGAAAACAAATTAGAAATATGAGGTTATGTATATTTACTGCAACTTGATCATATTATTTATTGCCAAATAGGAGCACAATATTGTAAGAATGCACTCTAGTGGAGAAATAATGAAACACATCAAACTATTATAGTCAACATTATAGGTTAATCATTTATATTTTGAATAAACAACTCAGTAAAATCACTGAATCTATTCATTATTTGCTATATTCATTGTATTTGTTGGAGAAAAATAATGCTTTGACCTGTTCAGAATATTAAAAAGGAGGAGCTTTCTTTATCACAAAAGCAGGAGCTGATAAAGAGAAATCGATAAAGAGCGAGGTGAAACACGAATGTCATTGGTGTAAAAAAAATCATTGAAAGGTGATTGGTCATTGACTACCATTTGCGACATGAGTTAAATAGTCTATGATATTTAACTATATACGTAGCATGAAGACGTGCCAGCCATATTGATTTTAACGACTATTCTATGCAACAATAAAGACGCGTTTCAGTGCAGCCAACATAGAGAATGTACTAATTAATTGTACACTTATACTTTAAAATTATGGGCGCTGCATTTTTTCACAGGTTAGAGTGCTTAAATTGCGTTAGGTTGCCCTGTTTTACTTCGGAGATGGGTTGTCTTGCAGGACTAACGAACCCCATCATGCGAAACACTAGATTTCACTTGATATGTTACGCAGATGATGTTCTCCTTTCAGAATCTGAAGATAATTTACAAAGATATTTGCAAATGAGATGCGATTTATGCGCAGGCTACACAAAGTGGGACCATAAAACAAATGAGGAAACTATGGAAGAGTTGGATGTAGAACCCATTCTTCACCATATACAAAACTACCAGAACAACTGGAAAGCCCATCTTCAACGAATGCCGTCTCATAGAATTCCAAAAGCCATACTTCACTACTGCCCCCAAGGCAAAAGATCGCTGGGACGTCCGAAAAAGGCTCAATTCTGGAAATGCGTGCTATTATGCATTGCAGAGACTCTTGACTTCCCAACTCCTTTCAAAAAACGTTAAACTGAAAATATATAAAACTGTTATTCTACCAGTTATATTATATGGGTGCGAAATATGGACTCTTACTTTAAGGGAGGAAAGAAGATTACAAGTATTTGAGAATAAAGTTGTTAGGAAAATGTTTGTACCAAAGAGAGATGAACAGACAGGTGAATGGAGAAGACTACATAATAGTGAACTACATGATCTTTATAGGAAGCCAGAAGTAGTAAGAAGAGTTAAATATTGTAGACTGCGATGGGCAGGACATGTGGCACGAATGGAAAATGAAACAGGAACATGGAAGCTTCTTTTAGGAAAACCAGAAGGTAAACGCCCAGCAGGCAGGCCAAGAATGAGGTGGGAGAATAACATTATCCATGATGTGAAGCAAGTAGATTATACAGAAGATGATTGGAAAACGTTATATCAGGAAAAGGATGTATGGAGAGCTTATGTCCACACTCTTCGATGGTGCCAGTGAGTTAGACAAATGTTAATCCGGTAGGGAAATACATGTCAATAACCATTCAGTGCACGTAAATATATTTTTGTGAGAAGGGACAATCGGACGTCAGTGATTGGTTTTAAATCGCCCATTAGAAGGAAGTTGAACGCATTAATCAAACTGGGCGCTGATTTCCAGTCACAAGACGTACCTGGGAAGCTTCAATTACAGCCTCTTCTAAAACTCAAATTTATGAGGCAATAAATTTATTGTGCATTAAAACTAAAACTTGCGGTTATGGCGAATACAACCAACACACATGACGCAATAATACACACTGTTCATGAAGCTGCAGGGTGTTTCAAAAGTTCCTTTACAACATTTGACGTGTGTGTATGTACCCCGTACGCCCCGCGTGGTAAAATGGATACTCCATAGCGGAAGTTTGTTAACCAATCTAATTCATTTTTGCATTATTTTATTTTATTACTTTTTATTACGAATATTCCACATTACTTTTTATTACGAATATTCCACAATGCAGTGTTTCTCCTTCAACCCAAAGTGATTTGTCGCCAGAGGTTCCTGTCTGAAGCATCTTCTTCCCTCAAATCTGTAGCTTCCATACTTCTTCTCACTCCATAACATATGGCCATCATCATCATCCATCATCATCTCCTTCACCGGTGTGGAAAGCAACGGGAAGCTACCACACCTACAATTCCCTAGTAAAGCTGCAAAAATAGCATGGAAATGCTATGATTGCAGTGAAGGACCTGCCTTCGGGCAGAATTACTATGCATGGATAGATCTCCAACGTTCTCTAGGTCTGCCTCTTGCACTTCTTAGCTTTCCAATTAAGGATCTTCTTTGGTATTCTCTCTTCTTCCATTCTTATGAGGTGTCCATACCATTTCAAACGTTTTTCTTCTATTTTTTTTCTAATAGGCCTATGTTTTTTCAACTTGCATATTTTCCCTTATTGCGCTGTTTCTGACTTTATCCCTTCTTGAAATTCTTGTCGATCGCCTCCGAAAATCCATTTCTACTGCTAACAGCTTGTTGGACTGTTTTCTACTTACTGTCCAGGTTTCGGACCCATATAAAAAATGCTTTGTAACAGAACTTGAAATATGGTTTTCTTTATAGGCCTACAGTAAAACTTGCTCAAAGCGGAATCGCATGGGACCAATTTTCTTCCGCATTGGACAAAATTCCGCATTATAAAACTAAAACTTATTAGTAATCTTAGATGATAGAGTACTGTAAAGTTGTTTTTACGTAATTGGATTAATTGTAGTTCCGCTACCGTTGAAAAATGAATATAGTACGTATGAGCGACTTCGACGGTAACGCGCGGAAAAAACAGTCCCGTTTCGTCAGCGTTAAAACGAATCTTAGGCGCGTGTCCTGAAATTAAAATATACAGTTTCGGTTTACGCTCACTAACTACACTTTCATCCACATCCTTTGATTCCCCTCAAATTTAATTCCACACTACACCCTCAGGGCTCCTCATCTAGGGGATATGTGGATGGCGACCACAAGGTGCCCAAGCTGAGCAAAACTTTCTTCCACTTACTTGTGTTTTGCACTCTTTTAACTTTACTATCTAACCTCTCTTGGGGAACTCCTGTTTTTTCGAGCCCGACGCTATTAGGCGCAATCCGAGGGCTAGGGAGTCTTTCCTTTCTTCCATTTCTTCTTTCCTTTATTTTCTTTTCTTCTCCAGAAAAGCCTGACCAGAGGCTATAAGATGGCAACCCCATCACTGTTTTGCCTTCCTTTGGCCAGCAACCAGTCGAAGGAACTATTATTATGCTTTCAAGTCTTATATAAGAATTTCCCGGAAGGACGCTGGAGGGAAAATTTTCTATAGGATCGTAACAGGCCTTGGCCTAATACTTGGAAGAAGAAGAAGAAAGATCCTTCTTCTTGTAAGCCCATGTTTCCCTTAACAGAGATTTAGGCGCTCTCCTCCTACAGGGAAGAATTTGAATCATACTAATTTAGTTACACTTGTTTTCGTGTAGATGTCATTTGAGTGGTCCGTGGTCTAAATATTTAAAATTTTTAACATTACTTATTCTTCCTAAATTACATTTTAGCTCATCTGTTGTGTCTATTTAGTTATAATACATGTTTTTGTTTAAAATATTAAACAAGTTAAACTAATGTATCTTACATGATACGTTGTCAGTTTAAGGGCCAATCACATCGTGTGCTATACATTGAGACAAATCAAACATGGCGGTTGCTAGAGTCAATTTTTAATTTCAAGTAAACCCCCACTTAGTTGATTTTTTAAGAGTTCCGTTCTCGGTTTTATTTTAATAGCATATACTGAGTTTCGTTTTGTAAAACATCAAAATTGCAATCACTAGAGAGATGCTGATGATGTAGTATTGTTGGCCGATAGCGAGGAGATACCAAAGGCCAACACGCACACACTATTGAGTAACACTAAGAAATTGGGACTGGACGTAAGTACCAATAAAACTAAATATTTGGTCACACGTAGAAATACATTATATAATGGAAATGGACAGCTAATGACAAATGAGGGAAATTTTGAAGAAGTGGCTGAATTCAAATACCTAGGAACAATAATCACAAATAGGAATGAGATGCACAAAGAAATTAAACATAGGCTCAATTCTGGAAATGCGTGTTATTATGCATTGCAGAGACTCTTGATGTCCCAACTCCTTTCAAAAAACGTTAAACTGAAAATATATAAAACTGTTATTCTACCAGTTATATTATATGGATGCGAAACATGGACTCTTACTTTAAGGGAGGAAAGGAGATTACAAGTATTTGAGAATAAAGTTATTAGGATTTTTTTTGCATCAAACAGAGATGAATAGACAGGTGAATGGAGAAGACTACATAACAATGAACTACATGGTCTTTATAGGAATCCAGATATAATAAGAACAGTTAAGTCTCATAGACTGCGATGGGCAGGACATCTGTGACGAATGGGAAATGAAAGATGTGCATGGAAGCTTGTTATAGAAAAACCAGAGGGAAAACGCCCAGTTGGTAGACCAAGAGGTGGGGGAATAACAAGTACCACGATTTGAGGGAAGTAGATTATACAGGGAATTATTGGAACACATAACCTCATTATAGGAATGTATGGAGAGCTTATGTACGCGCGGCCATGAACCTACGGGTTCGATAGTGCCAGTGAGTTAGTTATAGCGTTAACTCCCACAAACACGCACACAAACACACACACACACAGACAGACACACATATGCATGCACTGTTCGAAGGGTCGTATCTATGAACGTATTAGACCGTAAAAGTCGTTCTCTGCTGAGAAAGTTGCATCCAAAGACGTTTTTGCGTACTCAAAAGTCTGTTCATGCGATAATAATTCCTAAGCTACCTGGCGAGGTGACTGCAGAGAACGAATTCTGAGCAGCCCGATGGGAACCGATGGTAACCGATGCACTTTGAAACCTTGCTGCTTTATCCAAGATGTCGGACCTTGAAGACTTCGATGTTTTCAGTATACGCGGAGAAGAGAAATTTGATAGTCTACCAAAGAATTCAACTGGAAGAACAGGAGAATTGGCGTAATATTGCACGATGCAGACGTCGTATACGGTTTTATTTGCGGGACGCAAGCGTATATACGTTACTCTAGCAGACGAAAATAACGGAAGTGGCTTTATCGCTGAGAATTCTGGGTAATTTGTTGCCAATATTATGACAAAAACTACTTTCATGCATGACCAGTCAGCGACTCGCTAATTCGAACTTTGCACGTTCTCACGGAAAACTCAGCTCACCAGAGACTAATGTATTTGCATGCGGCCCGAAGTCTGGAGTTTTCTTTCTACTTGTAAACACAGTCATTTGCGCTTCAATAGCGAAGTCGTTTTGAGATCAACACTCCCCTCTCAGATAGAGGCTTTGAAAATAGCGACATTCCTTAAGAAATGTAGTGTTTATTCCATTTGTATGCATTCTTCAACGTTCCAAACATCGCGTGTTGTTTACTAGCGCCGTGTCTGCATGTATCCACAACATATGCCCTTGTATTATCAAAACAGTCTACAAACACTGACGTCATTTACCACAAAATTCTCTTAAAATGATCTAAAAGTGTAAAAAAATGACCTACCGTAATGAAAATTATAACTAATTAATAATTATTCATTTATTAATTAGAAATTGTCCACAAGTTAACATGATTTTTGTCTCATAGACTCTTTTAACTTTACTATCTAACCTCTCTTGGTTAACTCTTGTTTTTTTCGACCCCAACGCTGTTAGGGTATCCGAGGGCTAGTGAGTCTTTCCTTTCTTCCATTTCTTCTTTCCTTTATTTTCTTTTCTTCTCCAGAAAAGCCTGACCAGAGGCTATAAGATGGCAGCCCCATCACTGGTCTTGCCTTCCTTTGGCCAGCAACCAATCGAAGGGACTATTATTATGCTTTCAAGTCTTATACGAGAATTTCCCAGAAGAATCAAACTTATGACGACCAAAGCAAATATCTCTGGGCCGTCCTATGAAACGATGGTGGGAAAATTTTCTATAGGATCGTAACAGGCCTTGGCCTAATACTTGGAAGGAAGAAGAAGAAGAGTACCAATAGTTGTACTTTATGCAGTTTTTTATCGTGTTTTCAAATATATGTTCGCCTAATTGACCAGCTTTTGACCCAAAGATGCCCAAGTGACCGAAAGTAGCTCAAGTGGCGGAAAGTGACTCAAGTGGCTCGAGAGCATAAAGTGGTCGAAGTGGAGACTTTAAAAGTTGACCTTATTCAAGTTTTTAAACTGACCCAAACCCTCTGGTGGCACTATGGCCCTGGGGTGTATCGTCTGCATATTGTGCGATTCGGGTATTATTGTGTGTTGGGATGTCTGCTGTGTATATGTTGTACAAAATTGGTGCTAATACAGAGCCTTGTGGTACGCCTGCTTTAATAGGGAAGCTTTCAGATGTTACTGTATCGTATTTTACATAGAATGTTCTTTTGGTGAGGTATGAATGTATTAAGTGTGTGTAAGAATCTGGAATGTTGGCTGTGATTAGTTTCTTAATAAGTCCCGTATGCCACACGGAGTCGTAGGCTTTTTCTATGTCGAAAAATACTGCAGTAGTGTGCGTGTCCGTCTTTCAAATAATCTCTCCATGCAGTGGTAAGTAGCTGCGAGGAAACACCTTGAAGTGGGTTGCAGCCCGTTTTCATGGAGGGTTTATTATTCGGGGTTTCCTCCCTAGACCGATTGCCTTCACCCAGCTCCAGAGATGAACCTGCCCTGTTTTACTTCGGAGATGGGTTGTCTTGCAGGACTAACGAACCCCATCATGCGAAACACTAGATTTCACTTGATATGTTACGCAGATGATGTTCTCCTTTCAGAATTTGAAGATAATTTACAAAGATATTTGCAAATGAGATGCGATTTATGCGCAGGCTACACAAAGTGGGACCATAAAACAAATGAGGCAACTATGTAAGAGTTGGATGTAGAACCCATTCTTCACCATATACAAAACTACCAGAAGAACTGGAAAGCCCATCTTCAACGAATGCCGTCTCATAGAATTCCAAAAGGCATTCTTCGCTACTGCCCCCAAGGCAAAAGATCACTGGGACGTCCAAAAAAGCGCTGGATGGAAAATTCCTCTTTGAGACCGTAACAGGCCACACGGCCTAATACTTGCATGGATGATGATGATGATGACGATTTGCATCAATTTAATATATCCATCCATCCATAGTAATTCTGCCCGAGGGCATGTCTTTCACTGCAATCATGGCATTTTCATGTTTTCATGCTATGCTCTGCAGCTTTAGTAGGGAATTATTAGGTGTGGTAGCTTCCCATTGCTCTTCCATATCAGTGAAAGGTGATGATGATGATGGCCGGATGATTTTCGGGGACCATTGGGCCCTAGGCTTCCTGACATTTGTCTTACAGGTGAGGAAAAACCCCGAAAAAACCTCACCCAGACAAGGCTTCACACTACTATGTACACATATTTCCTTTATTTTGAGTGTTATACAAAGAACTACTTTTCATACACGCTTGAAGGTAAAACAATTTTTCTACCAATGAAAATGCATTCACGCATGTGGTTTGTTTTACATTACAACTGGAACTTTGCTCGGTAGAGGTATAGGGGAAAGAGAGCGGTCGAGAAAAAAAAATATATATTGGTTTTTTAGCATTATTTTGTACAATGTATTGATGAGCTGGCCCATAGCATCAACCCCCAACCTGGAGGACCAGACACTTTTTCTGGAGTCCACCATAGATCAGTTTGCTTTCACTGCAGCTAAGAGTCTGATCCACCCTTTATTGCCTCATCCCCCGTCTGCACCATACCATAGGTCTCTCCTTCTCTGCTGCGTCCGTCGTTGGGTCTTCACCGTAACCCTGGCTAGGGACCCTTACAAGGTACTATCAGCCGGGCCAGCTGAACCTAGGTTTTTTAACGAGGTGTTACTCCTCTCCCTTCTCCTTTATCTCCCGGACTTGAGACCAGCAATGGTGGAGAATATTGGCAAGAATATCAAGATTAGATAAAATAAAAAAAAATACAATAAGATAAATAATGAATCTAGAAAAGGATATTGTACAAGAGATTGAAGAAATCCAACTAAGATGGTATGGACATATAATGAGAAGAAGGGACACAGAAACAAACAAAGAAGTATTGAAATGGGTACCTCCTGGAAAAGGGAAACGTGGTAGACCAAAGCCAACGTGGATAAAGGGAATTCAAGACAACATGAAGAAGAGAAATATGGCAGAAGCAGACACACAAGACCGGGAAATGTGGAAGAAAAAAATTGTAGATTTTCGTTGAGGATACCTGTGTAAATAACAGAAAAAATCCTGAAAAAAAATGTTACATTGCAGATTTTCGCGGATATAAGTATGATTAAGAAAGTTTTCTTGGGTTTTCCGCGTCATGGATTCAACTTCGGCCTCTGGCCACTGATTCCTGTGTGAATCAATGGCCAGTGGTCGAACTTGAATCCATGACGCGGAAAACCCAAGAAAACTTTCTTAATCATATATATATATTTTTTTTTTCTTAATATATAAAAATTATGGGTCACGTTGTTTGTCCGCGATAGAATCCTAAACTACTGAACCGATTTTAATAAAATATTGCACACTGTGTGCAGTTTGATCCAACTTGAGACTTAGGGTAGTTTATAATTAAATTTATAGTCGCATTATTTTGTATTGCAAATTATTTGTTTATTATTTAACAAAGAGTTATAATCATCTGTGAGTTCCATACGATTCTAACAGATGGCGGTGTAAGGTAATTGGTTTATTATTTAACCAGGTGGCTATGTTTTTTGTTGCAACCGCGAATTTTAATTGAATTACAAATATTGATTATTTCATAATTTAAGTGTGTTCAGTGTTTACTTTATTTTCAATATTATTAATTTCGTGTGTAAGTATTAGTTTTAAGTAATCTGGCTGAAAGACAGCAACTTAATTTAAATTTAACTGGACCGAGAAGGGACATTGAACAATATGGCGAATCAGTTCTAGAGACCATGAATGATAAGATATCAAGTGAATTTCCGCAAATTGGTGTATGCCTCAAGTTGGTATCAAACTGCACACAGTGTGCAATATTTTTATTAAAATCGGTTCAGTAGTTTAGGATTCCATCGCGGACAAACAACGTGACACGTAATTTATATATATGTTGTAAGAATTGTCCTAAACTATAAGATACTGTATATTCGTTATTGACAATTAGAGGAAGTGAAGAGGGGGGTTGATTAATGACTCTAGTGGCATGAATGGCGGTGACATTTGTCATTATATTGTGTAGAGATAACATCTCCATTCACGTTTAATAATGTTGAGAAAGCATGTTTGCTCCAATAACCCAGAGAGCTTCACTTCCTGCAAACACACAAAGGTCAAAGGTCACGGATCATATGTACTTCTCCAATCGAATCCACAAATAACAATCCTCTTATAGACGGCCAAGTCATTTAGATTACAGGCGCTTCGTAGATCTATTTTGCACGCATAAGAATTTAGCATATCAAACGGCGTATCAAAAGTATTTAGCAGTGCCTGTTATTACTTATGGATCCGAAACATGGACAGTGACAACACAACTATCTGCCAGGATACAAGCTGCTGAAATGAGATTCCTCAGACCAATAGCAGGATATTAAAGAACAGACAAAAACATAATAATAATAATAATAATAATAATAATAATAATACTTTATTTATTCTGGCAGAGTTAAGGCCATAAGGCCCTCTCTTCCACTCAACAAGCACAAATACAAATAAATATTCGACAAATATAGATATACACTATACTAATTATAAACAGTTAAAGATACAATAAATGTAGCAATGTAAATGTCATGTACAAACAACATTTTATACGATAATAACAATAATAATACTTACAATAATAATAATATAATAATCCATCCATCCATAGTAATTCTGCCCGAAGGCAGGTCCTTCACTGCAATCATAGCATTTTCATGCTATGCTTGCAGCTTTACTAGGGAATTGTGTAGGTGTGGTAGCTTCCCGTTGCTTTCCACACCGGTGAAGGATGATGATGATAATGATAATGGTAAGGATGATAATGATAAGGATGATGGCCATATGATTTCGGGGACCGTTTGGGCCTTAAAGTTTTCCTGACATTTGTCTTACAGGTGAGGAAAAACCCCGATAAAAACCTCACCCAGAAAAACTGCCCCGACCGGGGATCGAACCCGGGCCCGCTGCGTGACAAGGCAGCACGCTACCTCGAGACCACAGCGGTGGACAATATAATAATAATAATAATAATAATAATAATAATAATAATATAAATATGATACATTATACGGGAAACACCAATTAATATATATATCTTACACTGGATAATAATGAAGTCGAGTTTAGAGCAAATATAAATTTAGATTTCTTTTAAAAGATGCCAATGTCCGACACAGAAATAATAATGTATAGTGCACAATGTGCAAAGATTAGTTAATCTATATTAGTTTATCTGTCCATACAGAATCCTGTCAGAGATTGCCCTCTGTTTTTGCACTTTAGCACATGGTATCTCTCGCATAACATGCCGCATCGCTCGCACACGCATTCTGGTCCCGGGTCATGAAACTGTTTCGTTTTGCACAGTCTGTGATGGAAGCCGTGTACTGCTAGCCGGGTCACTAGGTGTCGTAGTTCGGCTTCTTCCAGTCTTCTGAGATCATGGCATCGGTGTTGTAGAAATCGGTCCAAATGGATTATTTTTTCAGCTGCAGCTCTCTTAGTACAGTATTATAGCTCGCTGTAGATGGCAGGAATAGTTTCAATCGGAGCTCTTCTATGAGAAATAGCTCCTTTGTCAGTTCATAGACCGTGCGGGAGGGTGCGAACTTTGACACACCCGCTGCCTTTTTCAAATACATGGATTTCACTTTTTCCAGGAGTCTAAATAACACAGAAATGAGACAACTAAAAGTAGAGGAATTAAACGCAACAATAGTGAAATGCCGAAAAACTGGAAAGAACAGTTAGCAAGGATGACTGAGAATAGAATACCAAAAGCAGCATACAGCTATTCACCACGAGGAAGAAGAAGTTTGGGAAGACCAAAGAAAAGATGGAAAACAGCAGCAATTTGGAGCCGGAACAGGCTAGTAAATAAGCCTAAACCAAGAAGAAGAAGAAGAAGACGATTTATTCACGATAATAAATGTTTACGAACTAAAGATACAGCAAAAGACAAAAGTTGCAACGCTGTTAAGATAATTATACCCACGTGGTGTTGACATGGAAACATCATTTAAAAACGCGAAGACATTATTGGTAGAGAACTGTTTTCAGTTTTTGGTGATAGGAGCGGCGTCTTAGAAGCCTCTAACGACAACTCCCCGACTCTACCTGGCAGTAACAATGCATTTTTTTGCGCGATTGTGCGTTTTGTCGTACTTACAGCAAGGCGACCATGATTGAACGTTCAACTTCATACATTTCGGGGTTGCCAACCTAAATAACTATACTGTAATATTACATATTACTAACCTCTTGTGGGAAGTAAAACCACTGCCCTCTATGTATACTACGTACAATGTATATACAAAAATATATCCAAAAGGTAGTGTTAATATACATTATACGAAACAAATCACTGCATTTTAAATGAACTGAACTTTATTTGAAACAATATAAAACAAATACGTACTTGCGGCCATGTTATCAATAATTGTTCTCAAGGCCTCCTGTTGTTTCAACTAACAAACATGGCCCACACTGTTAACGTTAGTCAATTGTTTATAATGGACACAAATTATAATGATTTGGTTTCTTCTTTTTAGACGAAAGTTAGCGTTTAATAGATTACATTGGTCAACATGATTTTTTGTCTCATGAGTACCAATAGTTGTACTTAACGCAGTTTTTTTGTGTGTTTTCAAATATGTATTCGGAATTTCTCCATCACCCACAGTTTTTTTTTATTTTGATTTCAATTAATGGATTTAAATAATTATTTTTTAATAAACGTTTTTTTTCGTCCATTTGTCCATTGTAAAATAAAACCAAATGAGCTAACTCAGGAGATTTCAGCTATGGAAAAGAGATACCAAGGCAAATGGAATCCTAATATGCTGGCCGATTATTGTTGGACCATCAAAAGGGATGCTTCACAGGCGAAATGTAGCAGAAAATCGTCATTTTTACTTTCTAGGTGAGTCCGAATGTTCGAATATTGTGTAGTTCGAATGTAGAAAATATTAAAGTGTTTGAAATTATAAATTCCTGTCTCTCGGAAACCTTGCGTGATGGAGAAAAACCGGTATCATATTTGAATTCAGGAGAAAAAATACTATCAGAATCACATATTTTTCTTTCTGAGACATTTTTTTTTATTTTTTTTTTATTTTTCTCAGTGTTATAAGGAATGCATTTAATGGGTAGCATGTCGAGGATTATATAGGAACTTGGGGTCGATTAAAGTTCCTAGGGACTTGGAAGTGAAGGAAATGACTTATGATTGTTGGTTACTTTGATGTCACACTGTTATCATAAGTAACGCCACGAGTGATTTCCAAATTATCGATATACTCACGAAGTGAGAAATGAATTTATCTAGAGAATTTGGAAATCAAGAGTAGCATTTGTTAGGACTATTTAACGAATAAAATTAAGCTGTTTACTCACAAATCATTATTTAACTATAGTTATTTTAAAATATTTATATATTTAATGTGAACGGCGATGTTTGAAAACAAATGAGAAACGATTGGTACGCTTCATTTGTTCATCACTGCAACCAGATCATATTATTTATTGTCAAAGGATCGCAATATTGTAAGAATGCACCCTAGTGGAGAAATTTATAACCAACGTTATAGGTTTCTGATGTCCTACGATGTAAATATGTCAATTATATTTTTCTGCAACGTCATTTCCTGGAAAATAATTGGTTTAAGAAAGTGCAAACAGTGTTTTTTTTGTGGTATAATCAATTGTTACAAATGTTTTTATATAATCTCTTTCTGCTGACATTCAATGCACTATATATACAATCTGGTAGCCGTATTTCTTAGAGGGTCAGTCACTGCAAAATAATGCTATGACCTATTCAATGTTAAAAAGGAGGTGCTTTCTTTATTACGATAAACTTTACTAGTTGGTAAATTTTAGGCAAAACACGACTGTGATTGGTTGTAAATAAAACAAATCATAGAAATGGTCATTGACTCCCATTTGGGGCATGAGTTAAATAGTCAACAATATCTTGCCTGAGGTTAAGTTTAACAGAGCTGTTTGTTCACTTGTTATTCACACATCTGTTTTTAAAACTTCTCTGATTATATCCTTACGAAATAAACTACATATTTTTCATGATTTAATGGTCTCTACAGGATCATATTATTATTGTAATTAAATTTAGTTCAATTCTATTAATTAATTAATTAAATTTATATCTACTTTAGGAACCATTTATTCACAATTATTCACTTCTGTCAAGTAATGTCTAATTTGGGTTTTTAATTTAAACTTTCCACTGAATTATTGCAATTATTGGAATGTTGTTGTCCCGCGCCGTAGCCGAGTGGTTAAAGTAGGAAGCCTTGGCGCAGAGCTACGGGACTTGCGCTGGTTCGAGTCTCCATGGGGGAAGAAATTTTCTCATGGTATTTCGGCCAGTATGGGACCGGTGCCCACCCAGCATCGTGAGGCAATTGGGTAGCTACAATAAGTAGCGGCTCCAGGTTGAGGAACCAGCTATAACGGCTGGGGGACTCGACATGCTAACCACATGTCACCCCTACACTGGCTGTTGATCATCTACCTCTGTGATTGACACATGTGGATGTGAAGGGCCAGCAGCCGGCTGGTAAAAGGGCAACCGCTGAAAAGTGGAAAGACCCTCAATCGGAATCGGGAATGTTGTCGCTAACAGCTTAGTCTCGTTGTGACACAAATATTTCCAACAAAGATATTATTTTAATATTATTTATTATTTTGAAAACACACATCGCGCAAAAAATAATGTACAACACATGTTTGTGAAGTGTTTTACAGAATCTCGGAAATTAAAAACCTCGCTATCGGTCGGTTTTAAATAATTTTCTCACTCGAGTAAAAACCACTTATCAAACCACTTCCCTATTGTTAAATTGGGGAAAATTAGTTTCTGATGCCAGTTTATTTAAAAGTGTCGGGCTGCAGAGAAAATAAAATCTTGCATAACAGTAAGTTCTACCCCAGTGAAACCGTTGTCCGCGTTTCCTGATGGTTGTATTTTTATGGTGAAATACATTGAGTGGATTGCACACGGCCCCGCCTTTCTAACATTTTATTGTTTCCATAACAACCATAACAACTGAAAATCTGCAGTTGATAATTACAAAAACAAAAGTTTTAATTATGACCTGGTTTCATAACAATTTCTGTGGATTTTCAGTTGTTTTTTAGTTGTTATGGAAACAATAAAAGATTGGAAAACCGGGCCCGTGGCTTACACTTCGCCCATTCACTCCCACGACCAACGCACTTTTTTTCGTCTGACTTATCGCTTTCTACCTGTCTGGCAAGTTTTAAGGGAGGAAAGGAGATTGCGAGTATTTAACAATAAAGTTCTTAGGACAAATTTTGGACCAAAGAGAGATGCACAGACAGGTGAATGGAGAAGATTTACGTGAGCCACATTATCTTTATACGAAGTCAGATATAATAAGACTCGCGCGCCGTAGCCGAGTGGTTAAGGCAGGAAGCCTCTTGCGCTGGTTCGAGTCCTCATGGGGGAAGAAACTTTATCATGGAATTTCGGCCAGTATAACGGCTGATGGACCCAATATGCTGATCACATGTCACCCCTACACTGGCTAGATGATCATCTACCTCTGCGATTAACAAATGTGGATGTGTTGCCAGCAGCCGACTGGTAGGCCAAGGGCCTTCTAGGCTTGTCGCGCTTGGAGTTAGATAAATTAAGAACAGTTACGTCTCGTAGACTGCATGGGCAGGACATGTGGCACGAATGGGAATGAAAGGGAGGGCAAAGAAACTCGTAGGAAAACCAGAGTGAAAGCGTCCAGTAGGTAGACCAAGAATGAGGTGGGAGAATAACATTAAACATTATTTGACGGCAGTATATTGTACAGCGGATATTCCTAAAGATTTCAGGATAGGGATGTATGGAGAGCGCGGCCATGAACCTATGGATTCGATACTATCAGTTAGTTAGTTTGTTAGGACTTGTTTCTTTGGTTTTTCCATTAAAAAAACAAGAAAAGAAGACAATCCCCATCCAGGTTTGAATGCGTGACCCTCGCAATAAATGGTAACTCATGCATGACGAGAGAACTTCAACCTAAATTCCAGACCTTAGGGGACCACAGGAATATTTCACTTTAGCGACAATTTCCTGTTATTTGACCGGAATCGAATCCTGGACCTCATGAACCGTACTCAGAAACTCTGCCCACTAGACCACGAGGCTACGAAATTACGACCTCCGAACTTTGTGACGAATCAATTGCTTGCTCCACTTGTCGATAATTTTTTTAGATCAATTTATTTGACAAATAAAACTGAAGTTGTTTTGGGAGGCAAATGTGTAACTTGGCATCCGTATCAGATAGTTCCCCACCCAAATGGACGTGATTATCTAAAAAGCTTTCCAACATCAGTAAATCTCATTTTCGCAGACAGTTGGCTTGAACCAAGCACTGGAACTATAGTTCAGGAGGCGCCATGCCTACTTGTAAAGGAAAAAAATAGTGTGAACTCTAGTTTCAATCCCTCCTAGATAATAATAATAATAATAATAAAATAATAATAATACAGTTAAGTCTCGTAGACTGCGATGGGCCGGACATGTGGCACGAATGGTGAATGAAAGACGTGCATGGAAGCTTCTTGTAGGAAAACCAGAGGGAAAACGCCCAGTTGGTAGACCAAGAATGAGGTGGGAGAATAACATTAAGTATGATTTAAGGGAAGTAGATTATACAGGGGATGATTGGAAAGCATTATCTCAGGATAGGGATATATGGAGAGCTTATGTCCGCGCGGCCATGAACCTACGGGTTCGATAGTGCCAGTAAGTAAGTAATAATAACTCAGTGGCACTATTGAACCCTTAGGTTTATGGCCAAGTGGACATGAGCTCTCCATACATCCGTATCCTGAGGAAATGTTTTCCAACCTTCCCCTGTATAATCTTCATCCCTCAAATCATGGTAAATGTTATTCTTCTACCTCGTTCTTGGTCTGCCAACTTGAAGTTTTCCCTCTGGTTGTCCTACAAGAAGCTTCCATGCATCTCTTTCATTCCCCATTCGTGCCACATGTCCTGCCCATCGCAGTCTGCGAGAATTAACTGTTATTATATCTGGCTTCCTATAAAGACCATGTAGTTCATTGTTATGTAGTCTTCTCCATTCACCTGTCTGTTCATCTCTCTTTGGTCCAAATATTTTCCTGAGAACTTTACTCAAATACTTGTAATCTCCTTTCCTCCCTTAAAGTAAGAGTCCATGTTTCACATCCATATAATATAACTGGTAGAATAACAGTTTTATATATTTTCAGTTTAACGTTTTTTGAAAGGAGTTGGGACATCAAGAGTCTCTGCAATGCATAATAGCACGCATTTCCAGAATTGAGCCTATGTTTAATTTCTTTGTGCATCTCATTCCTGATTGTGATTATTGTTCCTAGGTATTTGAATTCAACCAATTCCTCAAAATTTCCCTCATTAAAGGTATCATCATTAATAATGATAATAATGATAATAATAATAATAATATTAATAATAATAATAATAATAATAATAATAATAATAATAATAATAATAGTGTTCTTATTGTTCATAATTTGTAGGATTTTCATCCTGTTTATTTCCAAAATCACTCCTCGGAGGAAGACGTACTGGATGTGCATTCACTGTCTATCCATCTCTTGGCTGGTCTTCCTCTTGTTCTTCTTCCGTCTATAGGTCTATCTACTTTAGCTCTTTTTGCAAGTCTACTGTTTTCCATTCTTTCTATAAGACATTTCCAATATTTTCGTCTATCTATAATAGATTTGGTTATGTCTTGAATATGACATTTGTCCCTAATTTGTGTGTTGTGTATTTTATCAAATAATGTTTTCTCCTGAGTAATAGTAATAATAATAATCTAGAAAATATATTATGTGCGGCGATAAGAGATGCTGTAATTCCATTGGAGGGGTGAGAGATAGTGAAATTTAAAGAATAATTCTGAGTTTACAATATTAATGTCGGTATCATAATTTTCGTAAGTAATGCCACGAGTGATTTCCAAATTATCGATAAATTCACGACTCACGAAGTGAGGAGTGAATTTATCTAGAGAATTTGGAAATCAAGAGTGGCATTTGTTAGGACTATTTAACGAATAAAATTAGCTGTTTACTCACAAATCATTATTTAACTATAGTTATTTTAAAATATTTATATATTTAATGTAAACGGCGATGTTTGAAAACAAATGGGAAACGATAGGTACGCTTCTACTGCTTCTTTTGTTTATCACTGCAACCAGATCATACTATTTATTGCCAAAGGAACGCAATATTGTAAGGAGGAGCTTTCTTTAATATGGTAATTATAACACTGATAAATATTTGGTGAAACACGACTCTGATTGGTTGTAAAACAGAAATCATTGAAACGTGATTGGTCATTGACTCCCATTTGGGGCATGAGTTAAATAGTCTGTGTAGTTAACCTGACAATTTAACTCACGCCCCAAATGGGAGTCAATGACCAATCACATTTCAACGATTTTTTTATTTACAACCAATCACAGTTGTGTTTCGCCCAGGGTTAGTTTAATATTGTTTAGTAATTTATTATCAAAATGTAAAATCTTATAACGCTGGAATATTAACTGCGCTATCTAATCGTATTGGTGATGTGGCTTCATCAATAGCTATTGCTTGGATACTAAATTTTGGTAGATGAAATTTTGTTTATTATTTGGATTGCAGAATTTAGCAACTAAAGTTTATCATAATAAAGAAAGCACCTCCTTTTTAACATTCTGCATAGGTCATAACATTATTTTGCAGTGACTGACTCTCTAAGAGATACGGCTACCAAATTGTATATATAGTGCATGGATGTCAACACGTAGCGCATGCGGGAGTTAATATAAAAACATTTGTAGCAATTGATTATACCACCAAAAAAAGAAACCACGTTTTCACTTTCTTAAATGTATTTTTTCCCAGGTAATAACGTTCCAGAAAAATATAATTGTCATATTTACATCATAGGACATCAAAAATGAATTAATATACAGTTTGATGTGTTTAATTTTTTCTCCACTAGTGTGCATTCTTACAATATTGCGTTCCTTTGGCAATAAATAGTATGATCTGGTTGCAGTGATAAACAAAAGAAGCAGTAGAAGCGTACCTATCGTTTCTCATTTGTTTTCAAACATCGCCGTTTACATTAAATATATAAATATTTTAAAATAACTATAGTTAAATAATGATTTGTGAGTAAACAGCTTAATTTTATTCGTTAAATAGTCCTAACAAATGCCACTTTTGATTTCCAAATTCTCTAGACTATTTAACTCATGCCCCAAATGGGAGTCAATGACCAATCACATTTCAATGATTTCTATTTTACAACCATTCAGAGTCGTGTTTCACCAAATATTTATCAGTGTTATAATTACCATATTAAAGAAAGCTCCTCCTTACAATATTGCGTTCCTTTGGCAATAAATACTATGATCTGTTTGCAGTGATAAACAAAAGAAGCAGTAGAAGCGTACCTATCGTTTCTCATTTGTTTTCAAACATCGCCGTTTACATTAAATATATAACTATTTTAAAATAACTATAGTTAAATAATGATTTGTGAGTAAACAGCTTAATGTTATTCGTTAAATAGTCCTAACAAATGCCACTCTTGATTTCCAAATTCTCTAGATAAATTCACTCCTCACTTCGTGAGTCGTGAATTTATCGATAATTTGGAAATCACTCGTGGCATTACTTATGATAAATTCACGACTCACGAAGTGAGAATTTGGAAATCACTCGTGGTATTACTTGTGATAAAACCAGATCAAATAAATGTCCCTGCAAGGCCGGCTGAGGGATGACTATAAACACGCTGTAGAGCCACAAGATGTGTGGGTGGTGTTGATTGCCCTCGCCAGGCATCGGCCGGGTCTTGTTAGCGCATGTGCAGTAACTACCGCCAAAATTTCGACCCTGGAGGTCAAGGACTGTGTGAAATAGAAGCATTTTATTCTATTTCCCTGTCTTCTAGTTTCCTTCTTTTATCGTTGATGTATCCCATCTCCCCAAGCAAAATGTAAAGTGGTTTGATTCCATCGATATGCGTAATACTGCGCAGTCAGTCAATACTCAGTAACAACAGTTGGGCAACTTCTTCTTTCTCTCAGTTTTAGTTAATTCCGAACGAATGAACTGTTGAGGTTGTTCAAATTAACTAACTAACTCACTGGCACTCCCTCCATGGTATCTTTATCTTGTCGTGGTGGAGTGGCTTGCGTGCTTAAATGATCCTGAGAGCTATGCCGGCGGTAGCATTGCTGCCGATAGGGTTACCCATGCCGGACTGGTCGAAGGTGATAAGCCAGACGAAAAAAGTACCTTGGTCGAAAGAGTGACGATCCTTCACCGTAAAAATACAACCGTCAAGAAATCCGGACATGGGTTCAACTGGGGTAAAATTTTCCGGAGGTCAAATAGTCCCCCATTCGGATCTCCGGGCGGGCCTACTTCAGGGAACCCATGCCAAAGGCTCAAACACAGGGACATGTTCCTAGGAACATGGAATGTTAGGACTTTAGACCAAGAATGAGGTGGGAGAATAACATTAACTATGATTTTAGGGAAGTAGATTAATACAGGGAATGATTGGAAAGCATTAGCTTAGGATAGGTATGTATGGAGAGCTTATGTCCGCGCGGCCATGAACCTACGGGTTCGATAGCGCCAGTGAGTAAGTAAGTAAGTAACTCACTGGCACTATGGAACCCATAGGTTCATGGCCACTCGGGCATAAGCTCTCCATAGATCCCTATTCTGAAGATAACGTTTTCCAATCATTCCCTGTACAATATACTTCCCTCAAATCATTAGTTAATGTTATTCTCCCACCTCATTCTTGGTCTAAACCAACTGGGCGTTTTTCCATCTGGTTTTCCTACAAGAAGTTTCCATGGTCCTGTACCATTCCACAATCGTGCCACATGTCCTGCCCATCGTAGTCTACGAGACTTAACTGTTCTTATTATATCTGGCTTCCTATAAAGACCATGTAGTTCACTGTTATGTAGTCTTCTCCATTCACCTGTCTGTTCACCTCTCTTTGGTCCAAAACTTTTCGTAAGAACTTTATTCTCAAATACTTGTAATCTCCTTTCCTCCCTTAAAGTAAGAGTCCATGTTTCACGCCCATATAATATAACTGCTTCCTTTAAGAGAAATTGGGATGCGTTCCTGTAGTGCATAATAGCATGCGTTTTCCAGAATTGAAGTCCCCTGCGTTTGAGCCTTTGCCAAGGATTTCTTATAGTACTCTCCGCTCGGAGAACACAAAGGCGGACTATTTTATCTTCGGAAATTTTACCCCAGTGAAACCCGTGTCCGCGTTTCTTGACGGTTGAAATTTTACGGTGAAAGATCGTGACTCTTTCGACCAAAGCACTTTTTTCGTCTGGCTTATCGCCTTGGACCTGTCCGGCATGGGTAATTTTTTTCGGCAGAAATGTTTCCTTCTCGATACATTTAAGGACATAAGCCACTCCATCAAAACAATATAGAGTTCTTCACGTCTAGAAAATAGCATTGTTCTTATGGAGCCGTTGTTTCTAGTAAGCGTGTCCTTTTATTTGAGATTGGGTTAAATATAGCTTTTTTTTTTTTTAGATATTCAATTCTGTGAACATTTATTTGATGTATTTGTTATGTTTAACAGTGTAAGCCATTTAAGCGTCCAAAAAAGCTACTTTTCACGTTTTTCACCAGAAAGGGTGATACTTAAGGGTGAAGGGAATGAGTATCACAACTCTCTTATAGCCTATGTTCATCCCGGGAATCTCCTGAACATTTTGGCAAAAAGCCCCATCACAATCGGATGAACAGTGTGGCAGCGCATAAAGTACGAACAAGCAAACATTCATTTTTATGTAATAGATTTATGAATCAGTTTGTTTTCATTGCAATTTTTTAAAACACGTTTTCTCTCCAACGCCTTCACAATACTGTAGGTTACACGCATTGCAGCTCTGCTAAACAAGTTGCCGCTAAGTGCGGCTAAAACTTCTGTTCGTTATTTTATTTCTAACTCATTCAAGATTATTTCACAAACCTGAAAATCTTCAAACTCGGGACCCACGGCTTAAAGTCCCTCCTCGGAGGACTTGTTCCTTTGATTTTTTCGCTCTAAAAAATCCAATGACCCCGGCCGGGTTTGAACCCGCGATCCTCGGAACTAGAGACAAAACATAATCACTAGACCACCGCGACCAACTATTAATGTAGAAGTAGGAATCTGTTGTTACGCGCCATAGCCGGCGATTAAGAGATCATGCCTTGGCGCAGAGCACTGGTTCATGAACCATAACGCCAAAGGTGTCTTTATGGAAAAAGTAAGGATGGAAGGGGATTTTATCAACATTTCCATGGGGGAAGAAATTTTCTCATGGAATTCCGGCCAGTATGGGCTGGTGCACACCCTGTATCATGAGAAATTAGGATAGCTACTAGTGGTTCCGGGGGCACGCAATAGCGTAGTTACGCTAACAAACCGGAAGATCGATGGTTCAAATCCCGGTGGGGTCAGGATTTTTAAAAGTGGCCCAGACTTTTCTGGTGGCAAACATGGTCCTAGGATCGACTCAGCCTCTAACGTAAATGAGTACCAGACTCTTGTTCTGGAGGTAAAGGCGGCCTTCACGCAGGATTGACATCAAGTGCAGATTGTCTAGATAAAGTGGGAGCCTTAACCTCCTACTACCTCAAGGGTCTCCTATGGCCTGTGATGATTACTTTATTTGTTTACAAAATGGTTTCTAGGATAGCCATCGTGAGATTGGAAAGAGGTAAAACCGGTGAGTGTGTTAGGTTGGTAGAACTGAGTGCAGGATAAACATCGACTTAAAATCAACATGGCCATGAAAACGTACTATATCCAAAAAAGGATATGTGGAATCTTGTAGAGAATTCCTATGAATGTCAGGTTAACAAACTGTTGGATCTTTTACGGTTTTCTCTTCTAATCTAACTTGGTTACTTGTCACCATCTAACTGGATTAGAAACACGAGACAAAGACATGGAGTGTTTTTTGAATCTCACTCTAAACTATTTTATTGCCTAATTCCCATGAAACATTTAAAAGAAAAAATTACAAATATTCATTTATTGTAGATACCAAAAATAACTAACTCATTGGCACTATCGAATTCATAGTTTCATGGTCGAAGCGGACATAAGCTCTCCACAATCCCTATCCTGAGCTGTTTTCCAATCATCCCCTGTATAATCTACTTCCCTCAAATCATAGTTTAATGTTATTCTCCCACCTCATTCTTGGTCTACCAATAGGAGTTTTTGCTATCGTTTTACTACAAGGTTTCCGTGCCCCAGTTTTAAAATATCGCTCTAGCACGACATGTCACCACTAATAGCACGACATGTCACCACTAATAGCACGACATGTCACCACTAATAGCACGACATGTCACCACTAATAGCACGACATGTCACCACTAATAGCACGACATGTCACCACTAATAGCACGACATGTCACCACTAATAGCACGACATGTCACCACTAATAGCACGACATGTCACCACTAATAAGCACGACATGTCACACACTAATAGCACGGACATGTTCACCACTAATAGCACGACAACTGTCACCACTAATAGCACGACATGTCACCACTAATAGCACGACATGTCACCACTAATAGCACGACATGTCACCACTAATAGCACGACATGTCACCACTAATAGCACGACATGTCACCACTAATAGCACGACATGTCACCACTAATAGCACGACATGTCACCACTAATAGCACGACATGTCACCACTAATAGCACGACATGTCACCACTAATAGCACGACATGTCACCCACTAATAGCACGACATGTCCCACTAATAGCACGACATGTCACCACTAATAGCACGACATGTCACCACTAATAGCACGACATGTCACCACTAATAGCACGACATGTCCACCACTAATAGCACGACATGTCACCACTAATAGCACGACATGTCACCACTAATAGCACGACATGTCACCACGAATAGCACGACATGTCACCACTAATAGCACGACATGTCACCCACTAATAGCACGACATGTCACCACTAATAAATAATTACTAATATTTTTGAAACAATAAATTTATTAATATATTAGCTTCAAAATCTTTTCAATTTGTTTTTATTTTTCGTGAAGAATCTAGATAAATGACATTAAAATTAAAAAAAAATAATATTTGAAGAGAAAAATTATACGCTCAGACCGGGACTTGAACCCGGGACCCTTGGTTCTCTAGACCACGTGTTACCACTGAGCTCCTGAGCAAGTAACCGATCTAAACGCAAATCTTTCTCTATATACATTGTAATTCCCATCCACCAAATGCTGTGAAGCCATGCTTCTATCTTGCAAATGGCGGCTCCTTTATTAAGAAGACATATTTGGGAATTATACATTACAGCCAGTACGGCTTTTCCAAGTTTTTTTAAATCAGCTAATTCCGGGCATTAGAATCGAAAGCCAAAATTTAAAAAAATTATATTGTTGTCGCCATGTTTATTTTTTCGCAACGAAAACGGCGTAAATAATATTTACTTACTTACTTACTTACTCACTGGCACTATCGAACCCGTAGGTTCATGGCCGCACGGACATAAGCTCTCCATACATCCCTATCCTGAGCTAATGCTTTCCAATCATTCCCTGTATAATCTACTTCCCTCAAATCATAGTTAATGTTTTTCTCCCAACCTCATTCTTGGTCTACCAACTGGGCGTTTTCGCATAATATTTGAATAAGAAATTGAGATCAAATTTGTTTAATGTGACAAAAATTTCGAATTACCAAAGAAAATTGGATAGTTTAAACGTAAGCAGCTCTTGCGAGATTGACTTTTAAGTAATTTGAAACAAAAACAGTATGATCTTATCCCTTTTAGTTATCATCATCTTCTTCACTTCAAAGTTTAGGTGGTTCGCCTGTTCCAAATTCACAATGATTCCTTCCATCTCTTCCTAGGTCTTCCGCATCCCTTTGGTTTATAATGATATGCTATCTTGGGCAATCTTGTTTCTTCCATTCTCTGAACATGCTGCTACCAGCCGACGCGGTGTTGTTGAATTCTATCATTTATTGAATATATTTCTAAATCACTTCTTATTTCTTCATTTCTTATGTGGTCCAATTTTGTGCATCCTTTGGTCCTTCTTAGAAAAGTCATTTCTGCACTTTTGTATTCTACTGGAACTCCTCTTATTTGTTACCCAGGACTCACTGACCGCATAAAAGTACCGGTACCGCCATTGTTTTGTACAACTTCAATCTTGTATCCTTCCTTGTTTATGTTTTAGTGTTCTATGAATGGCGCCACGTATCATTTGAAATGTTGATAATTATTGTCTGTATCATTTCTTGTTCCACATCCAGAAGACAATTCACAACCTGGATAATTAAATCTAATTCATAATAATTATTGAAAAGATTATAAAGTTTTGTTGTTAATTTTATCTCTAATTTAGTTTCATTTTTTCATACTTTCTTCTAACCAAAAACTATACATCCCTCACTTATGCAACAACAATTTATCCAGTACAGGTACTCATTTTACTACAAATCAGGAAATATTGAAATAGAAGGGAAAGAAAGTCACACTGGCAGCAAAAAATATAATGAAAAATGACTAGAGATTGTGTAATATTTTATTTAGCAGATTATGGTTGAACTATACATTATCCACCCTTTGAGTCATCCTAACATAAACAGACGCCAATTGCATCCTTTTGTCATTCACACCACAATTTCAAATGATATGTGAGCACCGTTCATAGAACACTAAAACACAAAACAAGGAAGGATACAAGATTGAAGTTGTACAAAACAATGGCGGTACCGGTACTTTTATACGGTAGTGAGTCCTGGGTACAAATAAGAGCAGTTCATTAATTTATGTGGACACGTTATGTTTGTTGCAGAAATGCCGTGGAGGCCACACCTGAGCTGAGGTAGCCAGTGTTCCAGCTGCTGCACCATGCTGATAAAGGAATATCACATCCCTCTACCGCTCACGGTTGAGGAATATCGGATTGCTCAGCTCTACATGATTGCTGTAAGTAAATTTATCTTAGATTCGTAACTGTAGGGATTTCATTTTCAAGGTCAAGTCACAGTAGCTCCCACTGATCTCTCAAACTCTGTATAGCTGTGCAGTAGTGCTTGTATATCTAAGCAACTCTGCAAGATCATGTGACTGTTATGTGGGGAGTTATGTTATAAGGAATGTGAGGTTGCCAGCAGATATTAGATCGTTCATCATCATCTTCAAGGCGCTCCCCGGTGCACTATATGCTGCAGGTGCAGGTCGTCTTTCCAACGACGTTTTGGTCTTCCTACATTTCTTCGGCCTAGAGGCCTATAATGAAGCAGCTGTTTTGATAAACGATTATTTGACATTCTCTGTATGTGTTCAAACCAATTACGTTTATTTGTGTGTATTCTCTCGTTTATATTATAGATTGTAGTTCATCTCTGATATCTTGACTTCTCTTTTGATCTCTTAGACATACACCTGGCAACTGATCTGAGAAATCTCATTTTGTCTCAATTTTATTTTTATCAGAGATCGTTAAAGGCCAAGTCTCAGACCCGTTGTTAACGTTGGAATGGCTACTGTTTTGTAAAATTTTAATTGAGTTTCCCTTGTGGTTTTATTTCTCAAATATCTTCTTATTGAACCACATATCTGTTGAAATTTACCTAATTTCTCCTCCGTGTTCAAATTTTGCTGGCACGATATCATGCATCCCAGATAATTGAAACAAGTTACTTGTTCAATTACGTTTGCTCCAATTACAACTTTTGTCCTATATGCCCTTGAAACCTCTGATCTTCTTCTTCCTCTTCCTCTACGCATGAAAGCTGGCAGCTTGTTGTGTGTTCATTCACTACAGGTCCGGGGTATGGTGACGTCCTTCCATCGTAGTTGTGGTCTTCCTAAAGGCCTTTTCTGTTGAGGTGTCCAGTCACATACTTTCTTCACTAATTTACTGTTCTCCATTCTATCTATGTGATCGTTCCAATTTAGTCTTCTGTCATTTATCCAAAGGTTTCAATTTCACATGCTTCTGTAATAAGAGTTGCGAATTTTCTCTCTCAGCGATTTTCCTACGATTTTCCTTAAAACTTTAATTTCGGTTGTTTCATTGATTTGTTTTGGTTTTTTTAGTTTCTGTTCGGCATTCACAACCAAATGTTAGAAGTGGTCTTATGACAGATTTGTAAATTCTTACTTTCAAATATGGGTAATAACATTATGGGGTTCTTAATTCATGAATGAATGAACCAGTTCTTATCTTACCTCATAGTTCATGTTTTCTTAAACACGGGAACTGCAGTTTTCAAAAGGAACATCTCTCCCATTTTCAACCGACATTATGACTACCAGATTTTTGTTGGAATCTCCATCTATAATGTTGCCATCTGCTGTTGATTTGATCAGGTCCTGTTCATTGCAGCAGATAGTTTGCTGGAGAGTCATAAAATTGAAAAATAGGCCAAACTTATAAAACATTCAGAAGAACAAATTTAGATCCATGAATTTCAAAATTCCCGATGAACAAGACCTGATCTCAAAGTTCATCAAATCAACACCAGATGGCAACGTTATAGATGGAGATTCCAACGAAAATCCGGTAGTCATAATGTCGGTTGAAAATGAGAGGGATGTTTCTCTTAAAAACTGCAGTTCCGAGTTGAAGAATACATAAACTATGACGTGAGATAAGAAATTACTCATTTTCGATGTTTTTATTATTAATTTCATACATCTCAATGATGGATAAATCATATTTAAAGAGAAAAATTATACGCTCAGACCGGGACTTGAACCCGGGACCCTTGGTTTTCTAGTCCAAGTGCTCTACCATTTGAGCTACCTGAGCAAGTACCGATCTAAACGCAAATCTTTCTCTATATACGTTGTAATTCCCGCCCACCAAATGCTTTGAAGCCTTTGCTTCTATCTTTGCAAATGGCGGCTCCTATATTAAGAAGACATATTTTGGGAATTATATTTGGTGGGGCGGGAATTACAACGTATATAGAGAAAGATTTGCGTTTAGATCGGTACTTGCTCAGGTAGCTCAAATGGTAGAGCACTTGGACTAGAAAACCAAGGGTCCCGGGTTCAAGTCCCAGTCTGAGCGTATAATTTTTCTCTTTAAATATGAATGACTCATTTATTCATCTTACTTTTGTATCTATTCTTTAATTTTTATTTTTCCAAACAGTATTGTTTAAACATCCCAATATTTTGTTTGCATTATTTGCTTGATGGAGGATTTCATCTGTTATTCTGCTGCTGCTGTTAATTTCTATTCTTGAATATTTGAATTTCATGACCTGTTCTGTACTTTTCCCTTCTATTTCTAATTTAACATGGTGTGGGTCCTTCAACATTGCCATTGATTTGGTTTTGTTTATTGAGAATTTCATGTTATATTTTGTTGAAACCTCTGGTGAATATGAAAATATTTTAACCAGACTACCTACTGGTACTATCGAACCTGCGACGTTCATGACAATGCAGACCATAAGTTCTACATTAATTCCTCTCCTGAGGTATCATTTTCTAATCATTCCCTTACAATTCACCTCCTTATTATCTATCTTATACCAAAAATCTGATCTATTGTACATCTACTTCTTCTAAATCCACGTTGTCAATATAGGGAGTGAGACTGGATACTAATATATTTGTTAGAATTTTGTACAAAGTTGAAAGTAAAGATGTGCCCCTGTAGTTGCAATCAGTTCTATCTCCTCTCTTATAAATAATCAATTTTTTCCATTCATTTGGAACAGACTCTTTCTCTCAAATCATACCAAGCAACCGGCATATCTTGTCCATAAATTTTTCTCCCCCTGATTTTATCAGTTCTGCTGGGATCCCATCTCAAGCTAATGCTTTATACATCTTTAACTTTTCTATCGCCATTTCGACTTGTAACGCACTTGGTTCTGTGATTAATATTTGTGCTGTCTCTAAATCACCCTCTTCAGTATCCTGTTCTACATGCACTTTTAATCATCATCATCATCATCACTCCAGGGATTAGGCAATTGCTCGTTCCGACTTGATAATGCATCAGCCCAACGTCTTCTAGGTCTTCCAACATCACGTCTTCCTCTTGCTTGATAATTTCTTGCTAACAATGGATATCTCTCCTTACTCATTCCATCCATGTGATCAATCCATATCTGTCTGTAATTCGTGACTTTATCCAATAAATGCTGTACTTTCAATTCTTCTCTTATATCCTCATTTCTTATTCTATCAAGTCTTGTACATCCCTTAACTTGGCTTAGGAACCTCATCTCTGCCGTCTGTATTCTATCCTTCTGTTTTTTCATTGGAGCCCAAGTTTCACATCCATACAGTATTGTGGGAACCGCCATAACATTATACATTTTTATCTTTGTTTCTTTTCTAATTCTTTTTTTAATGTTCACTGTATTGTTCCATACACCGTCTGAAATTGATTTATTTTGGAGTCAATATCTCTTTCCACATTGTAGCCAACATCACAGCCCAAATATTTGAAACTAGACACCTGTTCTATACTTTGATTTTGTGAAGTGTTTTGCAGAATGTTGGAAATTAAAAACCTTGCTATCACTAGGTTTTTATTCATTTCCTCAGTTCTGTAAAAATCACTTTGCAACCTCGCTGTGTTATATACTATTGTGTTACAGAAAAAGAGTAGAGAAGAAAGTAAAGGAGCTGGTAGTGGTGTAGAAATTTTAGTAAATGAACCTTACGACGATGGACCTGGTGGACAAGGACAATATACGCACAAAATTTACCATGTTGGAAGCCATTTACCAGGTAATGTAACCTCATACTGACAAATGTGTATCTCTGATTCTAAATTATTTGACTTTATTACAATATCAGGTTTTTTCGGAGTTTTTCCTCACCTGTAAGACAAATGTCAGGAAGCTTAGGGCCCAACGGTCCCCAAAAATCATCTGGCCATCATCATCATCATCCTTCACCGGTGTGGAAAGCAATGGGAAGCTACCACACCTACAATTCCCTAGTAAAACTGCAAAGCATAGCATGAAAATGCTATTATTGCAGTGAAAGGCCTGCCCACGGGCAGAATTACTATGGATGGATGGATTACAAATAGTCTTAAACTTTCCATCGATGTTTTGGTCTTCCTTGGTCCCTATGTCCAGCTGGAGTATATTGGAATGGTAATTTTGGAAGTCTATCTCTTTCCATTCTTCTCGGATGATTTTTTCCACTCCTGTTGGTATCTTTGTATATCTTCATTTAAACTTGGTGCTCCAAGTTTTTCTCTGACGACAGTGTTCCTTCAATTAATCCTCATTTTAATCTCTCCTCCTATTGGAAACACATATAGACAATTTGAATGTAAAATAACATGCTTATAACTAAATATTAACAATTTAATACAGAATTGAGTGAAAAAGTGATCTATCTCTATAGAGTGGAAAAAAGATCTAACACATATTTAACTAAAAATGCTATAATAAGAAATAGAAAATACATATTGAACACTGATTCAATTAGAAAAATGTCTAACTGAATCAGTTTTCAGTATTTATTTTCCATTTAATGTTATTTTGTTACATTCTTTGTGTCTTTCTCAATTTCTCTAGGATTCTGATTAGAATTGAACAGGAACTTTGATGAACGAATGAATTTACACATGTGGCACATAATTGTTTTTTTTAACAACACTGCCATATTAATTACTTGACTAACTGCACATTCCGCCATTTTGTTACATATAGATCCCTAGTTGATTGGAAACGACCACTTTTAAAAATAAATAAAACAGGGTCTGAGAAGAGAGTATATATAGTTTTACACATCACCATGCTTACGTTCAATTTATTTTCAATATCCGCCAACATATGACCATATTCGGGACAAACTATCAATAACCTCTCTTGGCTCTGTCTTACTTACAGACGTAAATTGCACTCTCTTTCACTACTTTTCAAGCTTCTGAATTCCTATACTTCTAGATTTCTTACCACAATATTGACACTAGGTCACAAGATAACAGTCCTGCTATCAATTCCTCTTCATAGCACTTCCTCTTATTCTACTTCCTTCACAGTAGCCTCTGCCCGCTCCTGGAATCTCCTTCCTCAAGATATCAGGGGTTGCCGCACACTTGGCACCTTTAAGTCACGCTTATACATTTACCTGTTGCCTAATAATTAATTTTTCTCTATTTATTTAAATTTATACCATGTCATTAATAATTTTTCTCGTTTTTTTATATATCTTGTACGTATTATACATTAAATTCGTTAAATCTAGAGTAAATCAAAAGACATAATAAATAAATATTAATTGATCAATTGAGTTGGTGTTTACTTGATGAAAATCCATATTTATTAATTAAATAAAAATAAAACTTAGAGTAATTTGATTTTCATATTTATTAAGATATAATTCAGTGACAGCTGTTTCGGTGCACTGTACCTTCTTCAGACATGTTAACAAATTATCAGTTGGAACACAATTCATAATTTGTTAACATGTCTTAAGAAGGTACAGTGTACCGAAACAGCTGTCACTGAATTATATCTTAATAAATATGAAAATCAAATAAAACTACATTTTATTTTTATTTAATTAATAAATATTAATTGTATTGTATTTATAACATGTAATTGTTTATGTTTATTGTAATTTAGATGTAAAACTATTTTTTTTGTAATTTTTAAACCTGGTTGAGTGGCAGACAAGGTCTTAAGGCCTTAACTCTGCCAGGTAAAATAAAGCTATAATTATTATATTCTCCAGATAGTTCACTAATCCACTAAAAACTCAATTTTCAAATTTTTGTGGTTTAGATCTTCTTTCAGGGCAACTATTGATATATAAATGTGCCCGAGCAGAAAACAGAATGTGGTTGAGAACTTGTTATTTACTTGTACAGGATGGTTTAAAAGTTTACTTCCTAAATCAGCACTGACGGTTGAAGAGGAGGCGTGGAATGCTTATCCGTACACTAAAACACGTTACACTTGCCCTTTTGTGGAAAAATTTTCTCTTGAGATAGAAACATATTATTACGCTGACAACGGACATCAAGAGAATGTGTTTGGGCTGTCGGGCAGCGATCTCAGGAACAGAGTTACTGGTAAGTTACTTAAATCCTCCATATTTGTTTACTTAAATTCTAAGTTAAGTTAATACATGTGTATGTTGAAATAATCCTGCACAGGACTATTTCACCTCTGGATAATTTTACCCAGTGGAACCCATGTTTGCATTTCTTGATGGTTATGTTTTTTCGGTGAAAGATCATCACTCTTTTGACAAAGGTTTTTTTTATTTAACTTTCACAAGGAAAAAACACTATGAGGTTTAATTTAAGAATTAAATTAATGTTTTTATTACCTCACCTCATATCCTTTTTCTTCTAGACTGCAGTTTCAGAGCTTATCTCCATCATCAGTAGCTTCTCATCGACCGGTGTTATGTTCATCGGTCCATTGCTAGAAGGAAGAAGAAAACTGCCAAGAAACGACATAACACCTGTTGATGAGAGGCTAATGACGATGGAAATGTAATTATTAATGAGTTGGTTATTTTTCTTGTTTTTTATGCAGACTAGATTTCATCGCTTTTGTGTGACATTGTCGATGCATTCTAACTGTTGTTTTACAGTTGTCTACCCTGTAGGTTAATTTCTGCTCCCTCTTCTGGCTGATGGATGAACTTACAAATCAATATTTCTTTCTCTTTTTTCCTGGTGAAAGAGAAAAAAAAATTTGATTTGGAAGTTCATCAGTCAGCCAGCAGAAGGAGCAGAAATCAACTTGCAGGATGGACAACCACAAGGCTACAGTTGTAATGCATCGACTATGTTGCAGAGAAGCGACAAAACTGGTCTGCATAAAAATCAAGAAAAATAACCAATTCATTAATAATTAAACATCATACTGTTATTTCCTAAATATATTTTTAAAATCCATATTTGGTTCGTCTTCCGGGCTTATAGGCCATGGTCTGGTTGTCTTCATACTCGACATTTCGTCTACTGCTGCGGTAGACCTCATCAGGAGATACTGCGTGCTCTCTGTGAACTCCTCAACAGTCGGCTGCAGACTGGCTGGTCGTTGGAAACTGTCTCTCTATTTATAGCTAAACCTCGGGTGGTGGGGGGGGGGTTTTCTGCGCGGACCGAGTTTTGTGCTGTAGTGCCATTTGCAGAAGTCATAGGCTTCGTTGTCGTGTTATGCAGTGCTGGGATCCAAATTTTGTTTATCTTCATGGTTTCTTCTTTTTTGTTGAAGGAATTTTTATGTTTATATATTTCAATGGCTTCTCTGTATAGTCTGGTGTAGTAATGTGATGTTTGTGATAATACCTGAGTATCTTCGAATCTTATAATATGTTGTTGGTTGTTCATCAAGTGTTCCGCTACGGCCGATTTTTCATTTTGTTTTAGTCTGCAGTGTCTCATGTGTTCTTGTAATCTTGTGTTGATCATTCTTTTTGTTGTACCGATGTACACCTCTCCACAACTGCACGGGATACGATATATACCGGCATGACTTAAAGGATTTCTAGTGTCTTTGGCTGGGCGCAGTATATTGCTGATTTTTTGTGTTGGTTTGTAGGTTGTTGCTATGTTGTATTTCTTTAATATTCGTCCAATTTTTTCTGTTGTTGTTTTGATATAAGGTAGGTAAACCTTACCATTTGTCTCTTCCTTGTTTTCGTTTTTGGGCCTATATTTCTTGGGATTCGAAGATACTCAGGTATTATCACAGACATCACATTACTACACCAGACTGTACAGAGAAGCCATTGAAATATATAAACATAAAAATTCCTTCAACAAAAAAGAAGAAACCATGAAGATAAACAAAATTTGGATCCCAGCACTGCATAACACGACAACGAAGCCTATGACTTCTGCAAACGGCACAACAGCACAAAACTTGGTCTGCGCAGAAAACCCCCCCACCACCCGGGGTTTAGCTATAAATAGAGAGACAGTTTCCAACGACCAGCCAGTCTGCAGCCGACTGTTGAGGAGTTCACAGAGAGCACGCAGTATCTCCTGATGAGGTCTACCTCAGCAGTAGATGAAACGTCGAGTAAGAAGACAACCAGACCACGGCCTATAAGCCCGGAATACTAACCAAATATGGATCACGACGCCGGCTGTGAAAGCCTACAATTATATATTTTTAAAAATTATGAATTTTTGTTGTAAATAAAATGTGTGTTTTTGCACTGTTATATAAATGATATATTTCAGATCTGATTGACGTAGTAAAAGATCAGCTTTATGGAGCTGATTACGTGCGTGAAGAAGATCCAAAAATATATGTTTCTCAGAAAACTGGCCGAGGACCTTTGTCTGAAACATGGCTGGACGATTACTGGAATGAATGCAAGGTATAAAACTTAAAGTTCTGCTTTTATTAATACAATGAATGTTGCGTTTTTATTCCAATTTGAACGGTGAGTTGCAAGAACTTATTTAAGGGCCGTAGCCGAGCGGTTAAGGTAGGAAGCCTTGGCACAAAGTTACGGGACTTGTGCTGGTTCGAGTCTCCATGGGGGAAGAAATTTTCTCATGGTATTTTGGCCAGTATGGGACCGGTGCCCATCCAGCATCGTGAGGAAATTGGGTAGCTACAATAAGTGGCGGCTCCAGATTGAGGAACCAGCTATAACCACATGTCACCCCTACACTGGCTGTTGATCATCTACCTCTGTGATTGACACATGTGGATGTGTAGGGCCAGCAGCCGGCTGGTAAAAGGGCAACCGCTGCAAAGTGGAAAGACCCTCATTCGGATCGGATCGGGTGAAAAACTTGATAATCCAGAAAATTGAAGACTTGAATGCGATTTAACACTACTTTATAGCCAGTAAATTAAATTAAAATACTTGATACCTCACCTCTTATCTAGTTTCATAATTATACAGGGTGTCCCATTCAAACCTCCCACATTTTAATTAATCATAACTCTCAAAGTATGCGGAATTATGAAACGAGGTTGGCATTAAAAGAAAGAGAAACTCAAAGAATTTTTGTTTTCATTGTTGCAGTTAATTCATCTGTCACATGTTGGACAATAATGACATAAAACAAAATGGCGGCTCCTCAGCAACGAGCACAAATTGTTTTGGGGTATGTAAAAGACTGTGTGTTTGCGACTCCAGTACACGATCTTCGTGATTTACAAACCCATATCCTTGACACAATTGCAAAAGTATCAATGGATGTTGTTGTTTTTATTATTAATTTAACACATCTCATTGAAGGATAAATTTAATTTGAAGAGAAAAAATTTAGCCCAGACCGGGACCCGAACCCAAGACCTTTGGTTTACCATACCAGTGCTCTTCGAACTGAGCTACCGGGGCAAGCTCCAATCTAGATGCAAATTTTTCTCTTATATATGTTGTAATTCCCTCGCACCAAATGCTTGAAGCTGTGGCTTCATCTTTGCAAATGGTGGCTTCTTAGTTAAGAAGACTTTATTGGGAATTTAAACACTACTTTATAAAGCTAGTAGGGCTTCTGTTGATGTTTTTATTATTAATTTAACACTTCTCGTTGAAGGATAAATTATATTTGAAGAGAAAAATAAAAGTATATGGTGTGCGGGAATTACAATGTATATAAGAGAAAAAATTTGTGTCTAGATTGGAGCTTGCCCCAGTAGCTGAGTTGGAAGATCATTGGTACGGTAAAGCGAAGGTCCCAGATTCGGGTCCCAGTCTGGCCAAAAATGTTTCTCTTCAAATTACTAATGGACATGTTGAACACAACGTGGCACGAAATCGAATACAGACTTGATATTGTTTGTGCTACTAATGGTGCACATATAGAGGTGTTTTAGTGTGTGGCAATGAAAATTCTTTGAGTTTCTGTTTCGTGTAATACCGGCCTCATTTGTTTCTGTTTCGTGTAATACCGGCCTCATTTCATAATGCTACATACTTTATTAGTTATGATTAATTAAAATTAGGGAGGTTTGAATGGGACACCCTGTACTGCAGTTTCAAAGCCTGGGCAGCTTCATCTTCAGTAATTTCTCGTTGACTGATGTTATGCAAATCAGAACTACTTTTCTTCCCTCTGTTGGTGAACCGATAAACGTCCAGATCCTATTAGAATTTACGGGAATTTCAAAGTTCATAAGTTTTTTCTTGTTTTTTTTTAATGTGGATCTTTTTCCCAAACCGTGAGTTCTTTTTGTTTTTCTATTTGTTTAATTAGACTGGCTTTTGGTTCAATTAGAAGTTTTTTCCTAAGAAGTTCAATTTATTTTCAATGTTTTTATTTTAAATTTATCACTTCTCACTGAATGACAAATTATATTTGAAGAGAAAAATTAATTTTTCTTTCTAAAATAGAAAAATGTATGCCTAAGGGCCGCATGCAAATACATTAGTCTTTGGTGAGCTGAGTTTTTCCATGAGCACGTGCAAAGTTTGAATTAGCAAGTCGCTGACTGGTCATGCATGAAAGAAGTTTTTTCCGTAATATTGACAAGAAATTATCCAGAATTCTCAGCGATAAAACCACTTCCGTTATTTTTGTCTGCTAGAGTAAAGCATTTACGCTTGCGTCCCACAAATAATACCATATATGACGACGTGTGCATTGTGCAATATTATGCCGATTCTCCTGTTCTTCCAGTTGAATTCTTTGGTAGACTCTATCAAATTCCTCTTCTCCGCGTATCCTGAAAACATGATCGAAGTCTTCAAGTTCCGACATCTTGGATAAAGCAGCAAGGTTTTAAAAGTACATCGGTTACCATCGGGTTGCTCACGATTCGTTCTCTGCAAAGTCACCTCGCCAGGTAGCTTAGGAATGTTGACAATTCTTATCGCATGAACAGATTTTTGAGTACGCAAGAACATTTTTGGATGCAACTTTCTCAGCAGAGTACAACTTTTACGGTCTAATGCATTCATAGATACGACCCTAAATCCCAATTCAGGTGTACATTTTTTTTTAATTGAACTGTTGTAGGGAAAATCACTATGAGGTTTAATTTAAAATTTAAAATAAAATGTTTTACACCTCATCACATATCCTGTCCTCTAATTATACCAGTTTCAAAACCTAGGTGGTTTCATCTTCAGTAATTTGATGACCGATGTTCTGTTGTCCAGGAGAACTGCTTCTTATTTCCAGGATGAAGAATATCAGTCAACAAGAAATTACTGAAGATGAAACCACCTAGGTTTTGAAACCAGTAAAATTAGAAAACTCGATATGAGGTGAGGTGTGAAGAATTTTAATTTTAATCTTAAATTTTCTCTCTCAAATATAATTTGCCATTAATTGAGAAGTTATAAATTTAAAAACAAAAACTTCAAAAATATCTATTTTGCCTACTAGATGTCTGATTGGGTCAGTATTCCGACTGCATGCAATCTGTAGGGAAATAAGCATACCTAATGGTGAAATCAAATGTTTCTTACCTCTCCTTATACAAATCTTTTAAGTAGATTGTGATTTCGAGACCATAACGGTCTCATCTTCAGTACTATTTTGGCAACTGATGTTATGTCGATCGGAAGAAACTCTTCTTCTTCCCTCATGATCTACTTAGAAGATTTATATGAGGAGAGGTAGGAAACATTTGATTTTACCATAAATTAAACCTCATAGTGATTAATTCCTGTAAAAGTTAAATTAAGCATACCTAACTTATATTTAAAGGGAAAAATATATGCTCAGACTGTGGTTTGAACCCAATACCTTACACAATCTAGACAAATGCTCTGCCAACTGAGCTACTTAAGAAACTCCAATCTAAATGCAAATCTTTCTCTTATATATACTGTTAATTCCCGTTATATTATTCCCCTGTTATATTTTTCCCCTGTTATATTATTCCCCTGTTATATTATGCTCCTGTTATATTATTCCCCTGTTATATTATTCAAATATAATTTATCCATCATTGAGATGTATGAAATGAATAATAAAAACATAAGAAATAACTAAATTAGCTTGGTTTAGAAACTCCTAAGAAGGGAAAGGCTCAAAGGGTCATGAACCATTAAGTAAGTAAATAAGCATATATGGTGGTCATTCATCAAATTGTAAGATTTATGGATAAATTCTCAGTTAAGTAGCGGCCCGTTAAATGTGTTGATAGCAACTCCTAAAATGATGAATAAATAATGAAAGATAAGCCATTTATAGATCTGTTTTTCATGCAGTCCACCCTTGTTTGGATCAATATGCTGTCGTAAATAATTTATATTGAATTTCTAGGGTAAGAAAATGCCTCTTGCTAATGGAAAATCCATAATGTGCGCATATAAACTGTGCAGAGTGGAGTTCCGATACTGGGGGATGCAAACAAAGTTGGAAAAATTCATTCATGATGTGGGTAAGTTTTTACATTTCATATCTCATATATATTTTCATGTATGTTGAATTTCGTAATAATTTTATCACCTCACCTCTGTCTTCTATTTAGACCGGTTTTTATAACAACATTCATTCCATCTTCAGTATTTTCACGACCTTCGTTGTGTCGTGGTGATGCACAGCTTCTTCCTTGATCTGTTGGTGGACCAATGAACCTCCAAATCAAATCACATTCCCCAGGAATTTCAAAATTTGTTTAATTTCGTCTTGTTTTTCTTTTTTTTTTAATGTTGATTTTTTCCCAAACCGTGAGTTCTTTAGGTTTTTCTATTTCTTTTATTAATTTAGCCTTTCTTTGAATTTGATGTTTTTTTTACGGTGGACTAGTGGTTATGCTCCTTGCCTCTGGTCCCGAGGATCGCGGGTTCAAACCCGGCCAGGGTCGATGGATTTTTTTAGGATGGAAAAATCCAAGGAGCAAGTCCTCCGGGAGGGACTTTAAGCCGTGGGTCCTGAGTCTGAAGATTTTCAGGCTTGTAAAAGATCCTTAAGCCTGAATGAAAAGGTCTCTAAGCAAAATTTACCGAATTTTCCTGTCCTAGTACTACCATGGTTTCCTAGATGTCAGTATGAGGCGGAACGCTGACCACGGACCACTCAAGTGACATCTATACAAAAATAAGTGTAACTAAATTAGTATGGTTCAAATCCTTCCCTGTAGGGGGAGAGCGCCTAAATCTCTGTTAAGGGAAAACATGGGCTTACAAGATACAAGAAGATAATGTTTTTCTGACCAAGCATGAATGCTACTGCTGATTTTTTTACTTCCGATTTCTTACAACCCTAAGATGTTTTTATTTTCTTCTTCCATTTCTTATGTTTGTTTATTTGAGGCTAAAGATGTTTTTCGGTGCCAATTCTATGTTGAACTTTTTAATTTCTTTTTTTAATTTGGTGGTGCTTCAATGGATGGGAGGTGAATTACTTGAATTTTTTTGTTTTCTTCTTTTTCTTTTAGAAGTGTATTTTGATTGATTAATTTTTGTCTTTTTATTTCTTGTTAAATTCAGATTTTAAAATATAATTTGTAGATTGATTCTGAATATTCAGCAATTTTAAAGCATCATTTATTCCTTCATAGTTAAATATGGGAAATAGCATTATGAGGTTCTTAATTCGTAAATTAATGAGTCATTTTTTTAACATCTTACCTCATATTTTTTGTTTCTTCAAACCCGGGAACTAGTTTTCAAGAGAAGGATCTCTCTCATTTTCAACTGACAATATGACTACCGGATTTTCATTGGAATCTCCATCAATAACATTGCCATCTGGTGTTGATTTGATGAACTTTGAGATGAGGTCACGTTCATCAGGGCATCAAAGTTCATCAAATCAACACCAGATGGCAACATTATTGATGGAGTTTCCAATGAAGTCATAATGTCGATTGAAAATGAGAGAGATCCTTGTCTTGAAAACTAGTTCCCGTGTTTTTAGAGAAACATAAAATATGAGGTAAGATGTTAAAAAAGACTCATTAATTTACATCATTTATTTGTTTGTGAAATGAAAATTTAAAAATTAAACGTCATAGTGATATTTCCTATAATAGTTCAATATTTGTGTTTACTGACTGCAGCATTAAGAAAGACGATGCTTCGAGCACATCGACAGGCGTGGGCGTGGCAAGATGAATGGCATGGGCTGACGATGGACGACATCCGACAAATTGAAAGACAAACTCAGGAAGCGCTGAAACAAAAGATGGGAGTGGGTGAAAGTGAGTCCCAGGACTCGTGTGATGAGCTGGATCGAGCACCGAACGGCAGCACGGCGGGCGCTGTGACAACTCCTCAAGACTCTTCAGTGGCTAAAACACTTCAAGCGACTCTGGGAAGCATCGAAAAGACGGAGCAGGAGATGCCGAGCCCTCCTGTCATTAAGAAGTCTGACGTTGTGCCAACCATTAACACTGACGGTGACATCAGCCCGGAAGATTCACCTACTGAACTTATTCTAAGGTATGTTTGTATTTTTTAATTTTTATATGAGTTTAATATTTAAAAATAAATATATCTTCACACATAGAAATACATTACATAATGGAAATGGACAGCTAATGACAAATGAGGGAAATTTTGAGGAAGTGGCTGAATTCAAATACCTAGAAACAATAATCACAAATAGGAATGAGATGCACAAAGAAATTAAACATAGGCTCAATTATGGAAATGCGTGCTATTATGCATTGCAGAGACTCTTGACGTCCCAACTCCTTTCAAAAAACGTTAAACTGAAAATATATCTTCTTCTTCTTCCTTCCAAGTATTAGGCCAAGGCCTGTTACGATCCTATAGAAAATTTTCCCTCCAGCGTTTTGATCCTTCCGGGAAATTCTCGTATAAGACTTGAAAGCATAATAATAGTCCCTCCGATTGGTTGCTGGCCAAAGGAAGGCAAGACCAGTGATGGGGCTGCCATCTTATAGCCTCTGGTCAGGCTTTTCTGGAGAAGAAAAGAAAATAAAGGAAAGAAGAAATGGAAGAAAGGAAAGACTCCCTAGCCCTCGGATGCCCTAATAGCATCGGAGTCGAAAAAAAACAAGAGTTAACCAAGAGAGGTTAGATAGTAAAGTTAAAAGAGTGCAAAACACAAGTAAGTGGAAGAAATGTTTTGCTCAGCTTGGGCACCTTGTGGTCGCCATCCACATATCCCCTAGATGAGGACCCCTGAGGGAATAAAACTATTATTCTACCAGTTATATTATATGGATGTGAAACATGGACTCTTACTTCAAGGGAGGAAAGGAGATTACGAATATTTGAGAATAAAGTTCTTAGAAAAATTTTTGGGTCAAAGAGAGATGAACAGACAGGTGAATGGAGAAGACTGCATAACAGTGAACTACATGGTCTTTATAGGAAGCCAGATATAATAAGAACAGTTAAGTCTCATAGACTGCGATGGACAGGACATGTGGCATGAATGGGGAATGAAAGACGTGCATGGAAGCTTCTTGTAGGAAAACCAGAGGGAAAACGCCCAGTTGGTAGATCAAGAATGAGGTGGGAGAATAACATTAACTATGATTTGAGGGAAGTAGATTATACAGGGAATGATTGGAAAACATTAGCTCAGGATACGAGCTTGTGTCTGCATGACCATGAACCTATGGGTTCAATGGAGCCAGTGAGTTAGTTAATTAGCTTATGTTCATATCTATGAACAGTAATAAGGAAATAAGATTGAAAACACATTGTAATTAGATTGCAATTGTTAATTAGAAAGCAGAAATTAGGAAACGTTAGCAATGATTGATGCATATTTTATCTTCATTATCTTAGTCTTGATAAAAAATGCCAAAGGTTAGCCTTACATCTATATATTAGTTGTTTTGTGAGGAAGAAGGTGAGTTTTAAAACTTCTGTCTCAATCACAGTACATTAACATTTCTTCTTCCTTCCAAGTATTAGGCCAAGGCCTGTTACGATCCTATAGAAAATTTTCGCTCCAGCGTTCCATAGGACGGCCCAGAGATCTTCATCCTCTTGGTATATAATTATAAACAGCTTTGGCGATCCGATTTGAACTCATTCTTTCAAGATGGTGTTTCCAATTTAGTTGGTACTTATTTATTTAACTTTCACAGGGAAAGAACACTATGAGGTTTAATTTAAGAATTAAATTAATGTTTTTATTACCTCACCTCATATCCTTTTTCTTCTATACTGCAGTTTCGGAGCTTATCTCCATCATCAGTAGCCTCTAGTCTACCGGTGTTATGTCGTTTCTTGGCGGTTTCCTTCTTACTTCTATCGGTGGACCGATGAACCTCTGGATCAGGTCAAAATTTGCGGGAGTTTCAAAATTCATGAGTTTGTCTTTTTTGGATATGGATTTTTTCCCAGTCTGGGAAAAAATCCATATCCAAAAAAAAAACAAACAAAAAAGACAAACTCATGAATTTTGAAACTCCCGCAAATTTTGACCTGATCCAGAGGTTCATCGGTCCACCGATAGAAGTAAGAAGGAAACCGCCAAGAAACGGCAAAACACCGGTCGACTAAAGGCTACTGACGATGGAGATAAGCTCCGAAACTGCAGTATAGAAGAAAAAGGATATCAGGTGAGGTAATAAAAACATTAATTTAATTATTAGTTGGTACTGTTTAATATATTCCGAAATTGGTGTAGTCTTCAATTCTTTTAAGATATCGGTGTTCCTTTTCCGATCCCATCTGGTGTAATCCGCTGTTCTGCGCATGAATCTCATTTCACAAGACGTTATTCTGCTTTCATGTTGTCTTTTTAGTGTCCATGCTTCACTACCATAGGTCAACACTGGTCTAGCCAAAGTGTTATATAAACGTAATCTGGTGTTTTTTTGTACAAGGGATGGTTTCATAACTTGATTAATAATTCCTAAACTTTTATTATAACATAATTTTTTCAGGGATATCCTTTTCATCCCAGATAGAGAGATAATATCCAAGATATTTAAATTGATTAGATCTTTCTAAAATTTTATTCTGGAGACAGATTTTACATAAAAATGTGTAGGTGTTTAAGTATTCCATTTGTTAACATCATCATCATCATCATCATCCAGGGATTAAACCTGTTGGCTCGTTCCGGTTTCATGAAAGCTAGAATTGTTAAAATTGTTCAGACCATCTTCTGTGTGGGCGTCCAACGTTTCTCCTTCCGTGCGGTTTATAATTTAGCAATAATTTTGGAAATATTTCTTCTGGCATTCTATCAACATGTTCTTTCCAGTCGTTCCTATATTTAATTATTCGGTCTGTAAGTTTGAAAATATTTAGTTCCTTTCTTATATCTTCATTTCTTTTCTTATCCAGCAGAGTATATCCTGCTATATTTCTTAAAAATCGCATCTCAGCTGCTTCCAATCTTTGTTCTTGTCTTTTAGTGATCGTCCAGCATTCTGATCCATACATCAATACAGGAACAGCCATTACTTTATAAAATTTATTTTTTGTTTCTTTTCTTGTGTTTTTAAGGGTTCTTTTAATAGTGCCACACATTAGATTAAATTTATTTATTTTGTCATTAATATCTTCAGTTTTAACATATGAGAAATTGAAACCTGGATATTTAAAACTGTTCACTTGCTCTAAAATTTTGCTCTTAAGGTGTCATGTCCTTTAAATACTAAAATTTTAGTTTATTCTTTGAAATTTTTAAATTGTAATTGACACTTATTTTTTCCAAATTAAAAATAGCTCTTTGTAGATCATCTTCTGAACTGGAAATCACTACTTGATCATCCGTTTGTTAACATAAACATTAACTGGTGTTGAACTTTTATAGCAAAAAAATCACTCATAATCACCATCCTCTTATCGTGTCCTCCTTTCGGAAGGTCGATTCCAAATACGCCTCTAACCATCTCTATCTTCCCATGCTTTGTTTCTTTTTAGTTCTTCCCAGTCATGTCCTCTCTCTTGTAGACTTTTCTTCACTTGGTTAATCCATCTACCTCTTGGTCTGCCTTGTGGTTGTTTTCCTTGTATCTTGTGATTTAACAGTCTTTGTGGTAGTCTTTCCTTTTCCATTCTTTTTAAATGTCCAAACCATTTTAGTCTACTTTTTTTCTATGTCTGTTGTTAATTTTTCTACATTTAATGTCTCCCTGATTTTGTTGTTCCTTATTCTATCTCTCCTTGTTTTATGTACCATTTCATTTCTGTAGTTTGTATTCTGCTCAAGTCCTTCTTTGTATATGTGCAAGTCTCAGCTGCATGTGTTACAACTGGTTTGAAATAAGTTTTGTCATTTTACTCTTGGTGGATATAAATCACCATGAGGTTTAATTTAAGATTTGAATTAAATTGTTTTATACCTCACCTCATATCCAGTCTTCTAAATATACCAGTTTCAATGGTTAGACAGCTTCATCTTCAGTAATATCCTGTCAACTGATGTTCTATTAATAAATGAGTTGGAGAAAATGTTTTAACATCTCACCGATTAACAAATTTATCATAAGTAATGCCACTAGTGATTTCCAAATTATCGATAAATTCACGACTCACGAAGTGAGGAGTGAATTTATCTAGATAATTTGGAAATCAAGAGTGGCATTTGTTAGGACTATTTAACGAATAAAATTAAGCTGTTTACTCACAAATCATTATTTAAATATAGTTATTTTTAAATATTTATATATTTAATGTAAACGGCGATGTTTGAAAACAAATGAGAAACAATAGGTACGCTTCTACTGCTTCTTTTGTTTATCACTGCAACCAGATCATACTATTTATTGCAAAAGTAACGCAATATTGTAAGGAGGAGCTTTCTTTAATATGGTAATTATAACACTGATAAATATTTGGTGAAACACGACTCTGATTGGTTGTAAAACAGAAATCATTCAAACGTGATTGGTCATTGACTCCCATTTGGGGCATGAGTTAAATAGTCCTGGATAATCTACTGGTAACCAATAAGAAAGTTAATGTCCCAGATAGTAAAAAATCTGGAATTTACGAAATCAGTTGCAATGACTGCAATAAAGTATATATAGGAAAAACTAAAAAGAATTTAGAAATTTGTACAAAACAACACCTTAGAAATATTAAAAATGATGAAATTGAAAAATCAGCAATTGCAGCTCATAGTTTGCTAGAAAATCATAAAATCAGAAAAGACACTGAACTTTTGAAACATTTGGAGAAACCTTTAGAATTAACAATTTGGGAAAAGATATACATTCAGAAGAATAAATATAAAGCAATGAATTTCGATATCCCCGACGAGAATAATTTAATCTCCAAGTTCATAAAATCTACACCAGATGGCAGTTCAGAAGATGATGTTAACGACGAAATTTCAACAGTTCGAATTTGAGTGAAGATGGAAGTAATACTATACTTTTGAAACCGGTATCGTGAAGACACGCAACTTTGTGAGGTGAGATGTTAAAGCATTTTCTCCAACTCGTTCATAAATCATAAATATTAACTGGTATTGCTTTGTGACTAGCAGACCCAGGTTCCGGTTCTCCAGTGCATATTAGCATAATTCCTACAGCTCTGCACAAGGCAGGATGCCTTAACCCACTTAGCTACATCTAGATTTTGGAATTTATTGTTCAAGTTAGAACATTTGCTTTAAGTTAGAGAACATTCATTCAACACTTTGTTCCTGTATCATACAGATGAGGTGAAACAGGTCACCTGGAAGCCTTTGTACTTGGATTTTGTTACCTGGTGCAACATATAAAATGGTGCTATTTGTGCGTAACTGAGACAACTGACCCATGAACACAGCCCTTGTTCCATTTCAGAAGTCGTATTGATATTTTAAACATCTGGCAACTTCCATCTGTTCTATCAAACTCAAAAAGTCAATCAAACAAGAAATGCAACTAACTAACTCACTGGCACTATCGAACCCATAAATTAATGCTCACACAGATATAACCTCTCCATAAATCCCTATCCTGAGATAATGTTTTGTAATCATTCCCTATATTCGGCACCACACTATTCGAAACATGATGGCAGAAGCCTTGCGAGATTATGGATACACAGTTTATGAGGAAGTTCATGGTGTGGCCACTAATGGGAGTAACAGACGAATATATATTATTGCATTTAGACCATCTTCTAAAATTGGTATGATATTAGATCCCACAATTCGTTTTGAGACTCAGAGTGGCCAACCTGAGGAAGTTGACTCTGAAAAGAAAGCCATATATGAGCCAACAGTTGATAAATACCAACTAGATAGTATAACTGTCACAGGATTGATGATCGGGGCAAGAGGTACTATACCAGGATTCTTAGCTAAATTTTGGAATTCCTTAGATTTGGACAGGGTGTATCTTTCTAAAATTGCCATCGCTGCCATTAGAGGATCAATTACAATTTTAAGAAACCATATTTACAAAATTACTACTTTATAGTATGTATACTTCAATTAGGCCTACAATTTGAATTTTTTAAAATGTATTTACAAAATGAATTTCATCAATTCCAAAAGTTAATTGTCTGTATCACTTTGTCCTTGAGGCAATCCTCTAATGAGGAAAGTTGTATTTAATAAAATACTTTCCTCAAATCATGGATAATATTATTCTCCCACCTCATTCTTGGTCTACCAACTGGGCATTTTCACTCTGGTTTTCCTACAAGAAGTTTCCATGCATGCCTTTCATTCCCCATTTGTGCCACATGTCGTGCCCATCGCAGTCTACCAGACTTAACTGTTCTTATTATATCTGGCTTCCTATACATACCATGTAGCTCACTATTATGTAGTTTTCTCCATTCACCTGTCTGTTCATCTCTTTTTGGCCCAAAAATGTTTCTAAGAACTTATGTTGAGTTGTTTTTGACTCACCTCGTACTTCTTAACTGCCTCGCAGACCCAGGTTTCATCACTGTATTTGTGACATTCTCAATGCTGTATCACGTTCACAACTGACATCCAACGGCCTCCTGTCCTGCAGACTGACCTCCACACCATCTGATGGCTGACCGACAAACTTCCAAATCAATCCCCTCTCCTTATCACCGGGTATTTTAAAATTCATAGTTGTGTTTTTATTCTTGCATATGTACATTTTTTCCCAAATTGTGAGTTCCTTCGGTTTTTCCAATTGTTTAAGAATTTTTCTAAGAACTTTATTCCCAAATACTCATAATCTCCTTTCCTCGCTTAAAGTAAGAGTCCATGTTTCACACCCATATAATATAACTGGTAGAATAATGATTTTATATATTTTCAGTTTAACATTTTTTGAAAGGAGTTGAGACGACAAGAAATGCAGAAATGAGGAAATCCATCAGCAAGTTGAATTTGTAATTTCATAGCATACGGCGATCGGGAATTAACAGTGTATAAGAGAAAAATTTGCGTTTAGTAGATTGGAGTGCACAGATTGTTCAGTGGAAGAGCATTGGCCTAGAAAGCCAAATGTCCTGGGTTCAAACCCCAGTCTGAGCATATAATTTTTCTCTTCAAATATAATTTGTCCTTCAATGAGAAGTATGAAATTAATAGTAAAAACAATGCTGACAACTAGCGCATGAAACTGGTCGATGTACTGTTCTCCCACTTATTTATATTTTTAATGTACATTTGCAGGCATCCGGAAGAATCAGGAAATTTTGTTGAAAAAGACACCGAAAGTCGCAGGAAATTATGGTCTCGAAGTAATTCCAAAGCTGCGCTTCATTCTCCTAGCTCGACGTCATCTAAGAGCTTTGATCTTCAGATGGCCAATTGGAGGATGGAAAGTATCGTTCGAGATTCTGACTCGGGCAGCGAAGACGAGTTCTTTGATTGCCAGGGTATGTGTACACATTAAATTTATTATTTTTCTAGTTTATTTCTTTCTATTTGAGATGCTTGTATGTTTTGTGTGACTGAAAGTAACTTGTGCTTGCAGTTTCTAGAGCCTTGTTAATAGTTAGAAAGATTGCTAGATTAACGTAGGGTGCGAGTAACAAATACTGTTTGATAATTTAATATTTGAAGCAAGTAAACACTATGAGGATTCTTTTAATTATTATGCGTTAAGGATTTTGACTCACCTCATATTTTTTTATTTTCTTGAAAACTATAATTTCTTCACGTTTTTGTGACATTTGCAATGCTTCCCAACTGTTGAATTTGCTGTTGTTGATCCTGTAGGCTGATATCTGTTCCCTCTGTTGGCTGACCGATGAACTTCCAAATAATTTTTTTTTCTCCAGGAATTTCAAAATTCATTGTTTTCTCTTTATTCCTGCAGATGTAAATTTTCTCCAAAATTGCAAGTTCCTTAGATTTTTCTAACTGTTTCAGTAATTTGGCCTTAGTTTCTATTCTGTGTTTTTCTGACCAGGGATGTGCAGCTATTGCAGGTTTTTCTATTTCTCCATTTTTAACATTTCTAAGGTGTTCTTTCAATCTTGTATTCAAGTTACTTTTTGTTTTTTCTATGTATATTTCTTCACAAATTTTACAACCGATTCCGATTGGGGGTCTTTCCACTTTTCAGCGGTTGCCCTTTTACCAGCCGGCTGCTGGCCCTTCACATCCACATGTGTCAATCACAGAGGTAGATGATCAACAGCCAGTGTAGGGCTGACATGTGGTTAGCATGTCGAGTCCCCCAGCCGTTATAGCTGGTTCCTCAACCTGGAGCCGCTACTTATTGTAGCTACCCAATTACCTCACGATGCTGGGTGGGCACCGGTCCCATACTGGCCGAAATACCATGAGAAAACTTCTTCCCCCATGAAGACTCGAACCAGCGCAAGTCCCGTAGCTCAGCGCCAAGGCTTCCTACCTTAACCGCTCGGCTACGGTTGATAAATTCCTGATTTGTTGTCTTCATCAATCTTTTCATTTTCTCCTTCTTCTTCTTCTTCCTTCCAAGTATTAGGCCAAGGCCTGTTACGATCCTATAGAAAATTTTCCCTCCAGCGTTTCACCTTCCGGGAAATTCTCATATAAGACTTGAAAGCATAATAATAGTCCCTTCGATTGGTTGCTGGCCAAAGGAAGGCATTCATTTTTTTTAATATAATAAAATACAATAAATTTGGGAATTTTAACATTATAAGGTTTCCTTAATAAAAATCAAATGAATCGTGATTTCTTCTTACCTCATACGTCTGTGTTTTTTTAAACACAGCACCACAGTATCGGATAAAACTCTTCTCTATCGTCAGCTGTTTTCACGTCGTGTATTAAAAAAACACATAGATCTATGAGGTAAGAAGAATTCATTATTCATTTTTGTTGGTTTTAATTAATCTATTCAGCCTGTAATCATTTTTGGTGCTAATTTAATGTTTTAGCTGAACAGTTTTTGGAACTTATTAAATACTTTTTTTTTTGCAAATGCCCCAGGTTGTCTTTTGACATTCCTGGTTTCTCTCTTGGCATTGCATATTGTAACCCACTTCTGAGGTTGGGGCGCCTGGAAGGCGGGGTTACGATGATATGATGGGTGATGATGATGATGATAATGGTGTGCCAGGAGAGTCCATAATCCTAAGCTTAATCTACGATGAATATGAATGATGATGATTTCGATGGCCATATGATTTCGGGGACCGTTTGGGCCTTAAAGTTTTCCTGACATTTGTCTTATAGGTGAGGAAAAACCTCACCCAGAAAAACTGTCCCGACCGGGGATTGAACCGCTGTGTGACAAGGCAGCGCGCTGCCCCGAGACCACAGCGGTGGACACCTATTAAATACTAAAGGATGGTATTTTACATTTTACAAATTTACATCCACAAGAACCCTCAGGGGTCCTCATCTAGGGGATATGTGGATGGCGACCACAAGGTGCCCAAGCTGAGCAAAACATTTCTTCCACTTACTTGTGTTTTGCACTCTTTTAACTTTAGTATCTAACCTCTCTTGGTTAACTCTTGTTTTTTTCGACCCCGAGCTATTAGGGCATCCGAGGGCTAGGAAGTCTTTCCTTTCTTCCATTTCTTCTTTCCTTTATTTTCTTTTCTTCTCCAGAAAAGCTTGACCAGAGGCTATAAGATGGCAGCCCCATCACTGGTCTTGCCTTCCTTTGGCCGGCAACCAATCGAAGGGACTATTATTATGCTTTCAAGTCTTATACGAGAATTTCCCGCAAACGCTGGAGGGAAAATTTTCTATAGGATCGTAACAGGCCTTGGCCTAATACTTGGAAGAAGAAGAAGAAGAAGACATCCACAAGAATAAGGAGAAAACGGTAAATTTTGAAATTTCTGGGGAAAAAAAAAATTGATTTAGAAGTTCATTGGTCAGCCAATAGAGGGAGTAGAAATCAACCTTACAGGATCGACAACTGGAAATTGAACAGTTGTGAAGCGTTAACAATGACAGAAAAATGTGAAGAAACTGTAATCTGCAAGAAAATAAAAAATATGAAATGAGTCAAAAATAAAGTTTGATAAATTTGAGCTCTTGGTAATCATTTGCCCATGATCAACCAATGATATTCAAATAAACATTTAAAATGTAATCCTTCCTTTCGCTACTGTAGCTTGGCAGCGAATACAATGCAGTACTAATGCTACGTACTTCCTTCCCTCCACGGTATCTTTACCTTGTCGTGATGGAGTGGCTTGCATGCTTAAATGACCCTGAGAGCTATGCGATGGTAGCATTGCTGTCAAAAGGGTTATCCGTACCAGACAGGTGACAGGTCGAAGGCGATAAGTTATATGAAAAAATATTTTTTTATTAATATTTAATTTTAGGAAGTTATATTTTGAGGTTATTTTAATTATATTATTTTTAGTCTGGACATCTTACCTCAATATTAATGTTGATTTGTTTTTTAACATGTTTCAAAACAATTCTGTTTTATCGTCAGCTTTCCCAGACAGAATTGTTTAGAAACATGTTCAAGAACAAATCAACATTAATATTGAGATAAGATGTCCAGACTAAAAATAATATAATATTTTTTTATATTTGAAGACAAAAATTTTCACCTAGACCGAGACTCGAACCCGGGACCTTTGGCTTTCCGGGCCAAATGCTCTACCAACTGAGCTACAGAGGCGAGTTGCAATCTAGATGCAAATTTTTCTCTTATATACATTGTAATTCCCTCGTCCCAAAGCATGTATACTTACATCCCCACATGAGCTAGGGTACTCCCTTGTGGGAATTACTTAACCAAGCTAGTTTAGCTAATATTTGAAGAGAAAAATATATGCCTGGACCAGGGTTTTAGCTCTCTATGCCAGTGCTCTAACCAACTGAGCTACCTAGTCCTCTAATCTAATTGCAAATTTTTCTCTTCCATAGTGTTCTGCCCGAGGGCAGGTCTTTCACTGCAATCATAGCATTTTCATGCTATGCTTTGCAGCTTTACTAGGGAATTAATAGGTGTGGTAGCTTCCCGTTGCTTTCCACAACGGTGAAGGATGTTGATGATTGTGACGATGATGATGGTCGGATGATTTTCGGGGACCGTTGGGCCCTAAGCTTCCTGATATTTGTCTTACAGGTGAGGAAAAACCCCGAAAATAAAACATCACCCAGGAGCCTGTCCCAACTGGGAATCGAACCTGGGCCCACTGCATGACAAGGCAGCACGCTACCTCGAGACCACACATAGTTAATTCCCGAGCATCAAATGCTACTAGCTATCGCTCGATTAGCATAGAGAGCCAAAGGTCATGGGTTCAGACCCATGTATATTTTCCTCTTCAAATATAATTTGTCTTTCAGTGAGAAATATAAAAACATTGAATAATTTTTTTATTCAATGCCCCAAGGTTATCATTTCAACATTTCTGGTGTTCTCTCCTGGCATTGGCTTAATTGTAACCCACTTCTGAAGTTGGCACGTCTAGAAGGTGGAGTTACGTTACCGCGATGATTTGATGATATAATGAAGCACCAGGAGAGTTCTTAACCTAAATTCCAGACCATGGGCAATCACAGGAATAATTCCCTTTAAGGAAAAATTGCTATGGTTTGACTGGGAATCGAACCTGGGACCTCATAAACAGTAGTCACAAACACTGACCACTAGCCCATGAGGCTGGTGTTAGCTAAGCTTATTTCCCTTACACATGTCAACGAGTCGGTCTCGGAGAGACACCTGGTAGACAACTAACGTATTACTTGAGTGGGAAAGACTGATCATAATTTTTCTCAGAGATCGTAATTTAAATGGAAACTAGAGGGAAATCACCCAGTAGGCAGGCCAAGAATGAGTTGGGAGAATAAGACTAACCAAGGTGAAATTAAATGTTTCTTACCTCTAAATCTTCTAAGTAGATCGCGATTTTGAGACCATAACGGTCTCATCTTCAGTACTTTTTTGGCGACTGATGTTATGTCGATCGGAAGAAACTCTTCTCCACCAACAGAGGGAAGAAGAAGAAGAGTTTCTTCCAATCGACATAACATCAGTTGCCGAAAAAGTACTGAAGATGAGACTGTTGTGGTCTTGAAATCGCGATCTACTTAGAAGATTTATATGAGGAGAGGTAAGAAACATTTAATTTCACCATAATTTAAACCTCATAGTGATTAATTCCTATAAAAGTTACATTAAAAGACCAACCATGTTTTTGATTGGAAAATATTAACTCGGGTTAGTGATGTTTGGAGGGCTTATGTCCACGTGGCAATGAACCCATGGGTTCAATAGTGCCAGTGAGTTAGTTAGATTCTAATTTAGGTTTGTGCTTTTTAACAAACCCAAAAATCTTCAGACTTGGAATCCATGGCTCAAAATCTCTCCTAGAGAACTTTTTCCTTTGTTTCTTACATCTTAAAATTCCACCGATTTGAACTATTGACCCTTGATCTAGAAATTCTTAACAAAGGAGAGTCTATATTTTTTTATTATATAAAACTTTCCTCTCATTAGACGATTGCCACAAGGACAAAGTGGCACAGTCAATTAAGTTTCAAAACTGATGAAATACATTTTGTAAATACATTTAAAACATTTCAAATTGTAATCAAAATATATTCTATAAAGTAGAAATTTTGTAAAGATGGTTTCTTAAAATTGAAATTTATCCTCTAATGGCAGCGATGGAAATTTTAGAAAGATACACTCTGTCCAAATCTAAGAAATTCCAAAATTTAGCTAAGAATCCTGGTATAGTACCTCTTGCCCCGATCATTAATCCTGTGACAGTTATACTATCCAATTGGTATTAATCTTTGTAATAGTCAACTATTGGTTCATATTGTTTATTTTTTATTATTTCACTCACCTCATACTTCATAATTCATAGCAGACCCTGGGTTTCTTCACATATTTTGTGACATTGTCAATGCTGCGTCACGTTCACAACTGACGTCCAACGGCCTTCTATCCTGCAGACTGACCTCCGCGCCATCTGGTGGCCGACCGAAGAATTCCAAATCAGTCCTCTCTCCTTGGAATCTACAGAAAAGAAACTCACATCGACAATTATATAAAAGCTACTGGATTTAACCATTTTTCACACAAACAGGCAGTATTTAATAGTTTAACACACAGACTTGTGAATGTCCCCATGAGCAAAGAAATTACAATAAAGAGAAAGAACACATCATACAAATTGCTAAGGATAATGGTTTTCAAAAGAAAATGATACACAAGAAAATAAATAAATTCAAAGAACAAAAAGTCATCAATGAAAGTACTCTTCAGACAGATAAAAATATAGGCAAAAAATTCAACAAGTTCACATACCATCCTTTTGTATTTGACAAGTTTCAAAAAATTTTCAACAAATTCAACATTAAATTAGCACCGAAAAATAATTACAGCTTAGGTAATTTAATAAAAACCAACAAAAATGAAAAAATTGAAGACTGCAAAAAATCGGGAATTTATCAAATTAATTGTAAAGATTGTGAAAAGATATACATAGGAAAAACAAAAAGGAATCTAAATACAAGATTAAAAGAACACCTCAGAAATGTTAAAAATGGAGAAACCAAAAATCTGCAATAGCTGCACATGCCTGGTCAGAAAAACATAGAATAGAAACCAAAACAAAATTACTTAAACAATTGGAAAAACCGAAGGAACTCACAATTTGGGAAAAAATTTACATATGCAAAAATGAAATACAACTATGAATTTTGAAATACCCGGTTATAAGGAGAGAGGAGTGATTTGGAAATTCTTCGGTCGGCCACCAGATGGCGCAGAGGTCAGTCTGCAGGATAGAAGGCCGTTGGACGTCAGTTGTGAACGTGACGCAGCATTGAGAATGTCACAAATATGTGAAGAAACCCAGGGTCTGCTATGAATTATGAAGTATGAGGTGAGTGAAATAATAAAAAATAAACAATATTAAAAACCTCATAGTGTTATTTCCTATCTACATAACTTAATATTGGTTCATATACTCAAATGGACATAAAACAAATAAGTTCCATTAATATCAGAAATATAGGCTTATTTTATGGGTAGTGAAAAGAAAAGATAAATTGATAGTAAGAGATAGATAGAGTTAAAAATTGTAATAGAGGAAATGGATTAGATTTAAAAGTGCATGAGCAGTGAGGATGATGTGACAAGTGCTTAAAGTATGCATAGAATATGTATGACTATACTAACAGCAGTTTTCAAGTTCCTACAATATTTAATTTTTACTTTGTTGGCCAGTGATTAAAACCTTGCAACTCCATTCAAGATTATTCAATAAGCAGGGATATCGTGTGTGTGCTGTTAAAGTCTGTAATTCCGAGAAGATTTTGCTGCCATCTATTAACACACAAAAACCATAGTCCCCCATTCGGTTCTCTGGCAGGGACTACTTCACGGAATCCATGCCAAAGAGATCATCAATGTGGATTTAGAAGAAACAGGTCTACAACAGATCAGATTTTTAGTACAAGACAGATTTTAGAAAAGAAATGAGAATATAATGGTAGCCTACTGTACATCAACTATATATTTCCTCGGCTATTAATCTCTGACCCAAAACCTCACATCTCCAGCATAACATTTTTCAGAAACTAATTAAAAATATAATAGATTCTGACTTAAACATTTAAAAAATCAGTCAATTATAGGGTTACTTCTTCTCCTGAATTTTTCTCACTTATGAAGATACAAGGTTTTGATTGCCAGCTGATAATTTGTAATTATATCTAATGTTACATTTGCTTCTAATCAGATTCAATAACCTATCCATAAGAACTATTTGCAATTGTCGTTCACTGCCATTGTTATGTCATCTTTGAAGAGCCACCTCATGCTCTCTCTGTTGATAGATTGAAGAACTTCGAAATCAAATCATTTTCCCTGGCAATTTTGAAATTCATTAATTTCTCCTTTTTGTAAAAAAGAAATGAAAAGGAGAATCTAGAATCAAATGATTTTTTTTTCTGTGATATCTGTCTTAAGCATAGTTTTCAAATGATAATGTTTATCATTTGGCAATAATATCTTTGATTCATGTTGGAGATGGATTCTGACTAGTTCAGACATGTCAGTCAAGTGCACCAATATTATACATAACCTCAATTTCAAATCACACAACAATGGGAAATTTAATGATTATAGAAATTTCCTTTGAAGAAATTGAATGTGGTTACCTGCTTTTTGTGTTTTAAATTTAAAATTACATATTTATTTTTTTGTTATATGTTCTGTGCCCATTGTACCACTCCAAAATAATTTTAAAATTGTACAGATTTTTATTGTTAATTATGTGATTTATGCAGTGGGTATTTGGAAGTGGGTTTTCTGTTACTCATAGTGTAGTATTGTTGTCAAGAAATTTGACATAATTTCCAGTAGAAAATATTGATATAAAAGAAAAATATGAGGTGAGTGATAAAATTATACATAAATAAATAAATTGGTATAAAATATTTCAATCCTCTATTTCTTACCAAATAGAAATTGATGAACTTTTGCAAAAAGTTCTTTATTTTTGTGTGGATGTGTGCTTGTTTCTACCCTTAAAATTATATCCTAAACAATATAAAAATGTAACAAAATAACAAATTAGGCATTTAAGAATTGATTATGAAATATTTATTTTTTCATGAGGTTGTACATTTTATTCAGCCTGTTACTTTGAAAACTGCTGATTTAGTGAATGTGATTGAAAAATAAAAATTTACAAAATGGCTGATTCACCTTTTGAATGCAATTTCTAGAAAAATGTTTGTGCAAAAAATGTGTGTTGATTTGATTGAAAAATAACAGTTTGATGTAGATATGATTGCTGTTGCTTTGCAGATTCTAACCATTTCAGTGAGTAATACAAACAAATTATTTGTAGTCAATGTCATCATATGTTATCTTGTTGTGTATTTTTCATAAGTTCCATTGTCTGTAGTATCAATTGATGAATGCAGTATGTATTCATAACCTATCAGGCAGCTTTTGCACGTAATCATAAAACAGAAGGAACTTGTGAATTAAAACTTTATAACCTTAAATTCAAAAGCAGCACATTTTCAGTGCTATATATTTTTTTATCTCATGAAGCTCATCAGATGAAATAATACAACTTATTAACATATATTAAAATATTTATAAATTAAATGATGCAGTAATACAGTGTTTAAAGTCTGTGGTAACTATTCCACATACAGTGTGGTGCTTAACTTCGGTCTCCTGTAATCTCATTCAGGTTTTCTCTGTCCAATTTAAGGGGAGATAGTTGTGAAGAGAGGTAAAAGTACAGGGTTATTCTAAATGATGGACCCATTTTTAAAGATTAGTATTTATTAAAGTACAAATCCAAAAAGAACAATCTTTATACCAATGGAAAGAGGAAGTTTCAAAGTTTCGGCGGGCAATGATGGTTCCAGAAGCGGCAGATAGAGTTCGTGCGGCAATAGGCCACCATTCGTTTCCCTCTCCCTCTTAGTGTGGGTGAGATGACTACCGTGGAGCACAAGGTTTACTGCGTTCTTCAGTTCACAAAAAGTGAGTCACAGCGGGCATTTCGTAGCAAATTTGGTATTGAACCACCCAACTAGAAAAAAGCATTAGCCGTTGGTTTACGTATTTTCAACAGACTAGAAGTGTGTGTAAAGGCCGGCTGCGTGTGTCAGAGGATGATGTCAGACGTATTGAAGAAAGTTTTGTTCGCAGTCCACGTAAGTCTACCAATAGAGCTAGTAGAGAACTTGGAATACCCCAATCAACTGTCTGGAAAGTTCTGAGATGGCATTTGCTGTACAAGCCCAACCAATTACAACCTTGTGCAGGCTCCAACCCTAATGACAAAGAGATGCATCTCGAATTTTGTGGTTATGTGCTAGGAATGATGGAGGATGATGCATTTCTACAAGCATATAGTTTTTAGCGATCAAGCGACTTTCCACCTTAGTGGAAAAGTGAACAGACATAATGTTCGCATATGGGGTTGTGCAAAATCCACGTTCAACATTGCAACACAAAAGAGACTCACCGAAGATAACGTGCTTTGTGCCGTATCCCGTACAAAGTTTATGGACCATTTTTTCTTTGCGGAAAGAACTGTAACTGGAACAACGTACCTGGAGACATGTTGGAACAATGGCTGTTCCCTCAAGTTATGGAAGATTCACAGGACTTCCTTTTCCAACAGGAGGAGCTCTGCCCCATTGGCACCTTGATGTACGAGGATTTTTGAATGCATCCCTTCCTCAGCGTGGATAGTTCGCAGGGGAATTGAAGAACTGGCTCTACCACTTCTGGCCAGCCGAGGATCTCTGATCTCTCCCATGTGACCATTTCTTATGGGGTTATGTTAAGGAAACTGTTTGCGTCCCACCTCAACCAATAAACCGTATCACTGCTGGCCGTGCACTCAAGTACAGTAGATACACTTCTCGTGTGTGGGACAATTCGGCTATCGCATAGATGTTTGCCATGCAGCACACGGTGAACACATTGAACATTATAATGTATTGCAAACAAACTTTTGAAACTTCCACTTTCCATTGGTATAAATATTGTTCATTTTGGATTTGTACTTTAAAAATAGTAATCTTTAAAAATGGGTCCATCATTTAGATAACACCTGTACTTTGTAACCAAAAATTAGAACCCTGATTTTAGTATAGTTTTTTTTTTCATTTATTGTATGAACCAGCGATAAACTCTCTAATAACCAACAATAACCACATCAAAATTATGCCCAAGTTGTGCATTAATAACCAGTGATATCAACATCACCGATAACTCACTGCTAATAAGTATGGTTACTTTTATACAATTACATCACTTTACGTCTACTTTTACATATTAAATTAATTAAGAGTAGGTTAGAGTAATTGAATTAGGTTAGGTTAGCTTTTAGGTTCCATATGTGTAGGTTAGGATAGTTTTTTACTTTCATATACATATATAACAGTTGTCTTCATAACAGTTGTCCTATAACAGTTCTTCTATTAAATTCAAAATGGCCAACGGTAAAATTGGAAATTACATATTTAAGCTAATTTTATTTCATATAATGTTAAATACTTTAATTGTGCTTCTTTTCCAAAGATTCATTTCATTAAAACCATTACATAATACCAATATTTGCATTAAAATTGTCATCAATTGCATATTAAAAATCGACTGTAATACACCCAACCCAGGTTTCCTCTGTCCAATTTAAGGGAGATAGTTATGAAAAGAGGTAAAAAGTATTTTGTAACCAAAAAATTAGAACCCTGATTTTAGTACGTTTTTTTTTTTTTTTTTTGCATCAATTAGGGTGCATTTATCTTAAGATTATATATACATATTTTTATATTTATTTTTATAATATGTGTGTATTTTTAGGTATCTTAAATTGGTTATTTACAAGGAGATGTCACTGAACTAATTCAGAATATTTTCAGTGAACAATTCAGATAAATAATTCAGTTGTACAATTTAACAATAAGGAGAAATTTCTGAATGAATAGTCCAGTGAATAATTCAGATGATCGATGTTCCAATAAAGAGAGGTCACTGAACTAATTCAGATTAGCTCTAGTGAACAATTCCTGATGAACAATTTTCCAATAAGGAAAATCACTGAACTATTTCAAAATGGATATCGTGTATTCAATTCTTAGAGGTACAACAATAAAGCTGCTAGGGCACATTTTTTATATATAATGAATACTTTAGTTAAAATTTAACTTCTTTTATCCCATCATTTATTGCTAAATGAGTTTTTTTTTAATTTGTTTCTAAACACATTTTTTTCTTTTTTGCTTTAAGCTTGCAGATTGTTGCATCTATTCCATTCATTCTTATGTGATTGTTGTATGGTCTTCCTGTGTTTTCTCCTTCCCTTGGTATCCATTTCCTGTTCTTCATTTGTCTTGTATTTCCATGTTGGTTGATGTGTTTGTTCTATTTTCTAAATACATAATTATGTTAGTTGATTAATGTAAAGCTGCGGTTTGCTTGATTTGTGATGTAAAAAGAAAAATGAGGCGAAGAAAACAAAGAGACTTTAAACACTGTGATTACAATAAACAATAGAATGGAGACGAGTCGAACAAGATCACAGTAGTGCATGAATATAAATTTCCTTTCAGTAGCTGATTCTTGTTTTTTCTCTTTTCTCTTTAATTTTATTTTTTTGTGCTCTTCACTCTTCCACTCTCTGCCTCCCTTCTAACTGTGGGTGATAGCGGGGATTCGTAATCCCTGTCATCAAGCGGTAGGTATCACTTACGATGTCTGGTTAGTGTTAAAGCAGTTAGTGTTAACATGAAGTATTGGGCAGCACATGAACCCACACTCTACTGTATCCACGTTACATCAAAGAAATTGAATCATTTGTAGAACGCAGGATTTCAAAGCCGGTAGTCAATGGTATTAACAAGATTCTGGCTATAAGACCGTGATCCATATGTCGTTTTTCTCCCAGGGCGTTTCTCTCCAATTACGAGGACATCGAGTTCTTCTCGTGATTAGCAGCCTTGGCTGTGTATGAGAGTAGAAAAAAAACCAAATAAAAAATGAAAAATAATTTTAAACTCCAACATGCTTGGGATAAAATAAAGTGGTCAACAAAAAAAAATCATCCACAACACATCTAGAAAAACTAGAGTTATCACAAAAAACAATAATTTGGCCATCAAAAACGTGGGGTGCCTTTTATGATTTAACATTTCTTCTTAGAGACTATACTTTTACCAATATCTGTTTATTATCAAATATATTAATTGATATAGAGCACCCCACGCTTTTGATGGTAAAATTATCGTCTTTTTGTTGATAACTATAGTTGTGTTCTATATGTGTGGAGATGATTTTTTTATTGACCATATTAATTTTATCCCAAGTGTGTTGGAAAATTAAAATTAGTTTTCATGTTTTTAGTTCGGTTTTCTAATAAAGCGTGTTGTTTTAGTTTTTTAAAACTATTATTGATTTTTTAGTTCTTTGTTTAAATATTTACAGAATAAAATAAAAATGTAAATATCTTTAAATTCAATACTATTGTAGTATCAGCTAAAAGTAATACTCTTCTAAAAAAAATCCTCCCAGCCGGATTTGACCACGCCTATGATTACTGGAATTTTACAACGAGAGTTCAACACACACCGCTCTCACTGAGCTCTTACACGATTGACTAAAAAGTTGACAAATCTGCACCAATATACCAGTTTTCATTTTTTGGTTGATTTTGTTATGATTCTGGTCAGGAGTTTAGAAACAAAATATGAAATATTGTATTTGTCACAGGTCCCTTTACAAGTATACCAAATTTTCAAGTCGATCCAATGTTTCTAAGTGGGTGAAAAAGTGTTCAAAGATTCCGTTACATAGAGAAAAGACACATTTTTTTGATTTTTCTGATGATTTCGGGCCAGGAGATTTTGGAAAAAATAAATAAATTATTGTATTGTAATGGGTCCTTTACAAGTATAACAAAGAATGCAAAGTCGATCCATGATTTTAAGTGGGTGAAATCACGTTGAAAGATGCGTCACGTAGATAGATACAGGTCAAGCTAAGATAAGCGTGTAAAAACAAAAACACATATTCATTTATTTAGAAATAGCTAGTCTTAATATATATTTGTTTTGTTGGTTGTTTTTGTAATAATATGACTGATTCAATTTATTGAGAAAGTACCTCAATAGTGTACCTACTAGCAGTTTTTTTTCTTTGTTTAAATTAAGTTAGCGTAAGTGTAGAAACAATTAAGTTTTGTGTAGATCACATCACTGTGGACAGTACTGGGAGGCTAGAGAAATAATATAAACTTGTAAGAAATAAAATTTTATCAGTTCAATAGTTTTCCTTTGTTATTGATATCTATGTTCATTAATGTACACGTTTTTGGCATTTTTAATCTTTGTAAGGTAACGATGTCAAATCCTGTGCATTAAACAATAAAATGTATACCCCAAATGCGCTCATTTGGCATTTGAAAAAAGGTTGGAAATTATGTTAAAATGTAATATAGGGCGTCCCATTTATATTACCCACCTAAATTCTTTTACGTAAGTACAAATGAAAAATTATTTTTAATCAAAAGGTTGTCCGAGTACAAGGGGAAATAATACTGATGTCAAACTTTAGAAGATCATGATGTGTTCCGTTGAGGTCATGATTCAAAATTAAAATATAAAATTATGGAATATTCACCTGAAAGTCCGTCTCCTCAACTTTATTAGTATTTAACCGTAGCACTTTCGGGACTTGTCCCATCATCGGCATAATTGTTTTTAAATCCGGCCAATGATGGGACAAGTCCCGAAAGTGCTACAGTTAAATAACTAATAACGTTGAGGAGACGGACCTTTCAGGTGAATATTCCATAAATTTTATATTTAATTACAATACTGATGGTTAGTGAACTGTTGTAGCGTTATTTAATAACAAGATACAAACACTAACTTTGTTTTCTTCAGCGTCGCTATGTATTTTTTCTTTCATGCGTTAATTAAACACTCCAAGACCTGTTCTGAAATGTATCACAAGGTGCCATTCTTATAATAGAATTTTAATTTTGTTGAGTTGTTTTCTTGAACTCACCTCATACTTCTTAACTCCCTTCCATATCTAGATTTTGTCACTGTATTGTGACATTCTCAATGCTGTTCACGTGATGTCACAAATACAGTAGATGAAATCTAGATATGTCGAGTGAGTTAAGAAGTATGAGGTGAGTCAAGAAACAACTCAACAAAATTAAAATAAACCTCATAGTGTTATTTCTTACCTACATAACTTAAATAGAACCTTATTAATGTGAAGCTAAAGTGGGATTGTCCACCATTGTGGTCTCAAGGGGTAGCATGCTGGCCTTGTCACGCATCGGGCCCCAGGTTTAATTTCCCGGTTGGGACCAGGCTCCTGGGTCAGGTAGTTTTCAGGATTTTTCCTCACACCTGCTAAGATAAATTTCAGGAGGCTTGGGGCCACAAAGGGCTCCGAAAATCATCCTTATTCATTATCATCAAGATGCTTCACCGGTGTGGAAAGCTACGGGAAGTACCACACCTATAATTGCCTAGTAAAAGCTGCCAGGTATAGCATGACAATTCTATGATTGCAAGTGAAAGACCTGCCCTCGGACCAGAACACTGTGGAGGAAAACATTAAAGTAGGATTATTACAGTACTCCCCCATATGTGGTTATGAACAGTAGAAACAATTCACCTTAAGAGCTCAAACTGGGGACCATTTTTATTGATACACAGAATGAATGAGAGATTGATGTCACCACTGGTACCGGTATGAAATTGTAGGTATAAAGATGCCACAATGCGTTTTGAATGTTATATGGAGTTGTCAGAATTATCTCGATAAAACAATCTCTTTATTAACTCCACTGAGAAAGAAATCTTAGATGGGGTGTGGTCGGGGGTAACATGAGGAGATTGAAGCAGGCCCCTCCACTTTTAGTTTCAATTATAAAGCTTGGTGTATTTATTAGAATGACACCTGGTACATTTTTGTTTGAAAAGGGTCTTGAGGCGTATTTTTGATGTGAAATTTTCAATGTAACATTTTCCATTGTTGGACATTACTATTTGAAAAAACAAAATTAACACTTGAACCAGGACTTGAACCATGGACCTTTTTCTTTTCAAAATAATAATGTTTTGGAAAAGAGTGTGAAGAAGTTAATGCTTGTCCCACATTGTGGTGACATTTTGAAGCAGTAATTCTCTTCATGCCCGATGTAAGAGTAACATTTTGAAGAAGGATTGGTGTCCCAAAAAAGAATTACTGGTTCAGGTTGGGTTTAATTTTGGTTAGAGGCGGGATTATTCTCTTCTCAAGGTCAGAAGTTGGTACACTGGATAGGAAAACACTTCAAAATTGACTGAAAACTGTTTTCTTGTAGAAATAATTACAAATTTATTCACTTTGTAGGTTCCCAGCAGATTAAGTAAATTTAAGTGGTATTATTCTTCACTATCAATTAAATGAATTTCTTTTCTTTTCTGGAATCAATTATTCTTGTATTAAATATTACAGTTACCTTGAGAACTCTTCTTGCTTCTATCTTTGTGGAAAGTTGTATGGCAGAATGACTAGTGTAATTCTTTTATAATTTTAAAGAACATTATTACATCACATGATGCTATTTTTAAATTCTATTGGTTAACAGTTCTTTAAATATAAAGTTTAAATTTGATTTGTTAAATAAGAAAGTTAATTGTTTTAACATCCAATCAGAATTTAGTTTACTTTCATTTAAGAATATGAAGTTAAGCAGGTGTTCTTATTACAGTTATAACAGAAGGATTATAACAATGACTTAAAACAATTTTTAAAAGCATTATTTACAAAAACTGTTATGTAGTACAATTTCTTTAATTGTTACTGAGACATTTTATTCAACAATGAACAAAATGAATTATTTAGATGATTTTTATTTATTTAAGTTATATTTAAATATTAAGAAAATTTTAAAATACAAAATTATTAACTTTAACTTTTATATTCATTATGATATTAAAATTCTCCTATAAGTGCCTTAATTAAATCATTGAAGAAAATATACACAGTGTCATTGAAGAAAACGAAGTAAGCAATCGTATCTTGTTAATAAATAACACTACAAAGTTCATTAAATGGTCAGTATTATTTCTCCCGCGTAGATGGACAACTTTGTATAAGAAGATTTTTCATTTTATGCTCACATAACAAAGTTATTCAGGGACATTCTGTATATTACAAGAAAATAAAGAGAAGAAATCTTAGGGTTAAGATTAGGATTAGGGACTCTCATGGCGACACCATTATCATATATCATCGGGGCAACGTAACCCTGCCTTCCAGGCGCCCGAACCTCAGAAAGTGGGTTACAAGTACGCCATGCCAGGAGAGAAACCAGGAATGTCGAAAGACAAACCTGGGGCATTTGAATAAAAAAAAATATATTGCCAAGCTATACGTAGCATATTAAATAGATATACACTCTTTGAAACAGTACGCCTAAAATTTAATTTGTTATTGGTAGGACATGATAAATTTAATATTAGCACATATATAGATTGAACTATTATAGGAAATATGACTATGAGGTTTAATTAAAAAATTTAAAATAAAATTGTTTACACTTTCACCTCATGTCCTGTTTGTAATTAGAACGCATTTTCAATAACCTTAAGTGGTTCCAGGCTTCAGTTCTTACATGACTGATGTTCTGTTGTCACAGAAACTCCATCTGTTGGTGGACTGATGAACCTCGCAATCAAATCAACTTCCCTGGGAATTTCAAAATTCATTAATTTTTCTTTCTTAGTTTTTTGAATGTGGAGGAATTCACTGTTTGGGAAATAAAATCCACATTGAAAAAACTAAGAAAGAAAAATGAATGAATTTTGAAATTCCCAGGGAAAGTTGATTTGATTTGGAGATTCATTGGTCCAACAACAGGTGGAGTTACTGTACAACAGAACATCAGTCATGTAACTACTGAAGATGTAACCACTAAGGTTTATGAAACCGGTCAAATTAGAAGACAGGATATGAGGTGAGGTGGATACAATTTTATTTTAAATATTAAACATTTTAAAATTTATACATAGATATTAACTGTGAATGAAAATTAATTTTAATTTCTGTATAAATATTTACACAATTTTAAAAACTAACAAATTGTATTTATTAAACATTGTTCCAGCCCTGGTTTTAGATGAATTATTTAGAAGAAATATATTTAATGTGTTTTATTAGTCAATAGCTTATATTGTGTTTGTGTGGTATTTTGTAGAAACAAATACAGGGTCTACATTATAAGTTGTAACTGCACAAGTGTGTTTTCAGTCTCTGCTATAAAGTCCCTGTTTGTCATATTCGATACGCGTGAGGCTTCCTTATTTAACTGTATATATGGACTGCATTCTGCAAAAGTACAAGACAAACTGAAACTTACAAGGGAACTGTCAACGATTGCACGCCGAAACTTACCTTGGAATTTCTCCCAGAGAGTGTTGTTATGTACCAAGGCCATGTCCAAAAAAACTATCTGCTACTTTTAACTGTAAGGACTTTAAATCCAGGCCAAATCTCTCATTTAAACTACAGTGAAGTATTACTATTCCCAAATTGGTTACATTGGATAACCCTCACTACCTGTCGTCCTGCACAGGGTTCTGCCTCACTCCCCTCATACTGAAGCAGGGAATCCACCTGCCATCTGCTCTATGCTGTTTATCCCTGAGGTAATTAATCCTTCTAATCAAAATAATGAAATCAATCATAAATTTAAGTTTTAAAAAAAAGTTACTTTATCTTCTACGATGGTTTGCCATTGCTGACTTTGATTTCTGTGCCTTGCAGTTTTAAAAAGGCAAATAATTTTTTCGACACAGTCTTAGTAACTTCACAATGCTTCTCTGGGAAAAATTTTCAAAGTTTGTTTCAGTGTGCAACAGTTGACAATCCCTGTTGAGAAAAATGTAATTAAACTTAAATGTCAATAAAAAAAATTCACAAATAAAAATAAACATTTACTTGTTATTCAACTTTTATAGGAAAATATCCACCGCGAGGTTTCATTTAAGATTAAATTAAAACACTTGATACCTCACCTCACATCCAGTCTTCTACAGAGTGATTCATAAATATGGCTATACATTTGATCACATTTTGTGACGAAAATATATTATTAAAGAAAATATGATGTTATCATTGGAAAGGGAATCCTTCAAATTACAACAATAGAACAAAACAAATCACTGCTCACATGCAGCTTCGCAGGTTGATTTTTTGTGGGCTAACGTCGAAACGCCTCCACAATTCTCTTTGTTGTTTTTGCATCCAGTGCTAATGCGAGGCCTTCCAGGAGGTTTGATTTTCTGCATCCTTCCCGTTTCCAGTAGTAGTTTTCTCCACTTCCCCACAGTCGATGGCTGCAATGCTACGTTAAACTCACGTCTTGCGGCCTCATGATCATTAGCATACGTTATTGCCAATGCAGCAATTGTAATTTGCTGTTGCATATTCAACGCCATTTTGACTAATGACGTAAGTTCTACACTGTTTTGTTTTATTTCCATTTTTGTAATTTGAATAATTGCCTTTCCAACGGTAATTTCATATTTCCTGTAATGGTAATAATTTTTATCACACAATGCAATCAACTTTATAGCCATATTTATGATTCACCCCGTAATTATATTGCAGTTTCAAACCCTTGGCAGCTTCATCTTCAGTAATATCTTGTTGACTGATGTTATGTCGATCAGAAGAACTACTACTTCTTCCCTCTGTTGGTGGACTGATAAACCTCTGGATTCAATCGGAATCTCCCGGGAATTTAGAAGTTCGTAAGTTTTTCTTTCTTGTTTTTTTATGTGGATTTTTTCCCAAACCGTGAGTTCTTTTGTTTTTATATTTGAATCCATCTTCAAAAAACAAGAAAGAAAACTTATGACACTTTGAAATTCCCGCGGGTTCTGATTGGATCCGTACATTTATTGGTCCCACCAACAGAGGTAAGAAGAAGTATTTCATCTGATCAACATAACATCAGTCTATGAGATATCACTGAAGATGAAGCTGCCAAGACTTTGAAACAGCAGTATAATTAGAAGACTGGATATGAGGTGAGGTATCAGTGTTTTAATTTAATGATAAACATTAACTTCTTACTTCAACTTACAGAATATCAAAGAGCTTCTATTTTTATGAGAAAGTTGGTAACTCCAAACATTTTTTTTCATTCTGAGATTTTTTAACACATTTTTTGTTGTGTGTTACTTTTGCAATAAAAGTGGTCGTCATATAACTTATAATGTTATACCTGGTGGTATTTACACTTTGTGTGTTAACACACAAAATGTATTTGGGAAAATTGTTTATGTAATAATTCTTATGTGACCTAGGTAATGAACATTGTATCTGGGTGAATTAAAAAAAATATATATATATATCTTAAATATATAAAGATGTATCACGTTGTTTGTCCGCGATGGAATCCTAAACTACTGAACCGATTTTAATAAACTTTTGCCACACTGTGTGCAGTTTGATCCAACTTTGAGACTTAGGGTAGTTTGTAACTAAATTTATAGTCGCATTATTTTTTATTGCAAATTATTTGTTTATTATTTAAAAAAGAGTTATAATTATCTGTGAGTTCCATACGATTCTAACAGATGGCCGTGTAAGGTAATTGGTTTTTATTTAACAAAGAGAGATCCAGATGGCTGTGCTTTTTGTTGCAACCGCGAATTTCAATTGAATTACAAATATTGATTATTTCTTAATTTAAGTGTGTTCAGTGTTTACTTTATTTTCAATATTATTAATTTCGTGTGTAAGTATTAGTTTTAAGTAATCTGGCTGAAAGACGGCAACTTAATTTATATTTTTAACGTATACCTTAGTCACAGCAAAGCGTGGCTGGGACTTTTAGTATATATATATATATATATGGAAAACCAATAGGGAAATTATGCGAATAAATATAGTATTTGTTTTTTGAAAGCATTTCATCATTCATCACCGACTTGCTTGGCCTGATGTGGCTTCACTGGAGCCCTTTTAGCTCACTCCTCATTTCAGGTTCTTTGTCAGGCATGATGTACATCACCCTAACAATATTATCTAGTAAACACCGAAAATGACATGACAAAATTTCATATATACGGGGTGAATTTTAACTGCACTGACAACTGCAAGGACAAATTTCTGACTGGAAATAGAGGAAAAAATATCCTATGAATTAGTGTCCATAAATGCATCGTTGCCACGGTAGATGGCACTGACGAATGGCATATTCAGTCGGCCCTGTTGCATGGCCTGCTAGATCACCGGATTTAAACTCCCTGGATTTTTACCTCTGGAGGCATCTGAAAAGCGTTGTGTATGCTGAGCCAGTTCCTGATGTGCATACCCTTCAACAGCGTGTCCACGTCGCCTGTGACGCTATTCGGAGAGAGGCCGGAACATGCGAAAGAGTGAGGCAATCCGTGATACGATGTGTGAATGCATGAATGCATCCTATGGAGGTCACTTTGAACGTCTGTTGTGATGTGGATGTGATTATGCTATGTATTGTGTGCCGGGACGATTTATTGTCGTTGCACACATATCATCATTTCCAGACACATGTTTGTAGGACCTTTTTTTCCTTCATTTCAAGTCTGGAATCAATCCCTGAAGTTTGTCGGTGTAATAACTATACACCCTGTGTATAATATTTGTATGTTTATTATTAACACTCTAGTTCCCACAATTTTTTTTCAGAACTAATCTCGGCACATAATAATCACTTTAAAAAAATATGGTCGGGTTCATTAGTCATTGAAATCAGACAATTAGGAGTGGGTGTTAACGTGAAGCAAACTTTTAAAAATCACTCTAGCGGCTGGAATTTTTCATTTTTTCCAACAAAACTCAATATATGCTATTGGAATAAAATGAAGGTGTTCTTAAAAAAATCAACAAAAACAAACAATTAGAAGTCTATGTTTATCTGAAACTTGAAATAAAAAATTGCTATAGCAGCTACCATGTTTGTTTTATCACAGTCTAACTGTATATCTAGCTAACTAACACACTGACAGGTTCATGGCCACATGGACATAAGCTCTCCATACATCCCTATCCAGCTAATGTTTTCCACTACTTCCCTGAAATCATGGTTAATATTATTTTCCCACCTCATTGTTGGTCTGCCTACTGGGTACTTTCCCTTTGGTTTCAGGCCTCTTTTTCATTCCCCATATGTGCCACATGTCGTACATATCAAAGTCTGTGAGAATAAACTTGTAACCCTTTATGTATCTATATTTTTAATACCTGAAACCATTTAATCTAAAAATTATAGATTCAAATAGATTTATTTAGCCTGGTGGAGTTAAGAACATGTGGCTTTCTCTTCCACTCACCAGGACAAACATATGTTACATATAATACAAACATTACAATAATAGTTATAATAAACAATTATCTGTCAAATTGAATAATAATGAAAATAATGTGTAATAATACAATAAAATTAAATACAATTAAAATTATCTAAATATCCGAAATCTGAAAATAAAACTAAATATATGGTCACACATAGAAATTCATTATATAATGGAAATGGACAGAATGACAAATGAGGGAAATTTTGAAGAAGTGGCTGAATTCAAATACCTAGGAACAATAATCACAAATAGGAATGAGATGCACAAAGAAATTAAACATAGGCTCAATTCTGGAAATGCGTGCTATTATGCATTGCAGAGACTCTTGATGTCCCAACTCCTTTCAAAAAACGTTAAGCTGAAAATATATAAAACTGTTATTCTACCAGTTATATTATATGGATGCGAAACATGGACTCTTACTTTAAGGGAGATTACGAGTATTTAAGAATAAAGTTCTTAGCAAAAATGTGACACCAAAGAGAGATGAACAGACAATGACCATAACATGAACTACATGGTCTTTTATAGGAAGCCAGATATAATAAGAACAGTTAAGTCTTGTAGACTGTGATGGGCAGGACATGTGGCACAAATGGGAAAGATGGGTATGGAAACTCCTTGTAGGAAAACTACAGGGAAACCACCCTGTAAGTAGAACAAGAATGAGGTGGAAGAATAACATTAACTATAATTATACAGATCTGCATGGCCATGAACCTACAGGTTGATAGTGGCAGTGAAGGTAATGTGTAAAATGTATAAAATAATAGGCTTTATGCAGTGACAATTTGTTTGATTATTTAAATAAATGCAGGGTGATATTTATGTTTAGACAGAGGATGTTGGAGAGACTGCTTCTCTAGCAAATGGAGTTCCGTAGATCTTCTCACTGAGGATGACCTTGACGCTACTTCTCCCTACAGTCATGATCGACAAACAAGGTAAAGTGTTTATTTTTTTTCTTTCACTCACCTCATACTTCTTAACTCCTACAGACCCGGGTTTCGTCACTGTACAGGGCAAGTCCAAATGTTGTGCAGGTTTTCCAGAAATTTATTATGTGAAATGTAATGAACATATAATATTGTGAGACATATTGTATGAAAGGTAAACTCTCAAAAGTTTTTTTTTTAAATATTCACAGATGTTCTCGATGTGAGCGCCTTTTGTTACACGACAGATGGTCAAGCCGATATTCAATCTCCTGCCAAAAACTTATCTGTAGCAGTCCGCGGTCGATATCAGCAATGGCTGCTGTGATGCGGGCACGCAGTTCATGCAGTGTTTGTTGGAAGTGGTGGTACGTAAACATGGATCCTTTACAAGACCCCACATGAAAGAAATCACAACGGGGTTAGATCTGGTGAACGAGGTGGCCAATGAATGAGTTGTTGATCACCCTGAGATGCACGGCCTATCCAGCGTTGTGGGTAAAGCCGTATTCAAATGGTCTCGAACACTGCCATGGTAATGTGGAGGGGCACCATCCAACTGCAGAATGAAATCTGGACTATCCGCTTCAAACTGCAGAGGAGCCATTGTTGTCAGCATATCAGGAAAACATGTCCCTTCACAGTACGTTCATGAAAAAAAGGGCCCATAAACCTTTGCATGGAAATGGCACAAAGACATTCACTTTCGGAGAATCGCGTTGATGTTCCAGAGTTGCATGGGGGTTACCAGTTCTCCCCAAATCCTTACATTGTGTCTATTCACTTTTCCTGAAAGGTGGAAAGTCGCTTCCATCACTGTAAACTACCCTCTCATGGAACTCATTCTCTTCCATTAATGCGAGAAAATCAACACAAAAGGGACGCTCGCAAAGCATAAATCGGCGGGTTTTAAGGCTTGAACAGTTGCAAGTGGTAGGGTTTCATCTGTAAACGTTTCCGGAGAATCCGCCATACAGTTTTTTGTGGTAGTTGAAGTTCTGCTCGCTCCCCGGTAGGTGGATTTCTGTGGACTCCGCACGAAGCATGTGCGAACGCGTTCGACTGTCTCTTCTTCAACCCTCGTCGACGGACGCCAGTCGATTTTCGTTTACAGATACAGCCTGAATCCCTAAATTGTGTGTACCACTTACGAATGGATCTCCCATCCGGCGGGTCCTTTATCGTATCTGGTACGGAAATGTCGTTGAACACTAGTCACAGAGTGGTTTACATGGTAATCAAGCACACGAAAAGACTTCTGATCCCCAGTCAACGCCATTTTCCTTTACTGCTCTGCTGTTGACATCTTGCGGGTGAACGCGGAACTTTAGAAGTGGACAACTAAACTTTGAGAGTTTACCTTTCATACAAGAGGTATCACGATATTATATGTTCATTACATTTTCACATAATAAATTTCTGAAACCTGCACAACATTTTGACTTGCCCTGTAGTTGGTGACATTTCTCAATGCTGTATCACATTCACAACTGATGTCCAACGGCCTCCTCTCCTGCAGACTGACCTCTGCACACATCTGATGTCTGACCGACAAACTTCCAAATCAATCCCCTCACCTCACCTTATCACCAGGTATTTCAAAATTCATAGTTCTGTTTTCCCATTCTTGCATATGTAATGTTTTCCCAAATTGTGAGTTCCTTTGGTTTTTCCAATTGTTTAAGTAATTTTGTTTTTGGTTTCTATTCTATGTTTTTCTGACCAGGCATGTGCAGCTATTACAGATTTTTCTGTTTCTCCATTTTTAACATTTCTGAGTTGTTCTCTTTAATCTTGTATTTAGATTCCTTTTTGTTTTTCCAATGTAATAATCTTTTCACAATCTTTACAATTAATGTGATAAATTCTCGAATTTTTTGCAGTCTTCAATCTTTTTCATTTTTGTTGGTTTTCATTAAATTACCTAAACTGTATATAATTTTTCGGTGCTAATTTAATGTTGAATTTGTTGAAGATTTTTTTAAACTTGTCAAATACTAAAGGATGGTATGTGAACTTTTTGAATTTTTTACCAAAATCTTTATCTGTCATTAATCATTTTTTGTTCCTTAAATTTATTTTATTTTCTTGTGTATCATCTTTCTTTTCAAAGCCCATTATCCTTCGCAATTTTTATTATTGTTTTTTTACTCTTTATTGTAATTTTCTTTGCTCATGGGAACGTTCACGTTAAGACAGTTAAGTCTCGTAGACTGCGATGGGCAGGACATATTTTGCACGTATGGGGAATGAAAGACGTGCATGGAAGCTTCTTGTAGGAAAGCCAGAGGAAAACCGGCCAGTTTGGTAAATCAAGAATGAGGTGGGAGAATAACATTAACTATGATTTGAGGGAAGTAGATTATACAGGGAATGATTGGGAAAGCATTTAGACTCAGGATAAGGGATGTATGGAGAGCTTATGTCCATGCGGCCATGAACCTACGGGTTCGATAAGTGCCAGTGAGTTAGTATAGTTAGTTAGTTACCATGAATTTTTCAAATTCCTGTGGAAAAAGAAAAAAAAATTGATTTGGAAGTTCATTGGTCAGCCAACAGAGAGTCAGAAATCAATTTCCAGGAGGGATAACCACAAAAGAAAACAGTTGTGAAGCATCGAGAATGGTTGCACAGATAGTAACAAAAACAGGTCTGCATAAAAAATCAAGAAATATGAGGTGTGACAAAAATCACAACTCAAATATAATTTGTTCTGCTTGTTGATGTATCTGCGTAAAATTAAATTTATTTTCGGATAATCATACATTATTTTTTTTCCAGCAGACAGCATTTTTTGGTCAGTCATTTTTGCAACGAGTGGTTAGTGAAAGAGGTAAGAACAATGGCTGCAGCAGGTAGCGTAGACATATCATGTCCTGGGTCTCCGGTTATGACTCCTCACCATTCTATGTGTAGCACAACCGTGCTTATACTTGTGCTTCATGCCGGCAGCGTCCTTGGTAAGTTACACAGCTTGCATTTTATAACATGTTATTAAGCCTTTGTGCTCTTACAGTAAATTTTGACATCACCTCTTAGCACAAGAAGTTGAGCAAAAATCCTTCTTTTTTATTTTATGGTCTGAAGATAAGGGCCCAATACCAATATATATATGAATAAGAAAGTTTTCTTGGGTTTTCCGTGTCATAGATTCAAGTTCGGCCTCTGGCCACTCATTCCAACGCTTCGGCATGATCCCACATGACATTATCAAGGAATGAAATATATATACAGAGTGGGACACCAATTAATTCACGTTCGATAATTCAAATGATTTGATAATTTGAATATAAGTACAGTCCCCTTGATGAAACTCCTATTTAAAATAATGCACGAGGAGAAACAGGGGACCTAATATGCTCTGGTTTTATTAAGCTCTTTAAAGAATAAATAACTACAAGAGCACATATAGATTATTGATGACTCTACAAAGCAGAGTTTCTCCGTGGCTGGGGCCCATAATATACATGGACTTGTTTCATTACTTTAGCAGGATCACTACTAGGCATTTATATACCCAATCTACATATCATAGATATTATATATATATATTTTGACTCATTGTAGGTCAGAAAATAGTGTTTTTTATCCTTTTTGTCCTTTTTTGGGTTTATTGGTCCCTATTTAGCCTTTTTTAACAATCTTAATGGCCTTTATTATTTTTTTTTTGGACTTTACCTTCTTTTGACTACATTTTATACCATTTGTATAATTCAAGAATCCGCAGAGTCCAGTCTCAATTCCAAATTCTTTTAAAAACACTATCTAGTTTTAACTTTCTAAAGAGTTTCCACATTCCAAACCACTTTGTGTTCCGCAAGAAACTGCAGAAACACTTACAAAATCCCCCCGTTATTTTAACCAACCAAGTGACTGCCTGAACTATAGTATATCAAATTCAAATTTTCTAAGAAGTTGCCACTTTGTGAAAAATTACCTCGAGCAGAGAGTGAAGGCAGCAAGGTTTGTCTCTTATCCAATTGTTTAACAACTGCAACACTTTTTACGTCCATTTTCAACACCTTTTTTAAAGGTGTTTTATAGCATTTTATAGGTGTCAAATTTGCTTGTTATTATTTTGTTGTTGGACGTGTTAATGTTTGAAAGCTAATATGTTTTGTTTACAGATGCAAATGTAGATGTTACAGCAAAGAAATCTGACATTACCACATGTTCGAGGTGCATTTGAATCTGTAATGAGACAACATTATCCTCGATGGGTTGGTCACATAGCCGTCAGACTGGTCTCCTGCCCTTCTATATGTAACCGAAGCTTTAAGGCATTCTTTCCAGTTGTATATTTGTATCTTATCTTTATATATATAATATATATATATATATATATAATTCTTCTGTCCACTGAACTCCTCATAAACGACTGGACCGATTTTTCATGATTTTTTTTGTGTGTATTTGAGTTGGTCCTGGATGGTTTAGATTCATAATTGGGGATCCTCTAAAACCATTATTGTAGGAGTTCACAATGAAGTGAAAAATTTAAAAATCGCTCTAGTGGTCACAATTTTCAATGTTTCACAACGAAACTCCAGCTACCTACCTATCAATAATTTAAAACATTTTTGTCTGTACATTCTTACCTCTCTAGAGTTGTTTTTGTCGAACATAGGTTTCCAGAGCTTCTTAGCCCCATTGTCAGCGATTACAGTCTGTAATCACTTTGTTTTGTCAAACTATGTTTCGATAGCTTCTTATCCCATCGTTCTGCATACAGTCTGTCATCCGCTGACGATGGGACTAAGAAGCTCTGAAAACATATGTTTGACAAAAACAACTCTAAGAGGTACGAATGAACAGATCAAAATGTTTTAATTATTAAACAAACCTCTTAATGATGTTTTTATTATTGATTTTTAACATTTCTCACTGAAAGATAAATTATATTTGAAGAGAAAAAATTTTTTTTTGCCTAGACCGGACTCGCAACCCGGGACCCTTGGCTTTCCGGGCCAAGTGCCTCTACCAACTGAGCTACCGAGGCGAGTTACAATCTAGACAGAAAGCCAAGGGTCCTGGTTCGAGTCTCGGTCTAGGTGAAAATTTTTCTCTTCAAATATAATTTTATCTTTCAGTGAGAAATGTTAAATCAATAATAAAAACATCATTAGAAGCCTTACTAGCTTTTATAAAGTAATATTAAATTCCCAATAAATGTCTTCTTAACTAAGAAGCCGCCATTTGCAAAGATAGAAGCTATGGTTTCAAAAGCATTTGGCGATAGGGAATTACAACGTAATATAAGAGAAAAATTTGCGTCTAGATCGTAACTCGCCTCGGTAGCTCAGTTGGTAGAACACTTGGCCCGGAAAACGCAAGGGTCCCGGGTTCGAGTCCCGGTCCTAGGCGAAAATTTTTTCTCTACAAATATTAAACCTCTTTTAATGTTACTTCATCCTATTGTATTTTAAAATAATCCTATTAAAATAAACCGAGGGAGATATTATCAAAAATGAGCGAAATCCAACAATTAGAAGCAGAGGCTACCTGAAATCTGAAATTAAAAACTGACTAGCAACCGCCATGTTTGGTTCGTCTCAGCGTGGTATCATAACAATTTAATTAACCTTTAAACCCGTAGGTTCATGGCCACGCGGACATAAGCTCTCCATACATCCCTATCCTGAGCCAATGCTTTCCAATCATTCCCAGTAGATTGTACAGGGAATGATTGGAAAGCATTGGCTCAGGATAGGGATGTATGGAGAGCTTATGTCTGCGTGGCCATGAACCTACGGGTTCGATAGTGCCAGTGAGTAAGTAAGTAAGTTAATATTTCATTTATTTAGGCGTAGCAACGCGCACTGGTTATTAGCTAGTTTATAATTTATAATTGTGTTGTTATTGTTTTCAAATGGCTTGCATTTTGGGATGATTTCATCAGTTTTGCTCTTGCTTCCTAATAGAGTGAGATTTGTTGTTGCTTCCTTGTTGAGTTTGGTGCATGTAAATAGGTGTGTTCTTTTTATTTAAGTAAAATTGTATCATCTCACCTTAATTGTTCATATTAGACCGGTTTCAGGGCATTTATTAAGTTCCATCGTCAGTATTTTCTTGACCGTGTGTATTTCAATCTTGAAGAGCTGTCCAATGAAACCACCAAGTGGTAAAGGCATTCACCAAAACTGAATGTTTGGCTTGGGCTTGACTACGGCCCATGCATGTTCGCTGAGCAAACAATCACGGGACACATGTAACTTTGATATGTTTGCAACTTTTCTTTTTCTTACAGCCACAGTACTGCAAGGTGTTCCAACAACAAATAAATTTATGGTGAAATTAAATGTTTCTTACCTCTCCTCATTTTATATCTTCTAAGTAGATCATGATTTTTGAGACCATAACAGTCTCATCCTGAGTACTTTTGTTGGTGACTGGTGTTATGTCGATCGTGAAGAATCTCTTCTTCTTCCCTCTGTTGGTGGACCAATGAACCTCTGGATCAGGTCAAAAGTTGCAGGAATTTCAAAGTTCATAAGTTTTCCTTTGCTTGTCTGAATGTGGATCTTTTCCCAAACTGTGAGTTCGTTTGTTTGTCTATTTGTTTAATTAGACTGGCTTTTGATTCAATTAAATGTTTTGTCAGACCAAGCATGAGCAGCTACTGCTGACTTTTCCACTTCTCCATTTTTTTATGTTTCTAAGATGTTCTTTCACCCTTGTTTTCAAATTTCTTTTCATTTTTTCAAATATAAATTTTGTCACAATCCCTGCATTTGATCTGGATAAATTCCTGATTTGTTTTCATCTTCAAATAAATTTGTTTATGTTTGAAGAGAAAAATATGCACTTAGACCCCAGGATCTTTGGCTTTCTATGCCAATGCTCTACCAACTGAGCTACCTGAACCCACCAATCTAAACACACATTTTTCTCTTATACATTGTTAATTCCTGAGCGCTAAATGCTACAATCTATTTTAATATTGTTAGATAACACACAACAACAAATTTGAACTTTTTGTTGCTCGCAGAAATGAAAATAGGTGATTTTAGTTAATTGGCATGCGCTGATTTCGAATTTGAAGTCCGTTTTTCTCTATCCCCTAACAGTTTTTTACGAGGACGTGTTGCACGTTTTTCATTATATTTTGCATATTATTGCCTTATCTGCACTTAATTTTCAATTTTTTTGCAATAAATTTGCTAGAAGCAATTGATCTATGTAAAACCACAATCATATAAGATCCAAAAATGTTAAAAATATTTTTCTAAGAAGGATAAATAAGTAGTATACATTACAACACATGCTTAGATTGTAGCAAAAAATCTCACCTTTCAAAACTTCTTTCCTGAATGACTTAAGAGCCGATAAGAATGGTTCCAAAACGTCCTGTGATAAGTTGCCAGCAGTAATCAGCAAGCACGTTGTCACTGATTTTCCTTTATAACACCTTTCCATATCTAAAATGTCTTCGTGGAACCTTTGTCCATGTTCCTCACTGACGTCACACAATTCGGTGAAGAATCACTATGGTTGAACAGGTCGCATGACTGACTGCAAAATTTGGATACTGAAGAGGATGCTTATTTTTTAAAGTGAAACTAGATATATGACCGTACAGAAATAAGTCACTGATGTGGTCCGTGGGTTCCCTCCACAAACATGTGGAATGGCAAATGGCATGCACGAATGCGAACCTTTTAACCACCCTATTAAAATCCTTTGGGCAGTTTGTACAGCAAAAATTGGGGGCCCAATATTTATCAGTATCTCCAAATTTACTATAGTTCCCAAATGATACAATTGTAACGCCTTTATAACTAGTTTCTGTGCTGACATTTTTTGTACAATGCCCTCCACATACATAACAGAAATAAATTAGGAGAATTCTTACAGAGGCGAGACATTGCAAAATTATATTAAAACAACTAAAACTTACGTATTAAAAATATATTATAGTAGATTGTTTTAATACAATTTCTTTATAATGATACACAATAACGCATATATCGACACTTCACACCATCACAATGATGTAATGTTAGATGAACTGCACAGAACGAGGTATTACAGTCCATTACTTCACGTGGCAATCAGGAAATTTTGTTTCCTTTGTGTATTCCTGAGGGTTTTAACAATCGCCAAGAGTAATAACACCACGCAAAGAAAATAAGGGTGACCAGTTTTGAGAGACAATAATAGCGCCTGCGACTCCTCACTGAAATGATCACTTTTGCTAAGGTTGTCGTCGATATATCTGACTCCGGTTAGGTGATTGGTAAAAACTAATATTTTCGTCTTCTTCTGCGAGTCAAAAAACATAGTTATTGATACATTTCGAGCCTGTGAGCAATCTTTTTTGTTGTTGTGTGTAATTAGAATCAGAGATATAATTTTAATATTGTGAGCTACTTTTTTCTCCTCCCATTTCACAACAAACAATCCCTTAACTTTTTATAATATGAGGAATACAATTTAATGAAAGTATTGATTGTTTGCAGCTTGAGTCCGTACAGTTTTGATGTGTCTCCATCGAGTACACAGACACCCTCATGTGACTCATGACTCCATAACCTATTGGTGCTATTCCGCTGTTTTCAAGCTCAACACCAGAGTATCAGGACGCTGTTTCGAGGGTTGATCAATGGAAGCTAACACAGTGTACCAAGACTTTATCAGATCCGATGGAAGGCAGTGGATTCAATGGACAGATCTGCTTTGTAGGTAAGTTCATTTATATAATAATGTGGGAATTTTTTAACATTATGAGGTTTTATTAATAAGAATTAAATGAATCATGATTTCTTCTTACCTCATACTTCTATGTTTTTTTTAAACATACAGCACTGCAGTATTGGCGACCCATGGTCACACAGCGTTAGCTGTTTCAACTACTGTCAATTTTTTTTTTGCCGGTAATTATCCAAAATGCCATCTGGTGTTCTTTTGAAGGAATCATTTTCTAACACTGCCATCTGGTGTTCTTTTGAGAGGAATCATTTTCTAAAATGCCATCTGGTGTTCTTTTGAAGGAAATCATTTTCTAAATTGCCATCTGTTGTATTTTTGAAGAACTTTGTAATCAAGTTCGGTTTGTCTGGAATCTCGAAGTTCATGGTTCTAGTATGGTTTTTTTTGAATATATATTTTTTACCAAACTGTTAAATCCAAAGGTTTGGATAGATGTTTCAAAAGTTTTGCTTCTTTTTCAATTCTATGATGCTCTAATAAACTATGTGCTGCTATAGCTGATTTATTCAATTTCTCCATTCTTATGTTTCTGGAGTGTTTTTTCTTTTTACGAGTTTCCAAGTTCCTTTTGTTTTTCCTATATGTATCCTGTTGCAATCTTTGCAATCAATTTGATAAATTCCAGATTTTATGTTGTCTGGAAACTCATAAAAAAGAACACTTCAGAAACATAAAGAATGGAGAAATTGAAAAATCAGCTATAGCAGCACATAGTTTATTAGAGAATCATGGAATTGAAAAAGAAGCAAAACTTTTGAAACATCTATCTAAACCTTTAGATTTAACAGTTTGGGAAAAGATATATATTCAAAAAAACCGTACTAGAACCATGAACTTTGAGATTCCAGACGAACCGAGCTTGATTACAAAGTTCTTCCAAAATACACCAGATGGCAGTTTGGATAATTACTGGCAAAACAAAAACTTGCCAGTCATGAAAACGAGCTGAGGATGGTGACAATAGTCGCTGATACTGCAGTGCTGTGTTTAAAAAAAACATAGAAGTATGAGGTGAGAAGAATCACGATTCATTTAATTCTTATATATTATATGTGTGTGCTAGGAGAGAAACAGACTTGTATGGGAGAGTGATGTCAGGTTAGTACAATGGTGCATGCACTAGAGGTCTTGGATACAATTTCCAGTTCAGACAAACATTTTTCTTAATAGTGAGCGGAGAACATATTTTTAACGACTCACCTCATATAATTTCAAATTTCTTTGATACCGGCGGTTTCAGACAATATCTTGTCCCTCCTCAGTCATGGCTTCCACTGATGATATTCTCTGGTTGTTGATTTCTCTAATGACATCACCTCTTTGCTGCCATCTTTGGTTGGGATTATAAACTTTGTAATTAAATTTTTATCCACCGGAATATTGAAGTTCATAGATTGATATTTATTCTTCTGAATGAATATCTTTTCCCAAATTGTCAATTCCAACGGTTTATCCAATTGTTTCAAAAGTTTTGCCTATCAGAGAAATCAACAACCAGAGAATTTCATCAGTAGAAGTCATGACTGAAGAGGGACAAGATATTGTCTGAAACCGCCAGTATCAAAGAAATTTGAAAATATATGAGGGAGTTGTTAAAAATATGTTCTCCACTCACTATTAATGATATAACCTCATAATGTTTACTTCCCGATATTAATTTAAATAAAACATTTTTCTCTTTAAAAAAATGTTATTGTACAGTATGAGATGAAAGTTAACATATATTTATTGCAGGTGATGGAGTAGGCTCAATTTTAGGTTATGATGCACTTTGTCGAACTAGTCAATATCAGTCTCGTCACGACAGCGAGAACAGTATTCTGGACACAGATGGTCCGGCTGGAGATGAATGTGGGACTCATACAACTGAAGGTGGACAGAACGCGGAGGGACTTTATCCAAACAAGCATTTATCTGCCCCAGCCCCCAGGAGAAGATCCTCGTCAACAAGGTAAAGCTTATGCCATACAAATATATACCTCATTAATTTCTCATTTACAGTTGTAGTGCTATAATTATTCCAATGATTTCTTGTATGAAGATAAAAGAGATAATTAATTTGAGCTTTAACTTCTCATGATGTTTTTATTATTATTGGCCCGGAAAGCCAAGGGTCCCGGGTTCGAGTCCCGGTCTAGGCGAAAATTTTTCTCTTCAAATATAATTTAACTTCTCACCTCATAATTTGGTTGTGTTCCTGAGAATGTGTTTCAATTAAATTAAAAAGATTGGTTAATTGTCTCACCTCATACACTATGTGTTCTTCACAGCACAGGACCACAGTGTTGTCTCATATCTTCGCTGTTTCAAGGCATGTTAGCCTCATCTTCAGAAGTTACACAAAAGTGAAAAGTGACCCAAAATTATATTTGAAAAGAAAAATATACGCCTAGACTGGGATTTGAACCCAGGATCTTTGACTCTCTATGTCAATGCTCTTCCATCTGAGCCACCTAGGCCTCCAATCTAAACGCGTATTTTTCTCTTACACATAGTTAATTCCCTAACCCCAAATGCTACGAGCCGTTGCTACGATTTTTGCAAATGGAGGCTTCTTTATTAAGAAGACTTTTTATTGGGAATTTAAACATTACTTATAAAGCCAGTAGTGCTTCTTTCAATGTTAATATTATTCGTTTTTAAACACCTTAATGATGGACAAATTATATTTGAAAAGAAAAATATACGCCTAGACTGGGATTTGAACCCAGGATCTTTGACTCTCTATGTCAATGCTCTTCCATCTGAGCCACCTAGGCCTCCAATCTAAACGCGTATTTTTCTCTTACACATAGTTAATTCCCTAACCCCAAATGCTACGAGCCGTTGCTACGATTTTTGCAAATGGCGGCTTCTTTATTAAGAAGACTTTTTATTGGGAATTTAAACATTACTTATAAAGCCAGTAGTGCTTCTTTCAATGTTCATATTATTCGTTTTTAAACACCTTAATGATGGACAAATTATATTTGAAAAGAGGCCTTGGTGGCTCAGATGGAAGAACATTGACATAGAAAGTCAAAGGTCCCAGTCTAGGCTTATATTTTTCTTTTCAAATATAATTTGTCCATCATTAAGGTGTTTAAAAACGAATAATATTAACAGTGACCCAAAAGTCTGTAGATTACGATGATGTACTTGGATTGTCTAAAACAAATATTATGATTTTTTTAAAAAAATGTTGCTCATGATATGCCCCTCATTCATTCTTCATTACATGTATCCAGCTCTTTTAAAATTCATGTGAAAAAATTGATAACTCTATGTCAGTACTGTACAGAGAATACAGTAACAACAGAATCAGCTTCCTGAAGACATAGAGATTCTAAAAGAAGCAAAGAATAAAGACTTACTCAATGAGAACATAACTGCAGACATAAATCCGTTATACAACCTGTACAACACCATCAGTTCCAGTTAAAATGCAGAAGATGAAACATTGTTTTCGAAAGGCCTTCATATTAGAATAACTTGAACTACTTATATTAAATTGATGTTGGGAAGTAAACATTATGAGGTATAATCATTAAAATTAATCGGAGAACATATTGTTTAAACAACTCACCTCATAGGATTCATGCTTCCATGATATCGCGATTTCAAACACAGTCATGTTCATCTTCAGCCATAACTCCGACTGACGAAATTCTTCGGCCGTCAACTGTTCTATTGTCGCCATCTTCAGTGCTGCCATCTATGGTTGAATTTATGAACTTCGAAATCAATGTAATTTCGTTAGGGATATCAACATTCATTGATCTATTTTTGTTTTTCTGAATGTATATTTTTTCCCAAACTGTCAATTCCAAAGATTTTTCTACTTGTTTTAAAAGTTTAGCTTCTCTTCCAATTTTATGATGTTCTAATAAATTCCTGATTTTTTGCAAAAAATTTGATAAATTCCCGATTTTTTGCAAAAAATTTGATAAAGATTGTGAAAACATATACATAGGAAAAACAAAAAGCAATCTAAATACAAGATTAAAGGAACACCTCAGAAATGTTAAAAATGGAGAAACGGAAAAATCTGCAATAGCTGCACATGCCTGGTCAGAAAAACATAGAATAGAAACCAAAACAAAATTACTTAAACAATTGGAAAAACCGAAGGAACTCACAATTTGGCAAAAAATTTACATAAGCAAGAATGAAAATACAACTATGAATTTTTAAATACCCGGTGATAAGGAGAGAGGACTGATTAGGAAATTCGTCGGTCAGCCATCAGATGGCGCGGAGGTCAGTCTGCAGGATAGAAGGCCGTTGGACGTCAGTTGTGAACGTGACACAGCATTGACAATGTCACAAATGGTGTGATGAAACCCTAGGTCTGCAAGAAGTTATGAAATATGAGGTGAGTGAAGTAATAAAAAATAAAAAATTTTAATTCCTTGTTTACGTAATATGTCAATAACAAGGTTAACCCATCAAGGTGAGTGCTCACAAGGTTGTAAGAATTAGATAGAGCAATAGACAGGAATGAAAATAGTAAAAGATCTCCTAGCCCTCGAGTACTCTAATACCATCAGAGTAAAAAAAACAAGAATTAGCCAAGAGCAAAACACAAGTAAGTGGAAGCAATGTTTTGCTCAGCTTGGGCACCTTGTGGTTGCCATTCACATATCCCCTAGATTGGGACCGTTTGATATGCCCCTCATATTAACTAAACTAGTTAGAACTCCACCAAGAAGATCCTGCATATTTTTAGCACTTGATATAGTTCACAACCTGTGCTCCATAACACATAATTGCCATAACAATAGCGGACAGAATTATTGGAAAAGTTGTAGCATTACAGCTGTAATGAGTTACATTTAAAATACGTAACATTGTCTACATAAAAAGAAGCAGTGTTTCAATTTGTTTCAGTGAACATCAGTGCAAATTAGAATTTGAAGTTAGTGATTTCTTCATGTTTGGAAGCCCATTGGCATTAGTGCTTGCGTACAGGAAGATTTCATCAACTGAAGATAAAAATAGTAAGTACAACATTTATTTAATATTGTTAAAAAATCCATCTATAATTCTGGAACTAGCACGAAAATGTGCAGTTGCTATACTGAGCTTACTACAGGACACAGAATTGGTGTATTGAGTGTATATTGTGTAGAAATGGACAGAGATTTATAGCAGGATTTTAATATCACAATAAATATGAAAGTTAAAGTTAATAATTTTATATTTTAAAATTCTTTTAATATTTAAATTTAACTTAAATAAAGAAAAACATCTAAATAATTCATTGTTGGTCATGTTGAATAAAAATGTCTCAGTATCAATTAAAGAAATTGTATTACATAACAGCCTTTCTAAATAATGCTTTTAAAATTGTTTTAAGTAATTGTTGTCAGAAATATAAAGCTTTCTATTATAACTGTAATAAGAACACCTGCTTAACTTCATATTTTTTAAATGAAAGTAAACTAAACTCTGATTGGATGTTAAAACAATTAACTTTTTGATTTAACAAATCAAATTTAAATATTATAGTAACCAATAGAATTTAAAATATAACATCATGTGATGTAATAATGTTCTTTAAAATTATAAAAGAATTACACTAGTCATCTTCTTCTTCTTCCTTCCAAGTATTAGGCCAAGGCCTGTTACGATCCTATAGAAAATTTTCCCTCCAGCGTTTCATAGGACGGCCCAGTGATCTTCGTCCTCTTGGTATATAATTATAAACAGCTTTGGGGATCCGATTTGAACTCATTCTTTCAAGATGGTGTTTCCAATATGGTTGGTACTGTTTAATATATTCCAAAATTGGCGTAGTCTTCAATTCTTTTAAGATATCGGTGTTCCTTTTCCGATCCCATCTGGTGTAACCCGCTGTTCTGCGCATGAATCTCATTTCACAAGCCGTTATTCTGCTTTCATGTTGTTTTTTTAGTTTGTTTTTTTAGAATTTCCCGGAAGGATCAAACACTAGTCATTCAGCATACAACTTTCAACAAACATAGAAGCAATAACAGCTCTCCTGATAAAATGTGATATTTAATACAAGAAGAATAGTTGATTCAAGAAAAGAAAATAAAATAATTTAATTTTAATTGACGGTGAAGAATAATACCACCTATATTTACTTGATCTGCTGGGAAATTAAATAGTAAATAAATTTACAATTATTTCTACAAGAAACAGTTTTCAGTGATTTTAAAGTGTTTTCCTATCCTGTGTACCACTTCCGACCTTGAGAAGAGATTCCAGCTCTACCGAAAATTAAACCCAACCTGAACCAGTAATTTGTTTTTGGGACACAAATCCTTGAAAATGTTACTACAACATCGGGCATGAAGAGAGTTAGCTGCTTCAAAATGTCACCACAACGTGGGAAATGAATTACTTCTTCAGATTTAACAAACTGTGCAGCTCTTCAAGATGTGACATCCAAGTATTGGGAAGCTACACTTTGTTGTTAACTGCAGAGCATTAGCTACATACATGCATACATTTATTTAATATATGTGTGAAATGTGTCCACCGCTATGGTCTCGAGGTAGCATGCTGCCTTGTCATGCAGCGGGCCCAGGTTTGATCCCCGGTCAGGGCAGTTTTTCTGGGTGAAGTTTTTCTCGAGGTTTTTCCTCATCTCTAAGACAAATGTCAGGAAAACTTTAAGGCCCAAATGGTCCCCGAAATCATATGGCCATCATCATCATCATCATCATCCTTCACCGGTGTGGAAAGCAACAGGACGCTACCACACCTACAATTCCCTAGTAAAGCTGCAAAGCATAGCATGAAAATGCTACGATTGCAGTGAAAGACCTGCCTTCAGGCAGAATTACTATGGATGGATGGATGAAATAACAGTAAAATCAAATTTAAAAATCAAATTTAACAGTATGAGGTTTCTTTTTAATTATATTTGAGTTGGTTCTTTGCCTCACCTCATATTTCTTGATTTTTATGCAGACCTAGGTTTTGTCGCTTCTGTACGACATTATTGATGCCTCCAACTGTTTTTTGCGGCTGTCCATTCTGTAAGTTGATTTCCACTCCCTCTGCCGGGCTGACAGATCAACTTCCAAATCAATTTTTTTTTTCTCTGGGAATTTCAAAATTTTTGGAGAAAAAGAAAAAAATTAACAAAATTCCTGGAGAAAAAAAAAATGATTTGGAAGTTCATCGGTCAGCTGGCAGAGGGAGCGAAAATCAACTTACAGGATAGACAACCGCAAAACAAAGTTGGAGGCATTGAAAATGTCACACAGAAGTGATGAAACCTAGGTCTGCATAAAAATCAAGAACCACGAAGTGAGTCAAAATTTTCAACTCAAATATAATACATTTATTTATTTTAAAAAGTCCATATACATACAGAATGCACAGGGCGCTTGATGATAACTGGACCTGTGTCAGCACTCATGTTTCCAGGATATAAGCTCTGCTGAAATTGCATGCTACACTGACATTTTTTCTTTCTCTCTCTGTTTGTGTCTTCTTTCTCTGTCCTTATCTTCTCTCTTTGTCTTTGCTTTCTCTCTCCATCCCTGCCTACTGTCTTTGACCAGCCTTGTCTCTCTGTCCCTGCCTTCTCTCTCCATCCCTGCCTCCTTTGCCTTTTCTGTCTGATGCTCCTTTTGTCTTTCTCCTTGCCTTCTGTCTCTAACTCTGTCCCTGTCTTCAAGAGGACACAACACATAGGTGTCAATGAGCTCTGTAGATGCGTGTCTTAGTTTAAGGATGAAGATTATGACAAAAATTTACATTACAACACAATGTTGATATTATTGGTTTTTAAACATCTTAATGATGGACAAATTATATTTGAAAAGAAAAGTATACGCCTAGACTGGGGTATGAACCAAGGACCTTTGACTCTCTATGTCAATGCTCTTCCATGTAGCTCAAATGGAAGAGCATTGACATAGAGAGTCAAAGGTCCTGGGTTCAAACCCCAGTCTAGGCGTATATTTTTCTTTTCAAATATAATTTTTACAACACAATATTTATCTTGAACTTTTTTGGGAATAAATCATTATGAGCTTTAATTTATGATTAAATTAAAATGTTTCACACCTCACCTCACATCCAGTCTTCTAAGTAGATCGCAGTTTCAAAGCCTTGGTGGCTTCAACTTCAGTACTTTCTTGTCAACTGATGTTATGCCGATCAGAAGAACTACTTCTTCCTACTTATTTTAGGAATTCTCACTATGAGGTATATTCATTAAGGTAGAATTTTTTATCACTCACCTCATATTGTTCTTCCCTCTGTTGGTAGACCGATAAACCTCCGAATCCAATCAGAATCCCCGGGAATTTTCAAGTTCATAAGTTCTTATATTTGAAGAGAAAAATTTTTCTCTTCAAATATGTTGTTGTTGTTTTCAAATGCTGGGCCTTGGCAACGAAGCCATTAGCATTCTTGCTCTCCAATATTTCTCTATGGTGGATCCAACAGGTAATACTTCACAGGTTTGTAGATGTTCTTTGTCTTTGTTGCATAGAGGACAATTTGGATTCGTGTAGATTCCTATTTTATATAAATGTTTGGCCAAATAGTCATGTTCTGTAAGCAGTCTAAATTTTGCTACTGTAGTTTTACGTGGAATTTCTGGAATAATATCTGGCTTCTTTACTAAAATATTCCATTTTTTGTCTTCATTTTTAGTTTTCATTGATTTTGAAAAAGCATGACTCAGTATGGAGATACAAATTACTTGAAAAACTCACAAAACTAGGCATTCAAAACAATATGTTAAACTGGATCACCCAGTTCCTTTCACAACGTTTCTGTGCTACAAAATACAATGACAGTACTTCCAAATTCCGACAAATAAAAATGGGCCTCCCTCAAGGTGCAATACTAAGTACAACCCTGTTCAACATCTACATCAACGATCTGCCACCAGCTACATCAAACACAGAAATAAAGACAGCTCTTTTTGCAGATGACATGATTATGTGGACATTTCTTGAAATATAATTTATCCTTCAATGAGAAATGTTAAATTAATAATAAAATCCTCATAAGTTCATATTAAATTAATATTGAGAAGCTAAAGCTATTACTATGATAGAAATAAGTAAATTAATGTACACAATTAAATTATTGTAAATCAATGGTAATGAGAAAAATTTTTGCCTGAACCGGGAATCGAACCCCGAACCTTTAGCTTTCCATGCTAATGCTCTGTCCACTGAGCAATTGAATGTGGGACCAGTAGAGTAAGGTAAAGGAAGGATTTCTGCTTGGATGGGAATGAAGCCTTGATTAGCTGAGTGGACAGAGCATTAGCACGGAAAGCTAAAGGTTCGGGGTTCGATTCCTGATTCAGGCAAAAAATTTTCTCTTTACCATTGATTCACAATAATTTAATTCATAAGTTCTTCATTCTTTTTTTTTTGAATGTGGATTGTTTTTCAAACCGTGAGTTCTTTTTGTTTAATTAGAGTTGTTAGAAGATTGAATATGAAATATTTTAATTTAATCTTAATATTTATCTTGTCGAGTGCTTGATACAGAACAACTGTGGATCAGTGCAATGTTCTGCAGTGCAATTTGTGTTCCACATAGAACATCTGTGTTGAACCTCATAAAGTAGTTTACAATAAACAGGTTCAGTTCTGACTGCAGCTTGTCCCGTTCACTGGTAAATGCAAGCGTTGGTGACAAGTCTGGTTGCTGCCAAGTAGCGCAGAATGTTATTATACAAATTAAAATGTGTTGCAGCTCCAATTCCGAGACCGATGGTACAGCAAGTGTACAACTTGTTCCATCCAACGGACCCAGTAGCAGCGAGATTAGAACCTCTTTTGTCTGCAAGGTTTTCAATGCTGCCACCTGTGAACGTGGCTCGATATCAGAAATATCCTCTGGGAAATGGACAGCCATATCACTTATGTGAGTATAAATTAATCCCTCCATATATAAAACTGTTATTCTTCTAGTTTTGTTATATATATATGAAACATAGCTTGTGAGGTGAGGCATTATTTTTTTATATATACACTAGCTAATATCCGGCGTGCGCTGCTACGCCTAAATAAATGAAAAATTAATGTGCTTTTATGTTTAGTTGAATCAGTAAAAGGAAATATAATTATATATTTATATTTTTTAGCTACCCCGTGCTGATTACCCGGTGTTGCCCCGGAATCTACTTATCTCGATCTTCTTGGCATAAATAAGCTAAAAGACAAAATTTGTTATTGTGAGTTATCCATAAAAGAACACCCGCCATGTGCTGCTATGCTTGCACAAGAATCTACGTACTTGTCTCGATCTTCTTGGCATCAATGAAAGACAAAAATGGTTATTGTGAGTTATCCGTAAGAGATAAACATATGCTGTCGCGGACTTTTTTGTAGAGCTTTTTGAGATATTCAATTCTGTGTACATTAATTTTGTGTATTTGTTATGGTTTAGGCAGCATAAGCCATTTAAACGTCCAAACAGCTACTTTTTTCACGTTTTCCACTACAAAGGGCGATATTTAAGGGTGTAGGAGTTGAGTATCACAACTCTCTTATAGCCTATGTTCATCCCGGGAATCTCCTGAACATTTTGCAAAAAACCCCATCACAATCGGGTCAACGGTATGACCGTGCATAAAGTACAAACAAACATTCATTTTTATATATTAGATTAGAATATAACATTATAATGTTGAATTAAATGACCAGCCTCATGGATTAGCAGTCAGTGTTTCTGACTACAGTTCATGAGGTCCCAGATTCGATTCCGGTCAAACCATAGCAACTTTTCCTTAAAGGGAATTATTCCTGTGGTTGTCCATGGTCTGGAATTTAGGTTATGTTTAGGTTAAGAACTCTCCTGGTGCTTCGTTATCATTTATCACCCATCATATCATCGGGGTAACGTAACCGTGCCTTCCAGGTGTCCCAAATTCTGAAGTGGGTTATAATTAAGCCAATGTCAGGAGACAACATCAGAAATGTCGAAATGACAACCTGAGGCATTGAATAAAAAAAAAAGTTGAATTAAATTAAGTTGAACTTCCCTGGTATGATCTTCTGGATCATTGATACTATATGTTATGTGTATGACTGAGTCATAATGTTGGTTGAAAATGAGAGGGATGTCCTCTTGAAAACTGCACTTCCTGTATTTAAAGAAAAAACATAAAATATGAGGTAAGATAAGAATGACTCATTCATTCATTGAATTTACATATTGTCTCGCAACAAGCAGGTAACTACTGATAACACAGAGCAACAAAAAATAAACTTTTTTTGTCTCAGAAAGAAAAATATGTGATTCTGATAGTATTTTTTCTCCTGAATTAAAATATGATATCAGTTTTTCTCCATCATGCAAGGTTTCTGAGAGACACAAATTTATAATTTCAAACACTTTAATATTTTCTATATTTGTAACTACACGATATTCGAACATTCGGACTCACCTAGAAAGTAAGAAATGACGGTTTTCTGCTATATTTCTCCTGTGGAGCATCCCTCTTGATGGTCCAACAATAACCTGCCAGCATATTAGGATTCCATTTGCCTTGATATCTCTTTTCCATAGCTGAAATCTCCTGATGAAAGTGTTCCCCGTGCTCATCGCTCACTGCGCCAAGATTTTCCGGGAAGAAATCAAGGTTTATTTATGAAATAATTATTTAAAGCCATTCATTGAAATTGAAATAAAAAAAATTGTGGGTGATGGAGAAATTCCGAATACATATTTGAAAACATGATAAAAAAATGCATTTAGTACAACTATTGGTACTCATGAGACAAAAATCATGTTGACCAGTGTAATTTTAATAAAATAAAAAGCTGCTATAATATCAAATTCCATACAGAATGATTCATAAATATGGCTATACGTTTGATTGCATTTTGTGAAGAAAATATTATTATTAAAGGAAATATGATGTTATCGTTGGAAAGGGAATCCTTCAAATTACAAACAATACAAAACAAAACAAATCACTGCTCATGTGCAGCTTGGCGGGTTGATTTTTGTGGGCTAGCATCGAACGCTTCCACAATTCTCTTCATTGTTTCTGCATCATGCTAATGCGAGGCCTTCCAGGAGGTTTGATTTTCTGCATCCTTCCCGTTTCCAGCAGTCGTTTTCTCCACTTCCCCACAGTCGACGGCTACAATGCTATGTTAAACTCACGTCTTGCCCGTCTTGCAGCCTCACGATCATTAGCATACGTTATTGCCCATGCAGCAATTGCAATTTGCTGTTGCATATTCAATGCCATTTTGACTAATGACGTAAGTTCTACACTGTTTTGTTTTATTCCATTGTTGTAATTTGAATAATTGCCTTTCCCAACGGTAATTTCATATTTCCTGTAATGGTAATATTTTCATCACACAACGCGATCAAACGTATAGCCGTATTTATGATTCACCCCGTATTTTAGTTTGCCTCTCATTTGCATTTCATTCTTAAATAAATAGTTAATTGTCATAAACTGATTTACTACTTGATTTTACAACTAAAACTATTACATAATTATAATGTAATTAGGTCATAATTTTTTATGTTACAGTGCGTACTTTTGTAAATTTTAGATCATAACTGCATATATACTTTTGCATATTTTGGTGGTTTTTAGGTCATACAAATTCAAGCTCTAGAGATTATAATGTGGAATGTTTTGTTTACAGTGGAAATAATTCAAGCAAACCCACAAATGTTTGCAGAAGGTTTGAGTGTGACACCTTCTACACCGGGCTGCCACCTGCGCAGAATGTCAGAAGTCAGCATTCAGAGTACAATATCCGGAGTCATCGACTCTTTGCCACTACAGACCATCAATGCCTGTGAGTATAAACAAACTTAGAAAAGTTATTACTCTGTCTATTGTGGGATACTTGGTGCTACTTTTACCCACCATATGACTGAATTGTGTGCAGAACTGTCATCAGTAGAAACATTGTTCTTACATAACATCGTATTTTATGAGAAATAAGACTGAATACAAGGTGAGATGGTACCAATAATTAGCAACTTACTCTATTTCTTATTTATTTATGACAAAAAAATACATATGGGCCTACCTAATCAGACATTTACACTTTTCCCATCATATCCTTTATTTACAATTTCATTATGAGCAGAATACATGCTCCATGCTGACTCACCTGTAAATTCTGCTGTTATTTTCACCACATCCTCAGTGGTTAATGTAGGGTATTTTTCATAAACTGTTTGAAAACATTCAAAATAATTTGTTTCTCTCTGCTTTTTAAATGCTTTCCTTTCCAATGTTTTAAGAAGTTTTACACAAACTAGCCATTTCAAACATCAGAACTCACCCTTCCAGGTGCCTCAACCTAAGAAATGGATTACAATTCCACCAATGTCAGGGTAGAAAGCCAGAAATGCCATAAAAGACAACCTGGTGGCATTGCACAAAAAATATTATTATTATTATTATGGATAAATCATATTTAAAGAGAAAAATTATACGCTCAGACCGGGACTTGAACCCGGGACCTTGGTTTTCTAGTCCAAGTGCTCTACCATTTGAGCTACCTGAGCAAGTACCGATCTAAACGCAAATCTTTCTCTATATACGTTGTAATTCCCGCCCACCAAATGCTATGAAGCCTTTGCTTCTATCTTTGCAAATGGCGGCTCCTATATTAAGAAGACATATTGGGAATTATACATTACATTATAAATGCCAGTACGGCTATTTTCAATGTTTTTATTATTAATTTCATACATCTCAATGATGGATAAATCATATTTAAAGAAAAAAATTATACGCTCAGACCGGGACTTGAACCCGGGACCTTGGTTTTCTAGTCCAAGTGCTCTACCATTTGAGCTACCTGAGCAAGTACCGATCTAAACGCAAATCTTTCTCTATATATACAAAGTACAACGTATATAGAGAAAGATTTGCGTTTAGATCGGTACTTGCTCATGTAGCTCAAATGGTAGAGCACTTGGACTAGAAAACCAAGGGTTCAAGTCCCGGTCTGAGCGTATAATTTTTCTCTTTAAATATGATTTATCCATCATTGAGATGTATGAAATTAATAATAAAAACATCGAAAATTATTATTATTATTATTATTATTATTAATTGTTGAAATGTATGTTTACAGTAACACAGAAGTGGTGGGGATCAAAACGACTCGACTACGCACTCTACTGTCCTGAAGGTCTTGCCAACTTCCCAACCAATGCCTTGCCACATTTGTTCCACGCAAGTTACTGGGAGTCATCTGATGTCATAGCATTCATTTTACGTCAAGTAAGTATTCATACAGTGCAAGAGATGCAGTATACTATAATTGAAAAAACATAACAAATGGACAAATTATTCATTTAGTTTATATTCCAATATTATTTATAATAATATTATAAAGTTTTTATTGGATCCATAACAATTTCACATTAAACTCAAGTAACCTGAAAGACAATATGAAGGGCTTAGGGCAATAACATGATAAGCCACATATAAGGATTTTAATGTTTCAAAAAAGGATTTGCCAATCTAATTCAGAATACAACTAAAAGCTTACCTTTCACATCCATAAAAAGAATAATTAAAAACAAATATAAAATCAAACAAAACCAGGACCTATGTAATAAAGCCAAAGACAAAAAACGGAATATTTTAGTAAAGAAGCCAGATATTATTCCAGAAATTCCGCGTAAAACTACAGTAGCAAAATTTAGACTGCTTACAGAACATGACTATTTGGCCAAACATTTATATAAAATAGGAATCTACACGAATCCAAATTGTCCTCTGTGCAACAAAGACGAAGAACATCTACAAACCTGTGAAGTATTACCTGTTGGATCCACCATAGAGAAATATTGGAGAGCAAGAACGCTAATGGCTTCGTTGCCAAGGCCCAGCATTTGAAAACAACAACAACATGTTTCAAAAAATTATAAATACTAATTGTACAGTATTGTTGTTAATACATTGTGTGTCTATATGTTTTAACTTACAAATGATTTTATGGATATTTCATTACATTTATTTGCTATCATTGTGATAAATGACATTTCTTAACAGAATGTGGCTTAGCATGTTACTGCACTAAGCCCTTCATATATATGTGTGTGTGTGTAGTTCTTGGTCTGAAAAAAAAAATGAATTAATTATCCACAAGATAAAAGGACTAAAACACATAGCAACATCAGTAATGGGTTATATTTGAAGAGAAAAATTCTTGCCCAGACCAAGACTCGAACCGGGACCTTTGATTTTCTAGGCCAATGCTCTACCATCTGAGCTATCGGGGCAAGTTCCGATCTAGACACAAAGTTCTCTCTTATATACGTTGTAATTCCCAGCACCAAATGCTATGAAGCCTTTGCTTCTATCTTTGCAAATGGCGGCTTCTTAGTTAAGAAGACATTTATCGGGAATTTAACATTACTTTATAGCCAGTAGGGCTTCAGTTGATGTTTTTATTATTAATTTAACACTTCTCACTGAATGATAAATTATATTTGAAGAGAAAAATTTTGCCCAGACCTCGAGAATTTTTCTCTTCAAATATTTATTCAAACTGTAATCATTTTTTGGTGCTAATATAATGATAAATTTGTTGACATTTTTTTTCAACAAATTTAACATATGCAGCAGAGCTTTGAATTGTAAATTGTGTTGTTTCAGTTGGGTCGTATAGAACTGATGCCAGCTGTTGGTCTTGAAGAAAAAGAATCTACTTTCAGCCCGAGTCAGCCGAGAGAGAAGTGGATCAAGAAAAGAACATCTGTTAAACTTAAGGTACATTTTAATATACCACATTTTACTTAATTTGCATACCTCATTTCAAAGAAAAAAATGCTAAATAATTGTTAAATATTAATTAAATAAAAATAAAACTTAGTTTTATTTGATTTTCATATTTATTATATAATTCAGTGACAGCTGTTTCGGTACACTGTACCTTCTTCAGACATGTTAACAAATTATGAACTGTGTTGCAACTGATCTAAGCAACAATACAACAATATTTATTTAAATTTTTAAATTTAACAAAGGTGATTCATTCAAACCAAGTTGAGAATTTAACAGTTTTTTACTACTTTTAAACTTATTTATTTCTACAGCGTCCAAAAGTTCCAACTTCTTACCCTTATCACAAATATGTAAAATTTCAAAATTTGGATTGAAACAATGATTAAATTGGAATAGGTGGTTAGCATATTTTGAATTTTCTAAATTTCTGTTATATGCTCTCATGTGTTCCTTTATCCGAGATATAAAAGGTCTACCAGTTTGTCCTATATAGACATTGTCACATGTGCCACACTTCAATTTATATACACCTGATAATTTTTCTTTTAAATTTATGATAAAAATTAATATTTTCATAATTCAAATGTAATGTTTTATTTTAATCTACATATGTAATAAATATATTAATTACTTTTATAAGAGAAAAAAAAAAACAAAAATTATGGCATTTCAACGTGTAGATCCTGTCAGAAGTAAAAATTGTACTGGACAATAAAATTTGGAGCAGGTGAATAATTTTACATATCTAGGATGCAATATGATAATGACAAGTTTCCATATGAAAATACCACAAACGAGGAAAGAAGCGAATGGACCAAATATATACACCAGGCAAATACAACAGGAAGTAATAAAACTCAACGAAGAAAACATCGAGAAAGCAAGGGATCTAATAGAAGAAGGCAAACTCGAAGAAGCCCTAGAAATCTCCACCCAAGTGATGAAGAAAGCTATAAAAGTAAGAAAAAGAAGATATGCACAAATATGGTTCGACCAAGAATGCTACAAGGAAAGGAAAGAAACATTGCATGCACTACACATAGCAAAAACCTACAAACGACAGGAAGACCTAACCAAGTACGCAGAAAAGAGAAGGAACTACAAAGGAATACTAAAAAGGAAAAGAGAAGAATATACAGAAAGACAAGGAAGAAAGCTAGCGGAGGACGCAAAATCAAATCCGTTTATAGCATTGAAAAAGAGAATCTCACCCACAACAGGAGAAATTCACATACAAAAATGGGAAAGCCACTTCTCAGACCTACTGAATAAGCAGGACATGGACCGAGCATATGACTTGGACAAAACGAAACTCACACAGATCCAAGAACCGATAACATCACAAGACTCAGAAAGGCAATAAATGGAGGGAATAACAAAAATCTGCAGGCCCAGACAACATCTACATGGAACACCTCAAAGAATCGCTCGACAACTTTAGAGGAACTATGGAAAGACTTGATGAAC
>JASPKZ010010191.1:72500-96449 GCA_030220185.1 Diploptera punctata | reverse complement strand
ACGGGCCGAGATAGTGTCAAATCTATGTCTTTTTATGTCGTAAGTTATCCTTGACACCCCGATGACACTTAACCAAACTTTGACAATCTAGCCGTCCTTGGAGAGCGAGGGTGACCAGGGGTACAAAAAAATAAAAAGTCCAAATGACCGACATTATGTCGAATCATGAGAGTCGTAGTCGGTAACATATTGGTTACATCCCTAGTTCCCCAGTGATTAAACATGATAGAAAACCACTGATATTAGTCACAACCCCCGTATTTCGGGGTCGCCGAGAACAGGTGATACTCCCATATATCAAGTTCCACATGAGGCGGCCTCGACATAAGAGGAAGTGGAAAAGTAAGCTGATGGCGACAAGGAAAGATGGATATAAAATTATACATTGGACATTCTATAAATATATGTATTTACACACACACACACACACACACACACACACACATATAATATATATATATATATATATATATATATATATATATATGTGTGTGTGTGTGTGTGTATAAAGGAATATATATTATTATTCGCCAATTTATGTAGGACAATCATGTCATTATACATCGAATTCTTTTTTGGTGACTAATTTCACTTATACTTACCCCATTTATTGTTGTTATTGGAAGTAAGATCAAACGTTCCCACATCTAACCTGGTTGCTATTGCAAACAAAAGAAATCGCATTTTCTGATATGGACTCAAAAAAGCACACGTTCGGTAAGTAAAATAAAATATGTCTCGAATGTTTTGTCCACTAACTCGTACCTTTCTTTAGACTTTTCCGGAATTAATGCAGAACATCCCACTCTCCAGGCTTCTTCAATTTGTCTATCATCTACCAGGACTCCTTGCATAATAAAATTATCAAACAGATTCTAATCACGGTACTACATATAAAAAATGTCTCCACAGCCAACATTCCTTGCTTATAATAAAACAAATGAAAAGCTACATAGTAACGATCACCAAATGTTTCTTTCTCATAGAAGTCATTTACATCCAACCAATATGTTAATTCATTTATTACTATATTTTATAAAAATTAGTCACATCGACAAAATAATAGTATGCAATTCACATGAGGTAAGCACGTAACAGATCTCCAAAATTGAAAAAACTCGGCGCAAGCACCTCGTTTTTTTCAAACTTTTTCTCGATCAATAACAAGTGCTTACCTCACTTGTATCGCAATATACTATTAAGATCCTGAAAATCTTCACACTGGGATCCCTTGGCTTGAAGTCCCTCCCGGAGGACTTTCCCCTTGTATTTTTAACCCTAAAAATCCATCGACCACAGTCGGGTTTGAATCTACGATCATCGGACTAGAGGTAAGGAACATAACCACTTGATATTATACAACGCACATTCATTTACTAGGTTTATAGTTCACTTGATTGACAATTTCCAACTAAACGAAATAACAAACCGCTTTAGGGTTATTTGTGCTGTAAGGTAGGCAACAGCGTTATTGACAGTCCAGGACATTATTAATCCTAATTTTCTTTAACTCGAAAGAGCAATATATTTTTTTTCAAATCATATTCAAAATTGTTAATGGCCAGAACTTTGAAAGAACCACAAATGGGGATCCAGACTGATCAATTGTCCTTAACTCGCAATGTTTTTTATAACCTACTATTTCTACTTACTTACACAATTACTTATGATATTCTAGCGGACCAGACAGGCGTTGTCCCGACTAAATAGTCATTTCTCGTGTCATGGCCGGACGATAAAAATGTAAGTTACTTTTTTACCATAAAATTCACTAATTAATAAGTTCGCAAGAAAACTCCTCACTAATATCTGTTGTGGACCAAGAAGCTTGCATTATTACGTTACATTTAATCCACGCGAAATATGTCTATAATACAGGTGACTACATATTTGACATAAAAAATCCTATAATCCGATCGCAGCGCCATCTACCGGGTCCATTTGTTAATCTAAACCATTCAGGGGCCAACTCAAAAACACAAAAAAAAGATCAAAATCGGATCAGTCATTTAGGCAGTTTTTAATTTCGGATTTCAATTAAAGCTCCATTTGTAATTGATTTCGCTCATGTTTTGATAATACCGACTGCGAATTATTTTAATAGGATATACTGAGTTCCGGTCTGAAAGTTGTGCCCGCTAGGGCGATTTCTAAATTTTCATTTCTTGTGGCTCCTACACCTAAGGAATTTGTAGGGTCCAGTTGTGATTCTGATTCCAGGAACCCAATAAAATAATGTCCAATAATTCAATAAAATTAAGGACAAAATTAAAAGTAATAAGATAATACGTACATACACTAAGGAATATCAGCTCGAAACTAGTATATATGAAAAGGAAAAAAAGTACAAAGAAAGTAAGAAACTGTAATATATATATATATATATATATATATATATGACATGGTAAGGAAAATAAATGCCTGAACGGGATTTGAACCCGGACCTCTGGAATGGTAACCCAGCGTGCTATCCATTGCACCACTAGGCAAATCCAATTCAAACATTTATCTTTCTTATATATATAAGCTTGCATTCCTCAATGTCAAAAATTTAATATATATAATATATATATATATATGAGATATTAGGTAAAATATTGATAAATCTTAATACTATTTTTATTAAATAATTAACTCGCTGGCTCTATCGATCGAACCCGTAGGTTCATGGCCGCGCGGACGTAAGCTCTCCATACATCCCTATCTTGAGCTAATATTTTCCAATCATCTCCTGTATAATCAACTTCACTCAAATAATGGATAATGTCATTCTCCCACCTCATTCTTGATCTATCAACTGGCCGTTTTCCCTGATTTTCCTACAAGAATCTTCCATGCACCTTTTTCATTCCCCATACGCCACATGTCCTGCCCATCGCAGTCTACGAGACTTAACTCTTATTATATCTGGCTTCCTATACATATCATGCAGCTATTTGTTAATGGAAAAACATGTTCTTAATTGTTATAAAATAATATTAGTGAGATTTTTCTGTTAATAATTGTATTTTAAATTTGTTTCTGAAAGATGGTAAAGTTTGACAGTCTCTGACATAGAGTGGAAGAGAATTCCTATGTTCTAGCAAAAGAAACTTAAAAATATTTTGAGTGATAGGTAGTGTGATGAGGAGGGATATAAAGGACTATGTGCTGATGGGATCGGACATCTAATTTATATGTGAAGTCAAAGAGTTTAACAACTTATTCAATTTTAATCAATATAATAATATGGTATATTATTTTCTACTAACTGAACCCATGACGTTGTTCGCATGGACACAGGTTATATATAAACAACTTATTAAAATGTTTAGAAGGAAATGTCAAATCAAAATATGTACTTTCTGTAATTTGTTGAACAGTTAATAATATTATAGCGCTAACATTGTGTTGTAGGAAAATTCTTAGTAATTAAATCCTTACTTTTAATCTAATTTTGAAAGAATATTTTTTTTGTGAGTTATCCGTGAAAGATAGGCATATGCTGTCGTGGACTTTTTTGAAGATTTTTTTTAGATATTCAAGTATGGTGTATTTGTTATGGTTTAGACAAAATAAACAATTTAGGAATCCAAAAAACGACTTTTCAGTGCACAGATACACTTTTTATTACTTATGCACTAATCCTGTAGTACATATGGTAATGTTATATACGTCAATTTTCCCAAAAAATATCTAAATGATGGTAAAACACTATTCAATTCGGTCAAATAGTTTTTGAGTTCATAAAAGACAGATTCTCAGATGTTTATTTTTATATAATTTATCAAATGATAATATAAATTACTAACCTTGTGTTCAATTGAGGACAAAAACAAAGCTCTTGCGTCCATTTCACACGCATTAAAACACTCCACGCACGCTTTAATAACTATCACAATTCTTACATGTTGAATGTACAAAGATTTATACACGACAAGCGCCTGGTTTATCCAAGGTACGCCTACAGTGTTGCAAATTAACAAAACACAATCGCTAAGTGGCGTTGTTTTCGTGTCACCTTGACGCAGTCCTGACAATATGAACAGATCGTCAATTAACATGGAAACGAAATATTTTAATAACTTTGATGTTTAAAATAAAATATATGCTCTATGTAATTGCTCACATATGTTTTAATATTATTTTTGAATAGCTTATTTTTTTAAATTGACTGAAATTGTTTATTTTTTATGCAGCTTTGATAGTTTTTTGTGTAAATATTAAAAATAATGTAATATGTAAATTCGATTGAAATATTACCAAAGTCATTGAGCTACTTATTGATTTTTGCGAAGACGGAGAATGACAAGTAGATTGTTGCCACATCTATATTATTTCTTAGACTATGTTTTGTAAACAGATTTCGCAAGTTAATTAGCCATTTTTTGAAACTTTATAAATATAAACCAAACGTAACGTAGATAGTGAAAAATTTGGAAAATCTATAATAATAATAATAATAATAATAATAATAATAATTTTTTTATTATTCCGGCTTTTACAATGGATATACATTTTTCCGGTACCCATGTTCACAGTTAACTACACATTTGATACATTTCAACACATTTTTCCATTCTTGTCTGTTCATCCACATATCTTCGTCTATTTCCCATTCCCTCTTAGTTTCATTGATTCCCTGAATCCACGTAATATTTGGTCTACCCTTCTTTTTTCTTCCCTGTGGTTCCCAATCCATGATTATCTTAGGTAGCCTTCCTTCTGCCATCCTTCTAATGTGTCCGTACCAATTTAATTGTTTCTTCTTTATAAAATCTAATATTGAATATTGTACCTGCATTTTTTATTTTATATATGAATTTCGGAATTTATCCTTCCTGGATATTCTTGAAGCACGTCTCCAGTAGTCCATTTCAGTGGCGAGTAATTTTTTTTTCATTTGTGCATTTAAAGCCCAGACATCAGCTCCATAGGTAATAATGCTTCTGATTATTGTATTAAAAATAGTTTTTTTTTTTTTTGTTTCTTTGAAGATATGTTTGTCCCATACTATTCCGTTTAGAGCAGATATAGCATACTTTCCTATATTGATCCTGTTTCTTATCTCTGTTTCTTGTTTTCCATCTTTAGTAATTTTAATTCCCAAATACTTATATTCTTCAGTGTATTTAATTGTCCCTATATTTTCTTCTAGTATTAAATCTTGAGGAAGATCCCCTATTGTCATATATCTAGATTTATCCATATTGATCTTTAAACCCCATAAACTATATTCTTGTATTAAATTTCTAGTGAGGTATTCTATATCTTCAAATTCTTGAGCCAATATCAATTGGTCATCTGCAAACTGGAGTGTATATATTGTTGAATTATCATCTAGTGATATTCCCAATCCTGTCCGGCTGTGCTTCACTGGGTTTTTTTAACATTTCTTTTTTCTTCGATGAACGGGGAGTTAGCCCGTTGCATCAACCCCCAACTTGGAGGACCAGGAGTTTAATTTTGGAGTCCTCTTCTCCTAGATGGGCTGTCTACCAAAACTATCGAGCCCCATCCGCCCGTTGTGGAATATTCTTAGCTTCCCTTCACCTCTTGCCCACTGGTAGCCAAAAGACTCACTCAGTAAGCCGTCTGGATCATCAGGTACTAAGCCCCTCCGCCACGCCAAGGTGATACTAATAATAATAATAATAATAATAATAATAATAATAATAATAATAATAATAATAATAATAATATATATAATAATAATAAACTGTATTATTATAATACTACTTATAATTAATAATAAATTATAATCATTTTATAATTAATATTGATAATAATAAATAATAATATGATGAAAATACTGTACTATTTCAGAATAAAACTCTTTGGAAAATGTTAGGACATAAAGAGATGAACAGACGGGACTTACATAACAGGAGCTACATGATATAATATAGTACGAAACGGGATATAATAAGAACAGTTAAGTCTCATAGACTGCAATGCTCAGGACAAGTGGCACGAATGGGGAATAAAAGAGAGTCATGGAAGCTTCTTGTAGGAAAACCAGACTGAAACGGCCATTCGGTGGAACAAGAATGAAGTGGTAGTATAACATTAACATTGATTTGAGGGAAGCAGATTATACTCGGGACGATTTGAAAACATTAGCCCAGGATCGGGATGTGGATGGAGAGCTTGGGTTCCATGCGGTCATGAAAGTACTTTAGTTCGATCGTGAGTTAGATTGTTAGTTTTAAAATACATGTGGTTGTACAGTCGAGTCTCATAGACTGCGATGAGCAGGACATGTGGCCACGAATGGGGAATGAAAGTGGGGCATGATAGCTTCGTTATAGGAAAACAAGATCGTTAAAACCGCCATTCGGTAGGATAATAACATTAACTATGATTGGAGGGAAGTAGATTATACAAGAATGATTGAAAAACATTAGCTCAGGATAGGGATGTATGGAGAGCTATGTCCACGCGGCCATGAAACCGCGAGTTTATTAGTGAGTTAGATGGTTGGTTTAAAAGACATGATTTTCATACAGTCAAATCACATAGACTTCGGTGAACAGCACACGTAACATAAATGAGGAATGAAAGAAGGGCATGGAGACTAGGAAAACCAGAGGGTAGACCAAAAAACAGGTGGGGGTTTAATATTAACAGTATGATATCAGCGAAGTAGAATATACAAGGAATGACTGGAAAGCATCCTTGGATAGGGATGTATGGAGAGCCTATGCCCGCGAGGCTATGACACTCCTCTTCGATAGTCACATTATGTTAGATGAGAAAGTGGGCAAGTTAATGTTCAGATTATTGGATGATCTGGTGTTGTATCTTCCGTTCCTTATCGTTAAAAAAAAAACAAGTTTATACGTTGTATATATGCCGTTGTTGCGCTAAATCACCTCAAATTTCACATTCAATTTCCAAGAACATTTATCGCAATTTTTTGCGATATAATCGACATATACGTTTTTCTCATGAAATTATGCACATGTTGCTTAAACAATTTGCGCATTTTTCAATTTTTAAATTCAATTAACGTAGGTGTACTTCTGGCATGAAATCCACTATCATGTCACAGAAAATATTTACCAAATTGTAAGACTTATACTCGGCAGGCGCCTGTTTCATCCAATGTACGCGTACAGTGTTGCAAATTAACAAAACACAATCGCTTAGCGTCACCTTGTATCACCTTGACGCAGTTCTGACAATACAAACGGATCGTCAATTAACATGGAAAACGAAATATTTTAAAAACTTTGAAGTTTAAAGTAAAATATATACTCTACGTAATTGCTCAGAGATGTTTTAATATTATCTTCGAATAGCCTAATCTTTCAAAATTATCTGAAAATTATAATTTTTTTCGCAGCTTTGATACTTTTCGTTTAAATATTAAAAATAATGTAATATGTGTATTTGATTGAAATTTTACCCAGGCCATTGAGCCACATATTGATTTTTCCGGAGATGGAGAATGACAAATAGATTGTTGCCACATCTACATTATTTCTCAGGCTACATTTTGTACACACAGATTTCGCATGTAAATTACCATTTTTTCGAACTTTATAAATATGAAGCATAACGTAACGTAAAAATTTGAAAACCCATAATTATAATAATAATAATTATAATAATAATAATAATAATAAATTATGTAGGCATATTATATATATATATATTATTATATAATGTAATAATAAATTAATAATTATTATTATATAATTCTAATATTATCTGATTCACCTCTGTGGTCTCGAAGTAACCGTGGTGCCTTGTCACGCAGCGGGCCCGGGTTTGATTCCCGGTAGGGACAGGCTCATGGTTGAAATTTTTTCGGTGTTTTTTCCTCACCTGTAATACAAAATATCAGGAAAGCTTAGAGCCCAACGGTCCCCGAAAATCATCCGGCCATTATCATCATCATCATCATCCTTCACCGGTGTGGAAAGCAACGGAAAGCTATCACACCTATAATTCCCTAGTAAAGCTGCAAAGCATAGCATGAAAATTCTATGATTGCAGTGAAAGACGTGCCCGCGGGCAGAATTACTATGGATGGATGGATAATACTATTTATAAACTATGAATAAATACATTTTAAATTGTAATTATGTAATAATTTAGGGCTATTGATGTATTTATATACAGATTTTCAAATGATTACACATCTTTCTACGCCTAAAGTTTTGTTTTCCTTCTCCACTCATCTCTTTCCATCCACTCCATATCCTCCCGTCCTCTTGTTCGCATTCCAGTTCTTGTTTCTTTGCATCCACGAGTTTCGAGGTCTTACTTTCCTGGTAAACAGATGAGGACAGAGACAAAACTAAGATTACATAACATCACATCAAAAGCTGCTCTAAAATACGGAAGTGAAATTTGGATTTTAATATAATAAGTCACACTCTCATAAACTTCAAGTAAGCCAAATGCGCTTCTTACGATCATTGTTAGGAGTTAATAGACTGGATCACCAAAGGAACACTATTATCAGAGGAAAACTTGGAGTAACAAGTTTAAATGAAGATATACAAAGATACCAACAAGAATGGAAAAATCATCTGAGGAGAATGGCAAGAAATAGACTTCCAAAATTGGCATTCCAATATACCCCAACTGGACATAGGGACCAAGGAAGACCAAAACATCGGTGGAAAGATCAAGACCATCTTCGCTAAGTTTACCGTACATGCCACATGGCCTAAAAACGAATTTTGTTCATGATGATGATGACTTTCCGTCTTCTTCTTCCAGCTGACACACCATTCTAAAGTTTTTCTAGGTAAGCTCTTTTTCTTGCATTCGTCGTATATATAGTTCCATCCATAGTAATTCTGCCCGAAGGCAGGTCCTTCACTGCAATCACAGCATTTTCATGCTATGCTTGCAGCTCTACTAGGGGAATTGTGTAAATGTGGTAGCTTCCCGTTGCTTTCCACACCTGTGAAGGATGATGATGATGATAATGGTAATGATAAGGATGATGATGATGATGGCCATATGATTTCGGGGACCGTTTGGGCCTTAACGTTTTCCTGACATTTGTCTTACAGGTGAGGAAAAACCCCGATAAAACCCTCACCCAGAAAAACTACCCCGACCGGGGATCGAACTCTGGCCCGCTGCGTGAATAGGAAGCACACTACCTCGAGACCACAGCGGTAGACTGTATATATAATTATTAATAATAATTATAAATATAACAACAATAATACAATGAAAATACTATAATATTTCAAAATAAAGTTCTTAGGAAAATTTTAGGACAAAAATGAGATGAACAGAAGGAGCCTTCATAACAGTGAGCTGCATGATCTATATAGGAAACAAGATATAATAAGAACAATTAAGTCTCGTAGACTGCGATGCGCAGGGTATGTGGCAGGAATTGGGAATATAAGAGGGGCATGGAAGCTTCTTGTAGGAAAACAAGACGTTAGACGAAGAATGAAGCGTAAGAATAACATTAACCAACGATTTGAGGCAAGTAGATTATATAGAGGATGATTATAAAACAATACCTCAGAATAGGGATGTATAGAGAGATTATGTCGGTGTGGTCATGAACCTATGGTTCCATAGTGCCAGTAAGTTAGACGGTTAATTTAAACTACATGATTTTATACTGACAAGTTTCAATGAATGAGGATCATGGAAACTTCTTGTAGGAAAACCAGAGGGAAAATGTCAGTTGATAGACCAAGAATGTAGTGCGAGAGTAACATTAATCATGATTTGAGTGAAGTAGATTATACAGGGGATGATTGGATAACATTAGCTCAGGATAGGGATGTATGGAGAGATTATGTCGGTGTGGTCATGAACCTATGGTTCCATAGTGCCAGTAAGTTAGACTGGTTAATTTAAACTACATGATTTTATACTGACAAGTTTCAATGAATGAGGATCATGGAAACTTCTTGTAGGAAAACCAGAGGGAAAATGCCAGTTGATAGACCAAGAATGTAGTGCGAGAGTAACATTAATCATGATTTGAGTGAAGTAGATTATACAGGGGATGATTGGATAACATTAGCTCAGGATAGGGATGTATGGAGAGATTATGTCGGTGTGGTCATGAACCTATGGTTCCATAGTGCCAGTAAGTTAGACTGGTTAATTTAAACTACATGATTTTATACTGACAAGTTTCAATGAATGAGGATCATGGAAACTTCTTGTAGGAAAACCAGAGGGAAAATGCCAGTTGATAGACCAAGAATATAGTGCGAGAATAACATTAATCATGATTTGAGTGAAGTAGATTATACAGAGGATGATTGGATAACATTAGCTCAGGATAGGGATGTATGGAGAGCTTATATCCCCACGGATATAAACCTACGGGTTCGATAGTCCCAGTGAATTAGTTTAAACGACATGGTTTTTACAATCAAGTCTCGTAGACTTCGGTGAGCAGTTCATGTACCACAAATGAGGAATGAAAGAGGGGTATGGGAACTCTGTAAGAAAGCCATAGTATATGGCCAATATTAACAATGGTATCAGGAAAGTAGAATATACAAGTCGTGATTGGAAAACATCTAAGAATAGGGATGTATGGGGAGTTTACGCCCGTGAGAAAATATTAACCGGTTCGATAGTGACAGTAAGTTAGGTGAGAAAGTGGGCAAGTTAATGTACACAAGATTATTGGATGATCTGGCGCACCATGAGTTGTCTCATTCCGTTTGTAAACGTTAAAAAAAAAGGAAGTTTTAAGTTTGTAATTAATGCCGTTCTTGCGCTAAAATCACCTCAAATTGACATTCAATTTTTAGGGTATTTATCGCAAATTTTTGGGATATAATCAACATATATATGTATTCCTCATGTAATTATTCACATATTGCTATAATAATTTGTGCGATTTTCAATTTTTAATTCAATTAACGTAGGTGGGCTTTTGGCGTGAAATCCGCTATCATGACGCTGAAAGTAAAATCGTAAATATAATATGTTAGTATGGAGAAATAACGTATTGCGAATTTATAACACTTATTTATAACTGATCACAGTTTTCAGCACAGCTATTAAGTTTAAAACCAGGAAATATTAAAAAGTAACCAAAATCTGATGTATATCAACAACATATCTTAGACAAAATTAAATAAAAAATAAAGTTTTCGATAAGTTAGTTTTGTTAGTTTTTAAGTTTAAAAAGAAGAAGACGCATATATTAAATAATTTATAACAGCAGCACTGTTTTTAAATAGCGGTTTATAAAAAAAATGGATATTTAATTGTTACATCTGCTATGATGGACGTCCCAACGACGTCTTCATATAAAACCCATATTATAAGATTTATACTCGGCAGGGGCGCCTGGTTTAATCCAATGCACACGTGCAGTTTTGCAAATTAACAAAACACAATCGCTTAGTGTCACCTTGTGTCACCTTGACGCAATTCTGACAAGACAAACGGATCGTCAATTAAGCTGGAACCAACAGATGTTAAACCTTTTAGTTTAAAATAAAATATATACTTCAGAGTAATTGCCTGAGAGATGTTTTAAATATTATTTTTGAATAGTTATTTTTTTTCAAAATTGTCTGAAAATGTTTATTTTTTATGTATCTTTTATAGTTTTTTCGTGTAAATATTAAAAATCTACAATCTGTCTATTCGAATGAAATCTATACCGCATGCCATTGAGCTACTTATCGATTTTTCCGGATACGGAGAATTACAAGTAGAATGTTGCCATATCTACATTATTTCTCAGATTATGTTTTGTAAACAGATTTCGCAAGTTAAATAGCCATTTCTTTGTAATTTTATGAATAAAAACCATATCGTGCATGAAATTACTTGGGCAAAATTGGAAATTCAATATAATAATAATAATAATAATAATAATAATAATAATAATAATAATAATAATAATAATAATAATACTTACTTACTCACTGGCACTATCAAACCCGTAGGTTCATGGCCGCGCGGACATAAGCTCTCCATACATCCCTATCCTGAGCTAATGCTTTCCAATCATTCCCTGTATACTCTACTTCCCTCAAATCATAGTTAATGTTGTTCTCCCACCTCATTCTTGGTCTACCAACTGGGCGTTTTCCTTCTGGCTTTCCTACAAGAAGTTTCCATGCACGTCTTTCATTCCCCATACGTGCAACATGTCCTGCCCATCGCAGTCTACGGGACTTAACTGTTCTTATTATATCTGGCTTCCTATAAAGACCATGTAGTTCATTGTTATGTAGTCTTCTCCATTCACCTGTCTGTTCATCTCTCTTTGGTCCAAAAATTTTCCTAAGAACTTTATTCTCAAATACTCGTAATCTCCTTTCCTCCCTTAAAGTAAGAGTCCATGTTTCGCACCCATATAATATAACTGGTAGAATAATAGTTTTATATATTTTTCAGCTTAACGTTTTTTGAAAGGAGTTGGGACATCAAAAGTCTCTGCAATGCATAATAGCATGCATTTCCAGAATTGAGCCTATGTTTAATTTCTTTGTGCATCTCATTCCTATTTGTGATTATTGTTCCTAGGTATTTGAATTCAGCCAATTCCTCAAAATTTCCCTCATTTGTCATTAGCTGTCCATTTCCATTATATAATGTATTTCTACGTGTGACCATATATTTAGTTTTACTGATATTTACTTCCAGTCCTAATTTCTTAGTGTTACTCAATAGTGTGTGCGTGTTGGCCTTTAGTATCTCCTCGCTATCGGCCAGTAGTACTACATCATCAGCATAAACTAACAGCTTATTAATACCATTCAGTTGTAAGCCTTCCTCATTCTCTAAAGATTTAATGGCATGCTCTAGTACAAAATTAAATAGTAGAGGAGATAGTGCATCTCCTTGCTTCAACCCATTCTGGATTTCAAAAGTGTCTGAAAACTGTTTGCCTACACGCACCCTACTCGTTGAGCCATTTAGACACATTCGTATAAGTCTAACTAACTTTTTAGGAATTCCGAACTCCAGCAGGATACTATATAACTTCTCCCTCTTAATTGAATCATATGCTTTTTTGAAGTCTACATATAGTTGATGTACAGTACCATTATATTCCCATTTCTTTTCTAAAATCTGTCTTATACTAAAAATCTGATCTGTTGTAGACCTGTTTCTTCTAAATGCACATTGATGATCTCCTAGAATGTCATCAATATAGGGAGTAAGTCTGCTTACTAATATATTTGTTAGAATTTTGTACGAAGTTGAAAGTAATTGAGATGCCCCTATAGTTGTTGCAATCAGTTTTATCTCCTTTCTTATAAATTGGTACGATAATTGATTCCTTCCATTCATCTGGAAGAGCTTCTTTTTCCCAAATCATACTAAGCAACCAGCGTATCTTGTCCATCAATTTTTCTCCCCCTGATTTTATCAGTTCTGCTGGGATCTCATCTGAACCTGATGCTTTATACATCTTCATTTTTTCAATTGCCATTTCAACCTCTAATGCACTTGGCTCTGCGACTAGCATTTCTGCTGTCTGTAACTTATCCTCCTCAATGTCCTGTTCTGTATGTACATTTAATAGCTGATTAAAATAACTTTTCCATCTATTTAATATACTCTTGGAATCTGCAATCATATCCCCATTTTCATTCCGAATTATGTTTGTTCTAGCCTGAAACCCTTTCTTCTCTATACTAATTCCCTGATATAATTCTCTAATGTTCCTATTTTTTGCATTCATTTCAAGATCATTAATCTTCTCTCTCAAATATTCCCTCTTTTACTCTTTAGTAACTTGGTGGTTTCCCGTCTAACACTACCCAATTGCTCTAAATTTACCTCATTTGGCTCGTGTAACCATTTCATTTTTGCTAGCTTTCTTTTCTTTACAATGTCGGCACATTCCTCATCAAACCATTTCTTGTTTTGCCTCTTTTTTAAACAACCAATGCTTTCTGATGCTGACAATTTAATAGTATCTCTTATAGCCTCCCATTCTTTATTTATATCAGTTTCTTCTTCGTTTGCCACATTGTCATCTGAAGATTCCAGTACTTCAAATCTATTAGCAATTTTGATTTGGTATTCTTGCCGCATTTCATCATTTTTCAAGTTTTTTAATTCATATTTTACTGAATCATCTTTAGCGTTTGTTCCTCTCATAAGCGATAGCCGTTGTCTGATTTTCACCCTGACCAGATGATGATCTGAATTGCAGTCTGTCCCTCTAACTGATCTAACATCAATGATGCTACTGTGCCAGCGTTTATCCACTAATACATGATCTATCTGGTTCCGAGTTTCTCCATCTGGGGACGTCCAGGTGTATTTATGAATATCCTTATGCTGAAATGTTGTGCTCTTAACAATGAGATTCTTTGATGTGGCAAATGTGACTAATCTAACCCCGTTGTCGTTACTATCTTCATGAAGACTGAATTTGCCTATTGTTGGTTTGAATATATCTTCCTGCCCACTTTTGCATTAAAATCTCCTAAGACAATTTTCATATGATATCGTGAAAGGCTATCAATAAGCATTCTAATTCTTCATAGAACTCATCCTTGATCTTGTCATCTTTATCTTCTGTGGGGGCATGTACATTTACAATTATAAAATCATGTCGTTTACCCTTTAGAATTATGTATGATATCCTATCACTAACAAACTTAATATCTCGGATAGCGGATAGGATCCTCCTTCTGACTAAAAAACCCGTTCCAAATGCAGGTCTTTCTGCACCCCCATAGTATAATGCAAAGCTTCCTGATTCCTGACTACCTTCTCCTGGCCACCTAACTTCCTGTAAAGCGACTATATCCAAGGGCGATTTATCCAATTCCCGCGTTAATATCTCTAGTGCCCCGCTATTGTGTAAAGTCCTAACATTCCATGTTCCTAGGAACATGTCCCCTGTGTTTGAGCCTTTGGCATGGGTTCCCTGAAGTAGTCCCCGCCCGGAGAACCGAATGGGGGACTATTTGACCTCCGGAAAATTTTACCCAAGTAGAAACCCATGTCCGCATTTCTTGACGGTTGTATTTTTACGGTGAAAGATCGTCACTCTTTCGACCAAGGTACTTTTTTCGTCTGGCTTATCACCTTCGACCAGTCCGGCATGGGTAACCCTATCGGCAGCAATGCTACCGCCGGCATAGCTCTCAGGATCATTTAAGCACACAAGCCACTCCACCACGACAAGGTAAAGATACCATGGAGGGAATAATAATAATAATAATAATAATAATAATAATAAATTATATAATAATAAGGAATCGGACAATGTCAAATACATTAAACATTTATTTACAGACACACATACACACACACACACACACACACACACACACACACACACACACACAGACATATATATATATATATATATATATATATATATATAATCTCCAAATGTCAGGAAAACTTTAAAGCCCAAACGGTCCCGAAATCATATGGCCATCATCATCCCTATCATTATCATCATCATCATCATCCTTCACTGGTGTGGAAAGCAAGCTACCACACCTACAATTCCCTAGTAAAGCTACAAAACATTGCATGAAAATGCTATGATTGCAGTGAAAGACTTGTCCTCGGGCAGAATTACTATGGATGGATGGATGGATATATACTCGTACACATATAAAATTGTAACATAACAAATTATATTGAAGTATTAAAAGTTAAAATAATAATAATATTAATAAATTAATAATAATTTATTATGAGTGTTTTCCTAACATTGAGGTTTTTCTCCAACCAATCTTGATAATTTAAATGAGAATTAAAAAAATACATAAATGACTACGGACTTACAGATTAATATCAGTTTGTAATATACATTCACAAATTTCCTTCAATTGAAGTTCTCCATTGTGCTCTGTCCTGAGTCTTGATCCTTTGCACCAAATTTCCTTAGTAAATGCTGATGGTTATTTTTCCTTTTCTGCTCCTTCTTCCAATATCCCATGTATGGACGACCTTTCATCCTGCATTCTTCTTAAGTGTAGACTTCTGGTGTTCAATCTTATCCATTATAAATCTTTTTGTATTCATCCATTTTCTAATGTCTGTATTTCTAATTGTTTCCAGTCGAGAATCCATTCCATTAACTTAGTTGAACCTCTCACCTTATAGGTCCTTTTATTTTCACACGCCACCCGGGCCTGTAATTGAGAGGGATTTTAACTATGGATAACACACACTTTATTGGCCACACAAGGACTTGAAGAGCCTCCTCGAATGAATGGTCAGCTCAATGTCAAAGCCTCTTCCGAAACAACACAACATTAAGACGAAACACACCATTCATGCAAACATTCATACTAAACATGGCGAATATGATTACGATGGCCAAATGATAAGCGATATTTTTGGACATTAAAGTTTCCTGATATTTATCTTACAGCAGAGGAAAAGCTCGGGGAAAAAAAACCTTCAATCAGGAAAGTCCCTACCGGGCAGCGACACTACTCAGAGACCTCAGCAGAAGAAAATAATAATAATAAGATTGTGCCTGGAGGTCAAAGGCGATAAGTCAGACAAATAAAGTATCTTGGTCAAAAGAGCGATCATCTATCAAGTAAAAATACAACCGTCAAGAAACGCGGATGTAGATTTCACTTGAAGTAAAATATCCTGGAGATGAAATAGTCCTCCATTCGGATCTCGGGACGAGGACTACTGCCAAAAGCTCCTAGACTGTGATAGGCAGGACGTGTGCCAGGAATGAGGGATGAAACAGAGGCATGGAAATTGTTTGTAGGAAAATTATATACAAAGTTGAGTTCCATAAGGTAGCAGCGTGAACCTAGTTTCAATTATAAACTAAATAAGAATACGTTTTTGTTGGTAGACCTGGTTGTAGTGGAACAAACCATGGAATTCTGAATACATAAGATATTAATTGGACCATGTTATGCATGAACCGGCTAAGAGCCATTTAAAAAGGATATTTTGATGCCATCTGTTGCACTGGCTCATGAAATAAGAGTATGTACACTTTTAGCAACAAATCTTTAAATAAACTTCATCGGTCCTATGTTTGCAACAAACGACTATGAAACCAGATCTTAATAAATGCTAATCTAAATTTTGCATCATGCAGCTAAGCGCCATATGTATCCGCTCATAGATTGTTGATGCAAACAAGGACAATAACTTGCAATCTCCAGTATTGTTAGTTTGGCGCTACAATAAATAGTCAAGATTAACTTAAACTTTTCTCGAAACTTCAATAATGACGCATAGCCGGTTGATGCATAACGCCGCTATTTAAACATTTGCATAACTGATTAAATGTTACAGGTGTTGCCATAATTATTGAATAAGAGTATTAAAATAACTGGAATATAAAGGTTCTGTTTTGATAACGCCACGCGCTATTTTCATATGTTATGTTATCTTTCCTCACCTGTAAGGCAAATGTCAGGAAACTTTAAGGCCCAAACGGTCCCCGACCATCATATTCACCATTATCATATTCGTCATGTTCAGAATGAATATGTGTGTGTAATGTCTCGGAAGAGGCCCTGATCACTCATTCGGGAAGGCCCTCCGTGTCCTTGTGTGATGCAATTCATAGTTAAAATCCTCTCCCCGACATGTCGTGTCACTGTAAGGCCCGGGTAGATAAAACTATAATAAGTTGAGACTATCAACTGCGTTAATGAAAAATAAAGTTAGGTAAATATTTCCCTTTTTGAGTTGGGTTACTTTTACACGCACAATGCCTGCCAGGCCTTACAGACGACCTGTCACTAGTGGGAGTATAAATTCCAGTAGTTCCTGGATCTCCTGATAAATTAAATTAAATAGAAGTAAGGATAGCGTAAACTAACTGAAGTTCTCAGTAAGTCGATTTATTTCTTGATCTTGGTGGTTTACGGAATGTATATTTCTTTTGTTAATTAAATCGTATGTATCCAGGTGTCGACAGAAAACAAATATTGCGACCCCTTGAGTGATATTTAATTTTCGGGTCTAATGGTCAGATTTCGCTGATTTTTTTTTTTCGAGAATAAGTCCGTTGTTCTATCCAAGATTATTTTAGAAAACAAAGTATAGAACAGGTGTCTAGTTTTTGACTATTTGGGCTGCAATATTAGCTTCAATGTGGAAATAGATATTTATTCCAAAATAATTTAATTTTAGACGGTATGTGTAACAGAACGTTCAAAAATAAAATTAAAAAAACAAAATAAAAATATATAAAGTTATGGCAGTTCCCACAATAGTGTATGGTTGTGAAACTTGGACTCAAAAAAAAAAACTGAAAGATGGAATACAGACGCCGAAGATGAGGTTCTTCAGACAAATTAAATTATGTACAAAACTTGATAGAAATAGAAATGAAGATATAAGAGAAGAATTAAAAATGCAGCATTTAATGGATAAAATCACGAATTATAAACAAAAGTGGATTGATCACATGAATGGAATGAGGATTGCTCAATGTCAAAAATGTAATTATACTATATATATATATATATATATATATATATATATTATTTTACTTATCATTCCATATTAAGCTTACATTGCTCAATGTTAAAGATTTAATTATAACATCGATAAAGCGTCACTGCTATAAAGTAAAATAAATATTCTCTTTAATTTGCTTACTTGATATAGTCAGCTACTAGATGGCAGTGAAGACAGTGTTCTCGCGACATCTAGTAATAATGGAGAGTATAATACATATATAAGAAAAATAAGTGTTTGAATTGGATTCGCCTGGTAGTGTAATGGATATCACGCTGAGGTACAGACTCAGAGATCCGGGTTCGAATCCCGTCCAGGCATTATTTTTTCTTATCATTCCATATTAAGCTTGCATTGCTCAATGTTAAAGATTTAATTATAACATCGATAAAGCGTCACTGCTATAAAGTAAAATAAATATTCTCTTTAATTTGCTTACTTGATATAGTCAGCTACTAGATGGCAGTGAAGACAGTGTTCTCGCGACATCTAGTAATAATGGAGAGTATAATACATATATAAGAAAAATAAGTGTTTGAATTGGATTCGCCTGGTAGTGTAATGGATATCACGCTGAGGTACAGACTCAGAGATCCGGGTTCGAATCCCGTCCAGGCATTTATTTTTCTTATCATTCCATATTAAGCTTGCATTGCTCAATGTTAAAGATTTAATTATAACATCGATAAAGCGTCACTGCTATAAAGTAAAATAAATATTCTCTTTAATTTGCTTACTTGATATAGTCAGCTACTAGATGGCAGTGAAGACAGTGTTCTCGCGACATCTAGTAATAATGGAGAGTATAATACATATATAAGAAAAATAAGTGTTTGAATTGGATTCGCCTGGTAGTGTAATGGATATCACGCTGAGGTACAGACTCAGAGATCCGGGTTCGAATCCCGTCCAGGCATTTATTTTTCTTATCATTCCATATTAAGCTTGCATTGCTCAATGTTAAAGATTTAATTATAACATCGATAAAGCGTCACTGCTATAAAGTAAAATAAATATTCTCTTTAATTTGCTTACTTGATATAGTCAGCTACTAGATGGCAGTGAAGACAGTGTTCTCTCGCGACATCTAGTAATAATGGAGAGTATAATACATATATAAGAAAAATAAGTGTTTGAATTGGATTCGCCTGGTAGTGTAATGGATATCACGCTGAGGTACAGACTCAGAGATCCGGGTTCGAATCCCGTCCAGGCATTTATTTTTCTTATCATTCCATATTAAGCTTGCATTGCTCAATGTTAAAGATTTAATTATAACATCGATAAAGCGTCACTGCTATAAAGTAAAATAAATATTCTCTTTAATTTGCTTACTTGATATAGTCAGCTACTAGATGGCAGTGAAGACAGTGTTCTCGCGACATCTAGTAATAATGGAGAGTATAATACATATATAAGAAAAATAAGTGTTTGAATTGGATTCGCCTGGTAGTGTAATGGATATCACGCTGAGGTACAGACTCAGAGATCCGGGTTCGAATCCCGTCCAGGCATTTATTTTTCTTATCATTCCATATTAAGCTTGCATTGCTCAATGTTAAAGATTTAATTATAACATCGATAAAGCGTCACTGCTATAAAGTAAAATAAATATTCTCTTTAATTTGCTTACTTGATATAGTCAGCTACTAGATGGCAGTGAAGACAGTGTTCTCGCGACATCTAGTAATAATGGAGAGTATAATACATATATAAGAAAAATAAGTGTTTGAATTGGATTCGCCTGGTAGTGTAATGGATATCACGCTGAGGTACAGACTCAGAGATCCGGGTTCGAATCCCGTCCAGGCATTTATTTTTCTTATCATTCCATATTAAGCTTGCATTGCTCAATGTTAAAGATTTAATTATAACATCGATAAAGCGTCACTGCTATAAAGTAAAATAAATATTCTCTTTAATTTGCTTACTTGATATAGTCAGCTACTAGATGGCAGTGAAGACAGTGTTCTCGCGACATCTAGTAATAATGGAGAGTATAATACATATATAAGAAAAATAAGTGTTTGAATTGGATTCGCCTGGTAGTGTAATGGATATCACGCTGAGGTACAGACTCAGAGATCCGGGTTCGAATCCCGTCCAGGCATTTATTTTTCTTATCATTCCATATTAAGCTTGCATTGCTCAATGTTAAACATTTAATTATAACATCGATAAAGCGTCACTGCTATAAAGTAAAATAAATATTCTCTTTAATTTGCTTACTTGATATAGTCAGCTACTAGATGGCAGTGAAGACAGTGTTCTCGCGACATCTAGTAATAATGGAGAGTATAATACATATATAAGAAAAATAAGTGTTTGAATTGGATTCGCCTGGTAGTGTAATGGATATCACGCTGAGGTACAGACTCAGAGATCCGGGTTCGAATCCCGTCCAGGCATTTATTTTTCTTATCATTCCATATTAAGCTTGCATTGCTCAATGTTAAAGATTTAATTATAACATCGATAAAGCGTCACTGCTATAAAGTAAAATAAATATTCTCTTTAATTTGCTTACTTGATATAGTCCAGCTACTAGATGGCAGTGAAGACAGTGTTCTCGCGACATCTAGTAATAATGGAAAGTATAATACATATATAAGAAAAATAAGTGTTTGAATTGGATTCGCCTGGTAGTGTAATGGATATCACGCTGAGGTACAGACTCAGAGATCCGGGTTCGAATCCCGTCCAGGCATTTATTTTTCTTATCATTCCATAGAAATATTTGTCAGTTTCAAAAAATGTCTTCTCTGTGTAGTATACCAACCTCCTAAAAAAAAGCCATCGCTGAAATTGAGTCCACTTTACAAAACGCGCGAATACAATATGAACACGTTATCGTTATGGGCGACTTTAATATAAATATACTAGACACTGATAACAGACATACACAACAACTGATGGCTACGTTCCAGGCTTGTGATATGACACTCCTACCCCTACGACCTACACATCACACTCATCACTCTGAGACGTTACTTGACTTAATTGCAACTAATAATCCAGACAGAGTACTTACTCACGGGCAACTGCCAGCCCGGGAATATCAGCACATGATATTATATTCTTAGCATATTCACTGCAGTGCCCTAAACCGACTCGAAAGACTATTACGTATAGAGACTTAAAACATATAGACAATGCAACCCTAATTGAAGAAGCTATGCAGATGCCGTGGCATTCAATATGGACGCGGCATTCTGTAGATGAAAAAGTTGAGACACTAAATGACTTTATACTACAATTATACAACAGACATGCCCCACCAAGAACTAAACTCGTGAAACGACGCCCTGCACCCTGGATGACTCTTTCAATTCGTAACTTGATGACTGATAGAGACGCAGCACATAAGAAATATAGACTCAACAAAACAGACACAAGTCTCACTCAATATAAACAGTTACGTAACAAGACAAATCAAGCTATAAGAAACGCCAAACTTAGACATTTATACAACCTAACAAATACCAATACTTCAGAAATCTGGAAAAACTTGAATAGAATGGGAATTGGGAGAAAAGACACACAGGTAGACAAATTACCTGTTTCCCTGGACACACTCAATAATCACTTCACAGGTATAACTACTACTCCAAAGGATAAAGAACAAACAATAAATGAATTATCACTGACAAATCAACCCGACAGAGAACATTTCCACTTCTCATATGTTACAGACTACGACGTAAAGAAAGCCATCATGCGAATAAAAACCAAAGCAGAAGGAACTGACCGTATAAATATTACTTTACTGAATAAAATAATCGAAGCTATACTACCTACTATAACTCATATTTTTAACTCCTCACTACAAAACGTCTACATATCCCTCATTGTGGAAACAAGCCCTCGTACGTCCACTGCCTAAAGTTAAAACGCCCTCAACCCCGAACGACTTTCGACCCATTAGCATTTTACCTACTCTTTCAAAAGCTCTGGAACGATTAGTCCATAAACAACTGACTGAATACCTAAATGATTACAACCTTCTAGATCAATTTCAGTCAGGCTTCAGGACAGGACACAATACAAATACTGCTCTACTAAATATTTGCGAAGACATACGCGAAGCTGCTGATAATCGAAAACTTACCATTCTTACATTACTGGACTTTAGTAAAGCATTCGACACGGTAGACTTGGACTTATTGTTGCATAAACTTAAAAACCTCTTACTCTCTGATAGTGCCATGAAATGGTTCAATTCCTACCTTCATGAGCGCCAGCAATCTGTTATAGGAAATCATACATTATGTTCTTCTTGGTCCTTCCGTAAAGCTGGGGTTCCACAGGGTTCGGTACTTGGACCTTTGCTTTTTTCAATCTACATAAATGACATATCTAACTCCCTAAAGCATTGCAAACATAATTTATTTGCAGACGACATGCAAATCTACATCCACACAGACAAATATTCACTAAATGACGCTGTTGCCAAAATTAACGAGGATCTTGACTCACTAATGACTTGGACAGTTAAATATGGACTGCAATTAAATCCTAAAAAGTCACAATCAATCATTATGGGTCATCAGAGACTATTATCTACAATTAACCTAAACACAGTTTCGCATGTGTCACTAAACGGAGTTCAAATCCCTTATAGTGAGACAGTAAAAATTCTAGGAGTATTTATTGACAAAAACTTAAATTGGAATACACAAATAAACCATACATGCAAAACAGTCTTCTCAATAATACATTCATTAAATCGTGTACGAAATTGTTTGCCATTCGCCCTTAGGAAAATGTTAGTAGAAACACTTGCAATGCCCCATTTTGATTATTGTGACACTCTTTTTACAGACTTAAATATTATTTCCACTCAAAGACTTCAACGTGTTCATAATTCTTTGCGCACGTTTTTATTTGTGGTATTCGCAAATTTGACCATGTTACACCGTCCCTGGAACAATTATCGTGGTTTCGTCTAAGAGATCGTAGAACTGTCCATTCCCTATCCCTTCTCTATAAAATACTTCACACATCATCGCCTAATTATTTATCACGCCGCTTCATCAGACTATCCGACACACATAATCTTGACACTCGATCCCATCAGCACATTGTCCTTTATATCCCGCCTCATCACACTGTATATTATTCATTATCTTTTACGGTGTCACTTACCAAAACATGGAATTCCCTTCCACCCTATGTCAGAGACTGTCAAACTATAACATCCTTCAAAAACAAACTAAAGAATTATTTAATAACAAACTGACTTATACACCTCACTGATAGTATTCTTTTAGCAATATTAATATATTTAATTATTTATGTAAATAATATTAAGAATAACAAATATTTTTATTTGTTTTGTTTTAAATATTGTATAATCGTAAAATTAGTTTTCTATATCTCATTATTTTCCTGTTTTTTATATACACTAGACAGGGACAATTTAATATGTCTTGCTTGTATACATTTTATTATTAGTTTTAGTCTTAATTTTAACTAATATTAACTGGTTGTATTATAGATCGTAATATGTATATTAGATATTATCTTTTGATCAAATTTTTTACTTAGTGTTTAATATTAGAGTTA
>JASPKZ010010191.1:35000-70000 GCA_030220185.1 Diploptera punctata | reverse complement strand
GTCACCCGGTGAGCTACTCCGTGGTGAGAAGTTGACTTGGATGTAGCACTTGGTTTGTATACACTGTTTGTTCTGTGATTAGTTAATACACAGTTGGCTCTCCATCGTTCTCCAGCTTTTCCTGCATCTGGCGACTCTGGACCATTGCGCCCCTGCTCGTTCTTTGAAGATGTCAGCCCATCGTCGTCTTGGTCTTCCGCGCTGTCTCTTGCCTGTGTACGGGTCCCACATGGTTGTTTTTATTGTCCACCTGTCGTCCTGTATTCTTGCGACGTGGCCTCCCCACTTCCATTTTTTCCTGATGGCTTGTTGTGCGGGATCAGTTGTTGAGGATATCGCTTGAAGTGTTGTATTCGAGATTCTGTCCTTCAGAGTTATGCCTAAGATTTTCCTCTCCATTTTCCTTTGGCATACTTGGAGTGTGTACTTCAGTTTGGCAGTAAGATTCCAAGTTTGGCAGCCATATAACAGTGTTGGAAGAACACAGGTTTGTAGTGTTTCCATTTTGAGTTTCCGGTTGAGTGACTTGTCCAGCAGTATAAATTTCAGTGACCAGAACGCCTTCCAGGCGAGAGCTATTCTTCTGCTTATTTCCTTCTCTACTTTCTGATGGAAGGAGAGTAGTTGTCCTAAGTATATGTACTCGCTTACATATTGAAGATCCATTCCATCGACTTTGATAAGGTTTTCCGGACCATTAGACATAATTTGTGTCTTGCTTTTGTTCATCGAAAGGCCTGCAATTTTGCTAGTTTCTGAGAGCTCTTGTAGCATTGATTGGAGTTGTTTAGGGGATCTGGCGAACAATACCACATCGTCAGCAAATCTTAAGTTGGATAGCCTGCTCCCGTTTATATTTATTCCGTATTTCTTGTTCCAGTTTAGTTTTCGAAATATGTCTTCAAGCACGCATGTAAAAAGTTTAGGAGAAATTGGGTCGCCTTGTCGTACTCCTCTTTTGAGACTGAATGGTTGTCCCACAATTTCTGTCTTCACCTTGGCATAGCTTTGGCTGTAGATCTTATCCAGAACGCGGATGTACTTGTGTTCGATTCCTTGGGTGTGTAATGCCTGGAGGACACTTGAATGTTCTACTGAGTCGAATGCCTTGTTGTAGTCGACGAATGCTAGATATAATGTATGGTGGTATTCGACTGTCTTTTCTATTATTTGGTTAATTGCTTGGAGATGGTCTGTTGTACTAAAGCCTGAGCGGAATCCGGCTTGTTCTGTTGGCTGGTTTTCGTCCAGGACTTTTGTTAGTCTTCTTGTTAGCACTTTTGAAAATAGTTTGTATAGATTGGACATCAGGCTTATGGGTCGGTAATTATTCATGTCATCTTTTGTGCCTTTCTTGTGGAGAAGAATGATTGTGCTTGATTTCCATTGCTCGGGTATCTCTTCTGTCTGCAGAATTTTGTTCAAGATGTTTGTGAGTTGATGGTAGTATTTGATCTGAAGGCAGTTTTTAAGGCAATTAGTTGTAGATTCCATCCTCTCCGGGTGTTTTTGCCATTTTTCATTTCATCTATTGCAGTTCTAATTTCGCTGGGCAGTACTGGGGGAAAGGTGTCGGCGTGGTTTTCGAGTTTAGCATCGAATATGCCTATGTGATTTGTTGCCTGGGTTGTTAGGGAGCTTGTATATAGGGATTTATAGAAATCTGTGGCTGACTGGATTATATCTGTTCTTAATGTGTTGCGGCCTCCTGCTTGGTTCTTAATTCCTAGCATCCATTGTTTGTCACCCTTTCTTTCCCTCTTTGCTTTCCTTATCGAGTTGGAGGTTTCTATTATTTGCCTAGTTATGGTTGTGCGGTACTCTCGCAGATCTTTCCGTATTTCCTTTTTCGTCAGTTTGTCCATTGCGGCATACTCGGTTCTATTCGACTCCGAAGCGTCTCTGGTTTGTAGCATATCCGATCGACGTTCGATTAAGGCAATGGTTCCTTGACTGAGTTTGCCTTCTTTCTGAGCTTTCGTATTTTTGCTGGAGTCCTTGGTCGCCTGTAGTATACATTGTTCCAGGGAGTTGTACAGTTCCTGAGCACCTGCTTCTCGGTTGGGGTTGGACTCTGCAATTCTGTCGCGAAGATGTAGCTGGAATTTGTTGCTGTCTATGTTTTCTATATTTTGTCTATGTTGCTTTGCTGGATGCTTCCTTCTTCTTTCTATCTTCATTTTTGCCCGCACCATCCTGTGGTCTGTACTGAATTTCAGGTTGGCTACTACTTGGTATCTCTTATGGTTCTTTGGTTATCGCTTAGGATGTAGTCAATTTCGTTCTTTGTGTTGCCGTCTGGCGAGCGCCAAGTCCACTTTGAGCTAGGCATTTTCTTAAAAAAGGTGTTGGCTATCTTTAGTTTATGTTCTTGTGCGAATTGAACGAGCTTTTTCCCCTCTTTCATTTCTTGCCCCATACCCATATCTTCCCACTGGGTCTTCATCCTCGTGGCTGCGTGGGCCCACTTTGCTGTTGAAATCTCCTATGATTAGGTTTAGTGTAGATTTGTGCTGATCTATGGTAGTTCCCAGGTTCCAGTAGAATTGTTCTATATTTTCATCGCTGTAGGCTTCTGTTGGGGCATAAACCTGAATGATTGTTATTGTGGAGCCTCTAGTTACTAATTTTAAGACTGCGATCCTTTCAGACACCCCTACTATTTCTTGCACCATATGTTTGACTTGTTTTCTGATGATGAAGCCTACTCCTCTTTGTCCGGGAGTTGTGCCTATATAATAAAATAGGTCTCCGTTTTGTTTTTCTATGATGGCTTCGCCAGTTCTTCTAATTTCACTAAGACCTAATACGTCGAATTTTATTTCTTTTAAAGCATGATCTAACTCTTCCTCTCTTTCGCTTGTTCTAAGTGTTTGTACATTCAATGTTGATATTGTAATTGCATGGTCGTTGCTTGTTCTTGTTCTGGCATGTGGTAAGATAGTTTGCTTTAGGTGTCTTGCTGTTGAAGGAGAGTAGTCCAGTTTACCCACTGATTGTTTATCAACATTTTTTGGTACCCAACTTGTACGGTGTTGCCTTTCTCTCGCTCTTCTCTTGCACGTTGTCTGAGTGTTTGTTGAATCTCTCTCTCCTGTCTAGTCAGATCAGAATCTATGTAGCAGTCTTGTCCTTTTAATTTGCTTTTGTTTTTCATGACGGCGATTTTATCTTCCATTGTCTTCATTTGTACTTTCACGAGGCCCTGTCTAGTTTGTCTCTTCCTATGAATGTTGCTTTGGTATAGTCTTCTTTGCATTCGATTTTTCTGAGTATTGCTTTCACTTTGTCATCTTTTGTGTTGTTTGTTTCCTCGTCAAAGTCCTTGCTTTTTATAATTATATTGTTTCTCTTTTCACTGCGCTGTCTCTTTTCCTCTGCGTTTTCCAGTGTTTTTAGCCTCTCTTCTATTCGTCTGACCGAATCGTTTGTGCTGTTTTCTCCGCTGATTATTTTTTCTTCTAGTGAGCAGCATTTTTCTTCTAGTTTCTTGTCGAAATTCTTGATTTCGTTCTTTAGATCTGTGATGTTTTTCTTAGTCTCTTCTCTGAAATCCTCGTTCTGTCTTCTAATTTCTTTGATTTCGTTTAGTATGTCTGTAAACATGCCTTTTATACCTCCGCTGTTTCCCGCGCAATCTTCCTCGTCGCTTGTGCGGTTTGAGTGATTGTTCTTTGTGTTGTTTTTTCCGGCCTGACTTATTACCCGCCATGGTGTATCTGTTTTCCGGTGTTATGGTGGTCTCTGCCTTGGGAACTGATATGGGTGCGGTCTGGTATTCGGCTGATTATTCCTTCGTATTTCTGGTTTGCTGCTCTCTTAGTTCTGTCGGTCTCCGGCTGATGGTAGTACTTGCTGCCTGATCGCGCGCTGCTCGCCTCTGCCGTTCACTTTGTTGCTAACAGATGTCGCTAGTTGTCCTGTAGTCCTGCTCTCTGCTTGCATAGATGTTTACAACTTCGCCGTTGGTAACCCTGCACTGCACTCAACGTTATAGCACTTCACTAACCCCACTTTCTTCTTTTGTCGTCTGTGGTTTTACTATTTAGACGTATGGCACTTTGCCTACACTTTCAGTTGTGTCTATTAATTTGTACTATCACCTGCGTTACAATTTAGCTCTCTATTTGTTCTCTACTCACGGTTTATCTTCATTTTCCTCCCGTTGTCCTTGTTACAGCTCCCACATTAGTTGTTGCCAACAATATACACTGTACTAATTATAAACAGTTAAAGATACAATAAATGTAGCAATGTAAATGTCATGTACAAACAACATTTCATAGGGTAATAACAATAATGATACGATGATAATAATAATAGTAATAATAATAATAAATAATAATAATAATAATAATATAATAATAATATAAATATGATACATTATACGGGAAACACCAATTAATATATATATATCTTACACTGGATAATAATGAAGTCGAGTTTAGAGCAAATATAAATTTAGATTTCTTTTAAAAGATGCCAATGTCCGGCAGCCCCTTATTTCTTGTGGTAGGGAATTCCAGTTGCGAGAAGTGGAGATGGTATATGACATGGAGTGATGTGATGTCCTATGTTGCGGTATATTAAGTAAGAGACTATGTTGTGATCTTGTGTTTAAGTTATGGTTTGAGGATAGATACTGGAAACGGGATGATAAATAATTGGGAATCGAGGGTATGTAGGATCTTAAATAGGAGAATTAGACAGTGCGATTTTCTTCTCTCTTTTAGATGTAGCCATGACAATTCGTGGAATAATGGAGAAATGTGATCGTATTTTCGAACATTAAATATGAATCTGATACACATATTATGGACACGCTGCAGTTTGTCCGACAATCCGTCACTTATGTCAGTTAGTAGAAAGTCACAGTAGTCAAAATGCGGCATCACTAAAGTTTTGGATGAAAATTCTTTTAAGAGTTGTAGGAAGAAAAATGTTTAAGTCGCTTTAGGAAATGCATTATGGAGAAGATCCTTTTAGATGTTTGTTTTACTTGCTCATGCCATTTTAAATTAGAATCTAAGTAAAATCCCAAGTTTTTAACGACGTCGGTATAAAGGAATTTGTTCATTATCTAATATGACAGCCGGCATATTGCCATTGTTTATGAGGTGTAATAGCCTTGGATGTCCGATAATTATTGCTTGCGTTTTGTTTACATTTAGTTTCAGCCCATATTGTCTGGACCATAAAGATATATGCCTGAGGTCAGTGTTTACTTTGTCAATATATTCATTAATTTCGTCAGGCCTAAAGTGTGTGTAAATCTGTAGGTCGTCGGCGTAAAGATGATGCTTGCAGTTTTGTAGTTTCTTGGTCACGTCATTAATATAAATCGAGAAGAGAAGAGGAGCGAGGACGCCGCCTTGAGGTACCCCTTTCCTCACCAAGCGCCAGGAAGAAATGCGATTATTAACAGAAACTGATTGCTGACGATTAGTGAGGTAAGATGCAAACCAATCAAGGCAGTTTTCCGACAGATGTAGTGTCTTTAGTCTCGCTAGCATTAAGTCTATATCTACTGTGTCAAAGGCTTTGCTGTAGTCGAGTAGGACATATTGCGGTGAGTTTGCTTTTGTCCATTGAGTCTCTTATGTCCTCTACAATGTCAAGTAGTGCAGTACTTGTGTGATGTCCTGTTCTAAAACCAGACTGATGTTCATCAAGTAAGTCGTGTGTGGTGAGGTAGTCTGTTAACTGTGAGTGTATTATGTGTTCCAGTGCTTTAGATAAACAGGGAAGAATACTAATTGGTCTATAATCATCGAGTGTTGTGGGAGTGTTTGATTTCGGTGTAGGACGAACTAGAGCCATTTTCCAGAGTCTGGGATAGGTCCCGGTCATTATAGAGGCATTAAAAATGTGGGTTATTGTTGGGAGAATAATGTCTATTATTTTTTGCAGGAGAGTTATTGTTATATTGTCTATTCCTTGTGCTTTAGATTTAATACGTAATACTGCTCTTTTGGCGTCATTAGGTGAGATATAGGAAAAAAAGAATTTGTCTCGGGTAGGTTGGGAATATGACATTAGTTCATCTATTGTCTGTTGTTTTTGTTGTGAGGTGTTGTCAGAAGGGAGGCGGGTAAAATGGTCATTCAACTCATCTAGTGGTAGGTCAGCTGTTTCTACCTGTAGTTTATTTTGACAGAGGCCTATTGATTTTAAATTTTTCCACATGTCAGCTGAGTTGGACATAGATTGTGTAATAATAGTATGGGCATATCTTAGTTTTGCATTCCTTACAGTCTGGTTGACTTTATTCCTCAGATGTTTGTATGTCTGTAAGTCTGTCAGTTCTTTGTTCCTCCTGTATTTCCTAAATGCTGCGTCTCTCTCTGTCATAAGCAAGCGGATATTATCAGACATCCAGGGTGCAGGTGGTCTGTTTATACGTCTAGTCTTGATAGGTGCGTGTTTGTCATACAATTGTAAAATCATGTCATTAAAATTTTCAACTTTCTCGTCTACAGTCCTAAGTGTCCATATGTTGTTCCAAGGTAGTTTTGCAGCGTCATCAATTAATTGCGCATAATTTATATGTTTCAAGTCTCTGTATGTTACAAGTCTAGGTCTACGTTTAGAGCAAAGGAGTGAATATTCAATGTATATTAAGTCATGTGCAGAGATGCCTGGAGCTTCTATCTGTCCACTAGTTATAACTTTTTGAGGATTATTTGTTATAATTAAGTCTAGTAGTGTGTCAGAATACCTAGTATGATGGGTTGGTTCTGAAGGCAGTATTGTCATATTGCATGACTGGAACATTGTCTGCAATAGTATAGTGTTGTAAGAATTTGTGGCTAATAGATTAGTATTGAAGTCTCCTAGTACAATTACATGTTCATAAGATGGTATCAGATTTTGGAGAACTGTTTCAATGTCATGTAGGTGACCGACATTTGGGGGCTTATAAACTACTCCTAATAAACATTTCTGCATTTTCGCTCTAATTTCTATAAATAGGTATTCGGGTCGAGACGAGTATTCACTAGGCGAATGGGATACAATTTTTGGTTGTAGATCGGATATCATTTTAAGCTTGCATTGCTCAATGTCAAACAATTATATATTCCAGTGCGCTACCGATTACGCCAGCGAGCAAGTCTAGTTGAAACATTCATTTCTCTTATATTATTATATTCTCATTATTACTAGATGTAGGGGGATATAAATCCAGAGGTCCGGGTTCAAGTCCCGTCCGAGCATTAATTTTATTTATCGTGTCATTGTAATCTTGCATTCCTAAATGTAAAAATAATGTATTCCCATTATTTGTAGAAGTAGTGGGATATAAATGCAGAGCTCCGGGTTCAAGGTCCATCCGAGAATTCATTTTTTTTATCATGTCATTTAAGCTTGCATTGCTCAATGTTAAAAATTTAATTATTATTATATATATATATATATATATATATATATATATATGTCCACCGCTGTGGTCTCGAGGTAGCGAGATGCCTTGTCACGCAGCGGGCCTGGGTTCGAACTCCGGTCGGGGCAGTTTTTTTGGGTGAGGTTTTTATCGGGGTTTTTCCTCACCTATAAGACAAATGTCAGGAAAACTTTAAGGCCCAAACGGTCCCCGAAATCATATGACCATCATCATCATCGTCCTTCTCATTATCATCACCATCATCATCATCCTTCACCGGTGTGGAAAGCAACGGCAAGCTACCACACCTGCAATTCCCTAGTAAAGTTGAAAGCATAGCATGAAAATGCTGTGATTGCAGTGAAGGACCTGCCTTCGGGCAGAATTACTATGGATGCATATATATATATATCTCCCAGTGTGTTACTGATGCGCCGTCGAGCAAGTGTAGTACTATCATTCATTTCTCTAATACGAGGGCGGATCGGAAAGTAACGGACAATAATTTTTTTTCTGCCTTGGTATTGCAGCTAGAATGTTGAAATTTCACAGAGATATAGTTTGACGTTTTCACTACAGATGGTATTTTTTTCTCAGGTGCACCTCTTGCGAGAGAAGCTTGAACTATGCAACAAAGGTGGCGCGCATGCTACAGTCGTCCACAGGGCGGATCGGAAAGTAACGCACAATATTTTTTTTTAAAAAGTTTAATAGTAAAAAAAAAAGAAAAAAAATCACAAATGAACTTACATCTTTTACCTACTTTTCGACATAGTCACCAACTTTCTCAACACATTTTTCCCATCGTGTTACCAGTTTCAATATGCCTTGTTCGTAGAAGTCCGTTTGGTTGGAGTGTAGCCATCTGCGCACTGCTGATTTCACTTCCACATCTGTCTCAAAGCGTTTGCCGGCCAGGAATCACTAAGGCGAATCACGTGGCGAATCACTAAGGTTCACGCGTCCCTCTTGGAAGAATGTGCACCACCTGGAGACATTGCTACGGTCCATACAATCATCCCCATACACGCCACGCATGTTCCTGTGAATATCACTGGGTTTATGCCCTTTGGCCCACAAAAATCGAACACCACTTCTCTGTTCCTCACAGGTGGACGACTGTAGCATGCGCGCCATCTTTGTTGCATAGTTCAAGCTTCTCTCGCAAGAGGTGCACCTGAGACAAACATACCATCTGTAGTGGAAACATCAAACTATATCTCTGTGAAATTTCAACATTCTAGCTGCAATACCAAGGCAGAAAAAAAATTATTGTGCGTTACTTTCCGATCCGCCCTCGTAATAACATATGCACATTATTATTACATGTAAAGTAAAGTAAAATGATCCCACAACAGGCCTCAGGAGGCCCTTGGGGTAGTAGGAGGTTAAGGCTCCTACTTTTTCTAGACAATCGGCACTTTATGTCAGCCGGGTTGTCAGCCCTGCGTGACGGCCGCCTTTACCCCCAAAACAAGCGCCTGGTACTCATTTCAGTTAGAGGCTGAGTCGACCCCAGGGCCATGGTGCCGCCAGAGGGTTTGGGCCAGTTCAAAAATCCTGACCCCCAACGGGACTTGAACCCTCGACCCTCCGGCTTGTAGCTCAGTGCCTTAACCACTACGCTACGGCGTGCCCCCTTATTATTACAAGTAGTGGGATATAAATCCAGAGGTCCGGTTTCAAGTCCCTTCCGAGCATTTATTTTCTTATCATTTCCTTTTAAGCTTGCATTCCTCAAACCTAAATTTAATTGTAATATATATTTTATATATATGTATGCATATAATATTTCCGCTTCGAAATATTTATTAAAAATATTAACCTCGTAACAGCATTCTATGAAATGGGTTTTTTTAGCAAAGGAAAAACAAATATGTTGACGTAATAAAAACTTTCGTTCCGGAGCAACGCCACTGTATGTGAAAATTGAAAAAGTCAGTTTTGATTTGTATTTAGAAAAATACAAATATTAGACAAGCTTAAATCTAGTTTGTAACAGTTAGTTTTTGGATAAAAAAAGCGCAGCTCTTCCTTTATCAGATAAAAACTAAGTACATTTAGAAATACCATATTTAATATGGAATAAAATGTTTGAATATATGTTACGTTTTGTACTGTTCACATTTGAATACTAACATATAAGAAATTCAAATATAAACTTTCAAATGTTTCTGTCTATATATATATATATATATATATAATGATTTAATATTAATCTAAATTACAAGCCCAATTTTGAGTTAAACATGTATATAATTCCTCCATGTAATTTTATATATATATGAATGGAGAGTATAATACATATATAAGAAAATAAGTGTTTGAATTGGATTCGCCTGGTAGTGTAATGGATATCACGCTGAGGTACAGACTCAGAGATCCGGGTTCGAATCCCGTCCAGGCATTTATTTTTCTTATAATTCCATATATATATATATATATATATATATATGTATATGTATATGTGACATGAAAGATAAATAAATAAAACCTCGGACGGGACTGGAAACCGAACCTGTGGATTTATCTCAGTGCGCTACCGATTACGCCAACGAGCAATTCTAGTACAAACATTTTTTTCTCTTATAATAATATATTCTCTTTATTTCTAGATGTAGTGGGTTATAAATCCAGACGTCCGGGTTGAAGTACCGTGCGAGCACTTACTTTTCTTATCAGGCCCTTTTAGCTTGCAATGCTCAATGTCAAAAATTAATAATATATACATACATACACACACACATACACACACACATATATATAGCCTATATATATACCCCAGTGTGCTACCGATTACGCAACCGAGCAAGTGTTCTACAGGCATTAGATTATCTTATAATAATATATTCTCATTATTACTAAATGAAGTGGGATATAAATCCAGAGTTCCGGGATCAAGACCGTCGGAGGATTTATTTTTCTTATTATGTTATGTTTGCCTTGCATTGCTCAATGTCAAAATTTTAATTACAGTAATATACATATTCCATTGCGCTACCGATTACGCCACCGATAAAGTCTAGTACAAACATACATTTGTATTATAATAATATATTTCTCATTCTTACTAAATGTAGTGGGATATAAATTCGGCGGTCCGGGTTCAAGTCCCGTCCGAGCATTTATTTAGTTATCATGTCATTCTAAGCTTGCATTGCTCAATGTCAAAATTTAATTATAATCTACATATATACCAGTGGGCTAACGATTACATCACCGGGCAAGTATAGTACAAACATTCATTTCTCTTACGATAATATACTCTCATTATTACTAAAAGTAGTGGGATATAAATCCATTGTTCCGTGAACATGTCCCATCCGAGCATTTATTTCCCATATGTCATTTAAGCTAGCATTGCTCACTCTCAAAAATTTAATTAATTATATATATATATATATATATATATTCCAGTGCGCTACCGATTACTCCACCGCGCAAATCGAACGTGTTGATTTATCTCAGTGCGCTACCGATTACGCCAAAGAGCAAGTCTAGTACAAACGTACATTTGTCTTATAATATTATATTCTCTTTCCTACTAAATGTAGTGGGATATAAATTGGGAGGTTCGAGTTCAAGTCCCGTCCGAGAATTTATTTTCCTAATCATGTCATTTTAAGCTTGCATTGCTCAATGTCAAAATGTATTTATTATATATGTGTATATATATATATATATGTGTGTGTGTGTGTGTGTGTGCGTGTGTGTGTGTATCCCAGTGCGCTACCGATTATACAAGCGAGCAATTCTAGTACAAATATTAATTTCTCGTATAGTAATATATTCTCATTATTACTAGATGTGGAGTGATATAAATCCAGAGGTCCGGGTTCAAGTCAGTCCGAGGATTTATTTTCCATATAATATTTTAAGCTTGCATTGCTCAATGTCAAACATTTAATTACAATAGTATATATATATATATATATATATATATATATATATATATATATATATATTCCATTGCACTACCGATTACGACACCGAGCTTGTCTAGTATAAATCTTTGTTTGTCTTATAATAATATATTCTCATTCTTACTAAATGTAGTCGGATATAAATCCGGACGTAAGGGTTCAAGTCACGTCCGAGCATTTATTTTTGTTATCATGTCATTTTAAGTTTGCATTGTTCAAAATTCAAAAATGTAATTATAATTTATATATATCGCAGTGCGCTACCGATTACGCCAAAGAGCAAGTATGGTACAAACATTAATTTCTCTTCGAATAATATACTCTCATTATTACTAGAAGTAGTGGGTTATAAATCCATGGGTCCGGGATCAAGTCGCGTCTGAGCATTTATTTCTCTTATATCATTTAAGCTTCCAATGCTCAATGTAAAAAAAATCTTATAATAATAAGTATATACATATATTTCAGTGCGCTACCGATTACGCCACCGCGCAAGTCTAGTACAAAAATTTATTTCTCTTATAATGATATAGTATATTCTCATTATTAGCAGATGTAGTGGGATATTAATTAAGATGTCTATGTACAAGTCCCGTCCGAGCAGTTATTTTTGTATCGTGTCATTTTAAGCTTCCATTGCTCAATGTCAATAATTTAATTGTAATAAATAAATAAATAAGTAAATATATATATATATATATATATATATATATATATATATATATATATATATATCACAGTGCGCTACGGATTACGCTACCGTGCAAGTCTAGTACAAACAATAATTTCTCTTATAATAATGTATTCTCACTATTACTAGAAGTAGTGGAATATAGATCCAGAGGTCCTTGTTCAAGTCCCGTCCGAGAACTTATTTTCCTAATCATGTCATTTAAGCTTGCATTGCTCAATGTCAGAAATGTAATTATAATATATATATATATACCTGTGTGCTACCGATTACGCCACCGAGCAAGTGTAGTATTATAGCCTCACTGTGATGGTTAACAGTTTATATACACTGCTCAAAAAATTAGGGGATACTGTAGAATAACCTATTAAGACTATCTTTTTTGGAATAGTATTAGATGCAATCACTTTCTATTACTCCAAGATAATGTAAATAAGAGTTTGAAGTTGTTACGTAACCTCGGTACCACACCAGAGGGCAGTGTCTGTACTGTTGATGTGAAAGGGTGGTGTGGGGGTGAATGTTTTGTTGCTGTTTTTAAATCCAGTCCAGTTTTCAGTTAGTGAATGACTTGCCTTAGGGACAGTGATGCCTCGACAACGTGATTTACCTGCACCAATGCCTTGGAGGGCCATAGGAAGGATGGAAGCTGGACGGACACAACAAGAAGTGGCACAAGCCATTGGGGTGTCTCAAAGCGTGATTTCCAGACTTTGGAATCATTTTCAAAGAACATACTGTTCACAGAAGAGCCGGACAAGGTCGACCAAGGGCAACAACAGCAAGGGATGACCGTTACCTCTTGTTAACAGCCCGTCGGAATAGACAGCAGAATGCAACTCAACTGCGAAATACACTTCAAACAGCAACAGGACGCAGGGTGTCAACTCAAACTGTCCCTAATCGACTGCATGGAAGTGGTCTCTATGCCCGTAGGCCCATGGTGTGTACCAGGTTAACTCCACAACACCGTAGAGATCGCAGAAACTGGGCGGAGGAACATCGTGGGTGGAGGCATGCTGAATGGAGATCAGTTCTTTTTTTCTGATGAGTCGCGATTCAACGTGGAATGTGATAGTCGGCGTGTATTCATCTGGAGAGAAAAAGGGACACGAAACAATCCAGCTTTTGTACGTGAAAGATCCCCGTATGTTGGCGGTGGATTGATGGTGTGGGCAGGAGTCAGTAGTGGTGGACGTACGGACCTCTACGTTATCCAAGGTGGTACTTTGACTGCGGTAAGGTATAGAGATGAGTTTCTCCGACCTTTATCGTGCCTTATGTTGGTGCCATAGGCGATTCTTTTCTTTTTATGGACGATAATGCACGACGCCACAGAGCTGGCTTGGTGGACGACATGCTGGAAGTGGAGGGTATCGAACGTATGCAATGGCCAGCTTCCTCCCCGGACTTAAATCCGATTGAGCATGTGTGGGATGCATTAGGCAGGTGCATTGCAGGCAGACCAGCACCTCCCACAACTGTTCCAGAGCTGCACATTGCTCTTATGGAAGAGTGGCCACGTATCCCCCAAGAACTCATTGCTAACCTCATTGCATCAATGCCACACAGGTGTGAGGCAGTGCTGGCCGTTCGAGGAGACCATACATCATACTAAAGAAACATTTTCACCCATGTTAATGTTGCTTTGTTTGTTTGCCATATTCCTAATCAGGATCTCTTTGACATCTGGTGTGGTACAGAGGTTACGTAATGACTTCAAACTCTTGTTGACATTCTTTTGGAGTAATAGAAAGTGATTGCATCTAATACTGTTCCTAAACACATAGTCTTAATAGGTTATTCTACAATATCTCCTAATTTTTTTGAGCAGTGTAAAAGCGGGTGCCGCGCGGCAATACTTGACATGCGGTGTTGTCAGGTTTCTCATAGCGCTATGGGCGTTTATTACACAAGGACAGAAGGCATTGATTATTTATGTTATTATTTAATGTTATGTTATTATTTTGGTATTAGTCCACCGCTGTGGTCTCGAGGTAGCGTGCTGCCTTGTCACGCAGAGGGCCCGGGTTCGATACCCTGTCGGGGCAGTTTTCTGGGTGAGGTTTTTATCGGGGTTTTTCCTCATCTGTAAGTCAAATGTCAGGAAAACTTTAAGGCCCAAACTGTCCCCGAAATCATATGGCCATCATCATAATCATCATCATCCTTCATCGGTGTGGAAAGCAACGGGAAGCTACCACACTTACAATTCCCTAGTAAAGCTGCAAGCATAGCTTGAAAATGCAATATTTGCAGTGAAGGACCTGCCTTCGGGCAGGATTACTATGGATGGATGGATTTGGTATTGTTTAACTTTTAAAATTAAAATTATATATGTATTTATTTTTATACTAATGATATAGTATTATTATTGAGCGATAACGAGGAGATACTAAGGGCCAACACACGCACTCTATTGAACATTAAGAAATTGGGACTGGAAGTAAACATCAACTAAATATAAGTTCACTAATAGAAATGCATTATATAATAGAAATGGACATCTAATGACAAATGAATGAACTTTTGAAGAACTGGCTGATTTCAACTATCTAGGAAAAATAATTACAAATAGGAATGAGATGCACAAAGTAATTAAACATAGGCTCAATTCTGAAAATGCGTGCTATTATACAGGGACTCATGTCTTCCCAGCTCCTTTAAAATAATGTTAAACTGAAAATATATAAAACAGTTATTCTCCCAGTTATATTATATGGGTGCGAAACATTGACTCTTACTTTAAGGGGGGGAAAGAAGATTACGAGTATTTGAGAATAAAGTTCTTAGGAGTTTTTTGTTAAGGCACTACACTACAAGGTCGAGGGTTCGAGTCCCGGTGGGGTCAGGAATTTTAAACTGACCCAAATATTCTGTCGGCACTATGGTCCTGGGTTCGACTCAGCCTCTATCGGAAACGAGTACCAGGCACTTGTTCTGGGGGTAAAGACGGCCGATCACGCAGATCTAACAACCTGGCTGACATCATGTGCCGATTGTCCAGAAAAGTGGGAGCCTTAACCTCCTACTACCCCAAGGGCCTCCTAGCCCTGTAATGGGATACCTTTACCTGTTATATTATATGGATGCGAAACATGGACTCTTATTTAAGGGGGGAAGAAGATTACGAGTATTTGAGAATAAAGTTCTTAGGAAAATTTTTGGATAAAAAAGAGATGAACATACAGGCGAATGGAGGAAACTACATACTAATGAGCTACATGATATGTATAAGAAGCCAGATATAATAAGAACAATTAAGTCTCGTAGGCTGCGATGGGCAGGACATGTTGCACATATGGGGATGAAAGAGATGCATGTAAACTTCTGGTAGGAAAATCAGAGGGAAAACGCCCAGTTGTAGACCAAGAATGAGGTGGGAGAATACCATGATTATAAAAAGAAGTAGATTATACAGGGGATGATTGGAAAACCTTAGCTCAGTATATGGATGTATGGAGAGCTTATGTCCGCGCCGCCATCAACCTACGGGTTCGACAGAGCTAGTGAGTTGGCCATAGTTGGGATTTTAATTTATTATTATTATTATTATTATTATTATTATTATTATTATTATTATTATTATTATTATTATTAACTGTTCGGTCTGAAATATTTTCGAATGACCGCCACATGTTGAAATTGCTTACATATTAAACTAATATAATACGAGTATGTAGATTATTATTCAAGCTACATATCACAATAAATCACCGATAACTATAACAATTAATTACGGTATACAATTGTATAACTGGATCGACTGCTGCACATTCCATGTCTTAATTGAAACGGAGGGAAGAAAAGCAATGTGGCAACATCGTCGTGGTAGCCGTACTCGGGATCTTTGTGTTTTAATAACATACAACAGCTGCGGGGAGCCGATTGTTAAGCATCATAGTGAGGCGATAATACCACACATGCACGGTTGCGTAGTCGGTAGCGCACTGGGATATATATATATATATATATATATATATATAATTAAATATTTGACATTGAGCAATGCAAGCTTAAAATGACACGATAAGAAAAATTAATACTCGGACGGGTTTTGAACCCGGGCCTCTGGATCTATATCCTACTACATCCAGTAATAATGAGAATATATTATTATGAGATAAATAAAAGTTTGTACTACACTTTCTCGGTGCCGTAATCGGTAGCACACACACACATATATTAAATTTTTGACACTGAGCAATGCAAGCTTAAAATAACATAAGAAAAATAAATGCTCAGACGGGACTTGAATCCGGACCTCAGGATTTATATCCCAGTACATCTAGTAAAATGAGAATATATTATATTATTATAAGAGAAATAAATGTTTGTACTAGATTTGCGCGGTGCCGTAATCGGTAGCGCACTGAAACATATGTATATTCATATTATTATAATACACTTTTTACGTTGATCAATGCAAGATTAAATGATATAAGAGAAATAAATGCTCAGACGGGACTTGAACACGGACCTATCGATTTATAACCCACTACTTCTAGTAATAATGAGAGTATATTACTCTAAGAGAAATGAATGTTTGTACTATACTTGCTCGGTGGCGTAATCGGTAGCGCACTGGTATATATATATATATTAATTATAATTAAATTTTTCACATTGAGCAATGCATGCTTCAACTGACATGATAAGAAGGTAAATGCTCGGACGGGACTTGAACCCTGAATTCCGGATTTATATCCGACTACATTAAGTAAGAATGAGAATAGATTATTATAAGACAAACAAATGTTTGTACTGGACAAGCTCGGTTGCGTAATCGGTAGTGGAATGGAATATATATATATTATTGTAATTAAATATTTGACATTGAGCAACGCAAGTTTAAAATTATATAAGAAAAATAAATCCTCGCACTGACTTGAACCCGGACCTCTGGATGTATATCCCACCACATCTAGTAATAATGAGAATATATTACTATACGAGAAATGAATATTTGTACTAGAATTGCTCGCTTGTATAATCGGTAGCACACTGGGATACACACACACGCACGCACACGCACGCACGCACACACACACACACACACACATATATATATATATATATATATATATATATATAATAATTATGTTTTTGACATTGAGCAATGCAAGCTTAAAATGACATGATAAGAAAAAATAAATGCTCCGACGGGAGTCAAACCCGAACCTCTGGATTTATATCCCATTACATGCAGTATTAATTAGGATATATTATTATAAAAAAATGAATGTTTGTATTATCGCCTGGCTTTGTTTCCCCGCAGCTGTTGTATGTTACTAAAATACAAAGATCCGGAATATCACTACTACGACGATGTTGCCACATTGCTTTTCTTCCCTTCGTTTCAATTAAAACTCGGAACGTCGAGCAGTCGATCCAGTTATACAATTGTATACCGTAATTAATTGTTATAATTATCGGTGATTTATTGTGATATGTAGCTCGAATAATAATACAACATATCTACATATTATATTTGTTTAATATATAAGAGATTTCAACATGTGGCGGCCATGGGAAAACATTTCACACCGAATGGATAATGTGACACAAGAGTTGGGACCTCTTAATAGTTCGAGGAACAATAAATTACATTCACAGACTCAGCAGTGTCAACAGTTGGTTTGTAATTAATGTTTATGATTATATTAAAGAAAACAATCTCGGAAGACGGTCTCTTAGATAAACTTTGCTATTCATCCCTCAGTTTCAATTACAACTCGGAAAGATGTGGAACATTCCATTCAATTATAAAATTGTATACCGTAATTAATAGTTATAATTATCAGTGATTTATTGTGATGTGTAGCTCGAATAATAATACATTATTTAAATGTTATATTAGTTTAATATGTTAGTGATTTCAACATGTGGCGGCCGTGCGGAAATATTTCAGATCGAACTGTTAATAATAATAATAATAATAATAATAATAATAATAATAATAATAATAATAATAATAATAATAATAATAATAATAATAATAATAATAAATTAAAATCCCAACTATGGCCAACTCACGGGCTCTGTCGAACCCCTAGATTCATGGCTGCGCGGACATAAGTTCTCCATACATCCATATCCTGAGCTAATGTTTTCCAATGATCCCTGTATAATCTACTTCTCTCAAATCATGGATAATGTTATTCTCCCACCTCATTCTTGGTCTACAACCGGGCGTTTTCCCTCTGATTTTCCTACCAGAAGTTTCCATGCATCTCTTTCATCCCCATATGTGCAACATGTCCTGCCAATCGCAGCCTACGAGACTTAATTGTTCTTATTATATCTGGCTTCTTATACATATCATGTAGCTCATTAGTATGTAGTTTTCTCCATACATTCGTCTGTTCATCTCTTTGTTATCCAAAAATATTCCTAAGAACTTTATTCTCAAATAATCGTAATCTTCTTTCCACCGTTAAAGCAAGATATTCCAGTGCTCTACCGATTACGCCACCGAGCAAGTCTGGTACATACATTAATTTCTCTTATAATAATATATTCTAATTGTTACACAATGTAGTGTGATATGAATCCAGTGGTCCGGGTTCAAGTCCCGTCCGAGCATTTATTTTTCTTATCATGTCATTTTATGCAAGCATTGCTAAAAGCAAAAAAATAATTATAATATATATATACAATATATCCGCCTCCCAAGTTTTACAAAAAAAAATATTAACTTCGTTACACTATTCTGTGAAATGGTTTTTTTTTAGCAAAAAATAACAAATGTGTAGACGTAATAAGAACTTACGTTGCGGAGCAACACCACTGTGTGTGAAAATTGAAAAAGTCAGTTTTGATTTGAATGTAATAAAATACAAAAGTTTGACAGGTTTAAATCTAGTTTGTAACAGTAATTTTCTGGAAAGAAGAAATCGCATCTCTTCCTTTATCAGGTAAATACTAAATACAATTATAAATATATTTTTCATCGATTAAAATGTCTGAGAATATATTACGTTTTGTACTGTTCACATTTGAAATCTAACATAATATAAGCAATTTTAATATAACATTTCAAATGTTTCTGTCTTTGTATATTTTTTAGATATGATTTTATGTTATTCTAAATTACAAGCGCAATTTTAAAATAAAAATTAATATAATTCGTCCTTGAATTATATATATATATATATATATATATTTATACACATATGTGTGTGTGTGTTTTTGACATGATAAGAAAAATTAATAAATGCTCCAACGGGACTTGAACATGAAACTTGTGGATTTATCCCAGTGCTCTATTAATTACGCCACCGAACAAGTCTAGTAAAAACATTCGTTTCTATTATAAAAATATATCTCATTATTACTGGATGTAGTGGGATATAAATACAGAGGTCTGTGTTCAAGTCCAGTACGAGCAATTACTTCTCATATCATGTCCATTCAAAATTGAATTGCTCACTGTGAAAAATTTAATTATACTTATATATATATATATATATATATATATATATATATATATATATATATATATATTCCAGTGCCCTTCATCGAATATACGATCACATTTCTCCATTATTCCACGAATTGTCATGGCTACATCTAAAAGAGAGAAGAAAATCGCACTGTCTAATTCTCCTATTTAAGATCCTACATACCTCGATTCCCAATTATTTATCATCCCGTTTCCAGTATCTATCCTCAAACCATAACTTAAACACAAGATCACAACATAGTCTCTTACTTAATATACCGCAACATAGGACATCACATCACTCCATGTCATATACCATCTCCATTTCTCGCAACTGGAATTCCCTACCACAAGATATAAGGGGCTGCCGGACATTGGCATCTTTTAAAAGAAATCTAAATTTATATTTGCTCTAAACTCGACTTCATTATTATCCAGTGTAAGATATATATATTAATTGGTGTTTCCCGTATAATGTATCATATTTATATTATTATTATTATTATTATTATTATTATTATTATTATCGTATCATTATTGTTATTACCCTATAAAATGTTGTTTGTACATGACATTTACATTGCTACATGTATTGTATCTTTAACTGTTTATAATTAGTATAGTGTATATCTGTATTTGTCGAATATTTATTTGTATTTGTGCTGGTTGAGTGGAAGAGAGGGCCTTATGGCCTTAACTCTGCCAGAATAAATAAAGTATTATTATTATTATTATTATTATTATTATTATTATTATTATTATTACTTTACGCCACCAATCAAGTCAAGTACAAACATTCATTTCTCTTATAATAATATATACTCATTATTACAAGATGTAGTGGGATATATATCCAGAGGTCCGGGTTCAAGTCCGTCCGAGCATTTATTTTCCTTATCATGTCATTTTAAGCTTGTTTTGCCCAATGTCAAAGATAAAATTATAATATATATATATATATATATATATATATATATTCCATTGCGCTACCATTTACGCCATCAAGCAGGTCTAGTACAAATATTCTCTTCTCTTATAGTAATATAGTCTCATTATTACTAGAAGTGTCCACCGCTGTGGTCTCGAGGTAGCGTGCTGCCTTGTCTCGCAGCGGGCCGGGTTCGATGCCCGGTCGGGGCAGTTTTTCTGGGTGAGGTTTTAATCGGGGTTTTTCCTCACCTGTGAGACAAATGTCAGGAAAACTTTAAGGCCGAAACGGTCCCCGAAATCATATGGCCATCATCATCATCATCATCCTTCACCGGTGCGGAAAGCAACTGGAAGCTACCACACCTACAATTCCCTAGTAGAGCTGCAAGCATAGCATAAAATGCTATGATTGCAGTGAAGGACCTGCCTTCGGGCAGAATTACTATGGCTGATGGATTACTAGAAGTAGTGGGATATAAATCCAGAGGTCCGCGTTCAAGTCCCTAAGAAGCATTTATATCTTTTATCATGTCATTTAAGTTTGCATTGTTCAATGTCAAACATTTAGTTATAATAATATATATATATATATATATATATATGTTATAATTAAATATTTAACATTGAGCAATGCTATATATATACATGTATCCCAGTGTGCTACCGATTATGCCACTGAGCAGGTGTAGTACAAACATTCATTTCTCTTATAATAACATATTGTCATTATTACCAGATGTAGTGGGATATATATCCAGGGTTCAATTCCCGTCGGAGCGTTTATTTTTCTTAACATGTCATTTAAGATTGCATTGCTCAATGTCAAAAATTTAATTATAACAGTCCATAGTAATTCTGCCGGAAGGCAGGTCCTTCACTGCAATCATAGCATTTTCATGCTATGGTTGCAGCTTTACTAGGAAATTGTGTAGGTGTGGTAGCTTTCCTTTGCTTTCCTCACCGGTGAAGGATGATGGTGATGATGATAACGATAAGGATGATGGCCATATGATTTCGGGGACCGTTTGGGGATTAACGTTTTCCTGAGATTTGTCTTACAGGTGAGGAAAAACCCCGAAAAAAACTTCAGCCAGAAAAGCTCCCCGATCGGGGATCGAACCCGGGCTCGCTGTATGACAAGGCAGCACGCTACCTCGAGACCACAGCGGTGGACTGTTTATATATATACCAGTGTGCTACCTATTATACCACTGAGGAGTTGTAGTAAAAACATATATATTTCTCTTATAATATATTCTCATTATTACTAGAAGTCGTGGGATATAATTCCAGAGTTCCGCGTTCAAGTCCCGTCAGAGCATTTATTTTTATTTTCATGTCATTTTCAGCTTGCATTGCTCAATGTCTAAATTTAGTTACAATATATATATCAATGCGCTACCTAATACGCCACACACCAAATGTAATACAAACATAAAATTCTCTAACAAAAAAATATACTCATTATTACTAGATGTAGTAGGATGTAAATCCAGAGATCCGGGTTCAAATCCCGTCCTAACATTATTTTTTCTTGTCATTTTATCTTATGCCTGCATTGCTCAATGTCAAAAATTTAATTATAATATATATATATCCCAGTGCGCTACCGATTACGCCACCAAGCAAGTCTTGTAAACATATTTATTTCTCCTATAATAACATTCTGAATATTACTACATGTATTGGGATATAAATACTGATATATATATATATATATATATATATATATATACATATATATAACCCAGTGCGCTACCGATTATATATGTATCCCAGTGCGCTACCGATTACGCCACCAAGCAAGAGTTGTACAAATATTTAATTCTCTTATAATAATATATTCTGATTATTACTACATGTAGAGGGTTAAAAATGCTGAGGTCCGGGTTAAAATCCCGTCCGAGCATTTATTTTTCTTATCATGTCATTTCAAGCTTGCTTTACCCAATGTCAAATATTTTATTACAATAATATAGGAAAGCAACGGGAAGCTATCACACCTGCATGAAAATGCTATGATTGCAGTGAAGGACCTGCCTTCGGGCAGAATTACTATAGATGGAATATATATATTCCATTGTTCTACCGATTACGCCACCAAGCAAGTCTACTACAAAAATCTCTTCTCTTATAATAATATAATCTCATTATTACTAGATGTATTGGGATATAAATGCAGAGGTCGGTGTTCAAGTCCCGTCTGAACTTTTATTTTTCTTATCATCTTATTTTCAGCTTGCATTGATCAATGTCTAAGATTCATTTATAATATACATATACATATCCCATGCGCTACCCATTACGCCACCAAAATTTCTATTACAAACATTTATTTCTCTTACAATAATATATTCTTATTATTACTAAATGTAGTGGGATATAAATCCAGATACCGGGGTTCAAGTCCCGTCCGAGCATTTATTTTTCTTGTGATGTAATTTTAAGCTTGCATTGCTCAAAGTCAAAATGTACCGATCACGCCACCGAGCAATTGTACTACAAAAATTAAATTCCCTAATAATAAAGTATTCTCATTATTACAAGAAGTAGTGGGATGTAAATCCAGAGGTCCGGGTTCTAGTCCCGTCCTAACATTTATTTTTCTTATCATTTGTTCTTATGCCTGCATTGCTCAATGTGAATAGTTTAATTATATATATATATATATATATATATATATATATATCCCAGTGCTCTACCGACTACGACACCGAGCAAGTCTAGTACAAACATTCATTTCTCTTAAAATAATACATTCTCATTATTAATAGATATAGTGGGATATAATACCAGAGGTCCGGGTTCAAAACCCGTCCGAGCATTTATATTTGTTATCATGTCATTTTGAGCTTGCATTGGCATTTGTCAAAATTATTAATAATAATAATAATAATAATTATAAATAATATTAATAATAATAATAATAATAATAAATATATATATATATATATATATATATATATCCCAGTGCGCTACCGATTATGCCACCGAGCAAGTCTAGTACAAACATTCATTTCACTATGATGATCTTGATGAAGGTTTTCGGGCTGTAGGCCGTGGTCGTGAGGCTTGTAGTTCCCCTACGTTTCGCCAAAGACTGCGTCAGGGAACTACAAGCCTCACGACCACGGCCTACAGCCCGAAAACCTTCATCAAGATCATCATAGCAACTCCGCCCGGGAAAGTCTACGTGAATACATTCATTTCACTTATAATAATATATTCTATGTAGTGGGTTATAACACCAGAGATCCGGGTTCAATTCCCGTCCGAGCATTTATTTTTCTTATCATGTAATTTTATGCATGCATAGCTAAAAGCCAAAAATTTAGTTATATATATATATATATATATATATATATATATTATTTCCGCCTCGCAAGATTTACAAAAAAATATTAACTTCGTAACAGTATTCCACGAAATGGTTTTTTTAGAAAAAGAAAAAAAGAAACAAATATGTTGTCGTAATAACAACTTCCGTTGCAGAGCAACGACACTGTATGTGAATATTGAAAAAGTCAGTTTTGATTTGATTTTAATAAAATAAAAATCTCCCTTTACCAGGTAAATACTAAATACAATTAGAAATAACATACTTATCGCGGATTAAAATGTTTGACAATATATTACGTTTAGTACTGTTCACATTTGAAAGCTATCAGATAAGAAATTTAAATATAAAATTTCAAATGTTTGTGTCTATATATATATATATATATATATATATATATATATATATTTTTTAGATATGATTTTATGTTATTCGAAATTACAAGCGCAAATTCAAAATAAAAATGAATATAATTCCTCCGTCAATTTTATATATACATATATGTGACGTGGTAAGAAAAATTAATAAATGCTCGGACGGGACTTGAACCTGAACCTGTGGATTTATCAAAGTGCTCTATCGATTACGCCACGGAGCAAGTCTAGTAGAAACATTCATTTCTATTATAATAATACATTGTCATTATTACTGGATGTAGTGGGATATAAATCCAGAGGTCTGCGTTCAAGCCCGTCCGAGCATTTATTTTTCTCATCATGTCATTTAAGCTTGCTTTGCCCAATGTCAAAAATTTGATTACAATAATATATATATACATATATATATATATATATATATATATATTCTCCATTGCGCTACACGATTACGCCACCAAGGAACTCTAGTACAAATATTCTCTTCTGTTATAAAAATATAATCTCATTATTAATAGATGTACTGGGACATAAATCAAGTGGCTCGGGTTCAAGTCCCGTCCGAGCTTTTATTTTTCATTTCATATAATTTTCAGTTTGCACTGCTCAATGTCAAAAATTTAATTATTACATATATATATATATATATATATATATATATATATATATATATATATATACCATTGAGCTACCGATTACGCAACCGACCAAGTCTAGTACAAGCATTTATTTCTCTAATAATAATATATTCTCATTATTAGTAGAAGTCGTGGGATATAATTCCAGAGCTCCGCGTTCAAGTCCCGTCCGAGCTTTTATTTTTCTTACGATGTCATTTAAGATTGCATTGTTCAATGTCAAAAATTTAATTTTAAGATATAATATATCCCAGTGCGCTACCGATTACGCCACAGAGCAAGGCTAGTACAAATATTCTTTTCTCTTATTATAAAATATTCTCATTATTACCAGATATAGTGGGAATTAAATCCAGAGGTCCGGGTTCCAGTTCCGTCCGAGCATTTATATTTCTTATCATGACATTTTGGGCTTCTATTGACATTTGTCAAAAATTTAATAATAATTATTATAAAAATAATAATAATAGTAATATATATATATATATATATATATATATATATCCCAGTGCGCAACAGATAACGCCACCGAGCAAGTCTAGTACAAACATTCATTTCTCTTATAATAATATATTCTAATTGTTACACGATGTAGTGGGATATGAATCCAGAGGTCCGGGTTCAAGTCCCGTCCGAGCATTTATTTTTCTTATCATGTCATTTTATGCATGCATTGCTAAAAGTTAGGGATTTTATTATAACATATATATATATATATATAATATATATATATATATATGTTATAATTAAATGTTTAACATTGAGCAATGCAAGCTTAATATGGAATGATAAGAAAAATAAATGCCTGGACGGGATTCGAACCCGGATCTCTGAGTCTGTACCTAAGCGTGATATCCATTACACTACCAGGTGAATCCAATTCAAACACTTATTTTTCTTATATATGTATTATACTCTCCATTATTACTAGATGTCGCGCGAATTCGGTCTTCACCGCCATCTAGCAGCCGACTATAACAAGTAAGCAAATTAAAGAGAATAATTTTCCCTTTTAGCAGTGACGCTTTATAGATGTTATAATTAAATGTTTAACATTGAGCAATGCAAGCTTAATATGGAATGATAAGAAAAATAAATGCCTGGACGGGATTCGAACCCGGATATCTGAGTCTGTACCTAAGCGTGATATCAATTACACTACCAGGCGAATACAATTCAAACACTTATTTTTCTTATATATGTATTATACTCTCCATTATTACTAGATGTCGCGAGAACTCGGTCTTCACCGCCATCTAGCAGCTGACTATATCAAGTAAGCAAATTAAAGAGAATAATTTTACCTTATAGCAGTGACGCTTTATAGATGTTATAATTAAATGTTTAACATTGAGCAATGCAAGCTTAATATGGAATGATAAGAAAAATAAATGCCTGGACGGGATTCGAACCCGGATCTCTGAGTCTGTACCTAAGCGTGATATCCATTACACTACCAGGCGAATCCAATTCAAACACTTATTTTTCTTATATATGTATTATACACTCCATTATTACTAGATGTCGCGAGAACTCGGTCTTCACCGCCATCTAGCATCCGACTATAACAAGTAAGCAAATTAAAGAGAATAATTTTACCTTGTAGCAGTGACGCTTTATAGATGTTATAATTAAATGTTTAACATTGAGCAATGCAAGCTTAATATGGAATGATAAGAAAAATAAATGCCTGGACGGGATTCGAACCCGGATCTCTGAGTCTGTACCTAAGCGTGATATCAATTACACTACCAGGCGAATACAATTCAAACACTTATTTTTCTTATATATGTATTATACTCTCCATTATTACTAGATGTCGCGAGAACTCGGTCTTCACCGCCATCTAGCAGCTAACTATATCAAGTAAGCAAATTAAAGAGAATAATTTTACCTTATAGCAGTGACGCTTTATAGATGTTATAATTAAATGTTTAACATTGAGCAATGCAAGCTTAATATGGAATGATAAGAAAAATAAATGCCTGGACGGGATTCGAACCCGGATCTCTGAGTCTGTACCTAAGCGTGATATCCATTACACTACCAGGCGAATCCAATTCAAACACTTATTTTTCTTATATATGTATTATACACTCCATTATTACTAGATGTCGCGAGAACTCGGTCTTCACCGCCATCTAGCATCCGACTATAACAAGTAAGCAAATTAAAGAGAATAATTTTACCTTGTAGCAGTGACGCTTTATAGATGTTATAATTAAATGTTTAACATTGAGCAATGCAAGCTTAATATGGAATGATAAGAAAAATAAATGCCTGGACGGGATTCGAACCCGGATCTCTGAGTCTGTACCTAAGCGTGATATCCATTACACTACCAGGCGAATTCAATTCAAACACTTATTTTTCTTATATATGTATTATATTCTCCATTATTACTAGATGTCGCGAGAACTCGGCCTTCACTGCTATAAAGTAAAATATATTCTCTTTAATTTGCTTACTTGTTATAGTCAGCTACTAGATGGCAGTGAAGACCGAGTTCTCGCGACATCTAGTAATAATGGAGAATATAATACATATATAAGAAAAATAAGTGTTTGAATTCGATTCGCCTGGTAGTGTAATGGATATCACGCAGAGGTACAGATCCGGGTTCGAATCCCGTCCAGGCATTTACTTTTCTTATCATTCCATATATATATATATATATATAAATTTTATCATCATCATCATCATCATAGTACATTCACGAATTTAGGCCATTTGTTGACCTGTTTCGGCCTCAAGAGAAACACCATCCAGAAGTCTTTTGAGTGGACGTCCTGGTCTTCTTCTTCCTGCAGGTTGATATCTTAACATTAGTTTGGGTATTATGTGATCTTCCATTCGATGAACATGTTGTATCCATCTTGACTTATAATCAGAAATTTTGTTTTCTAAAGATTCCATGTGTAATTCTTCTAAGATATCTTCATTTTTTTTGTGATCTAGTAGTGTGTATCCTGCAGTCCTCCGAAGATATCTCATTTCAGCAGATCTAAGTCTCTGTATATCCTTCTGTTTCAACGTCCATACTTCGCTACCATACAAAAGAGTTGGAAGAGCCAGTGTTTTATACACTTTCAGTCTTGAATGCTTTTGGACTAACTGTGGCTTGAAGATAGAATTTATTAACCCTAAAATTCTTAAAAATTTAGATATTTTTGCATTTACATCCTTTTCTTCTTCATATGAGATATTGCATCCTAGATATGTAAAATTATTCACCTGCTCCAAAATTTTATTGTCCAGTACAATTTTACTTCTGACAGGATCTACACCTTGAAATGCCATAATTTTTGTTTTTTCTGTAGATATCTTTAATCCATATTCTTCTGTAATTTTGTTAAGTTCATACAGACCTTTCTGTAGATTATCTTCGGAATTTGCTATTATTATCCGCCTCGCAAATTTACAAAAAAAAAATATTAATTTCGTAACACTATTCTATGAAATGTTTTTTTTAGCAAATAATAACAAATATGTTGACGTAATACCAACTTACGTTGCGGAGCAACACCACTGTGTGTGAAAATTGAAAAAGTCAGTTTTGATTTGAATTTAATAAAATACAAACTTTTGACAGGTTTAAATCTAGTTTATAACAGTAATTTTTTGCAATGAGACAGCGCAGCTCTTCCTTTATGAGGTAAATACTAAATACAATTATAAATATCATATTTATCGTGGAATAAAATGTTTGAATATATATTACGTTTTGTACTGTTCACATTTGAAAGCTAACATATAAGAAATTTAAATACAAAATTTCAAATGTTCCTGTCTATGTATATTTTTAGATATGATTTTATGTTATTCTAAATTACAAGCGCAAATTTAAAATCAAAATGAATATAATTCCTGCTTCAAATTTATATATATATATATATATATATACACACACATATGTGTGACATGATAAGAAAAATTAAACATGGTCCAACGGGATTTGAACACGAACCTGTGAATTTATCCCAGTGGTCTATCGATTACACCACCGAGCAAGTCTAGTACAAACATTCATTTATATTATTATAATATATTCTCATCATTACTGGATGTAGTGGGATATAACTCCAGAGGTCTGGGTTCAAGTCCCGTACTAGCATTTACTTTTCATATCACTTCAATTCAAGATTGAATTGCTCAATGTGAAAAATTTAATTATATATATATATATATATATATATATATATATATGTCTGAGTGCCCATCCAATTAGATTAGATTAGATTAGATTAGATTAGATTTATTTTTTTTACGCCACTAATCAAGTCCAGTACAAACATTCATTTCTCATATAATAATATATTCTCATTATTACTAGATGTAGTGGGATATAAATACAGAGGTCCGGGTTCAAGTCCGTCCGAGCATTTATTTTTCTTATCATGTCATTTTAAGCTTGCATTGCTCAACGTCAAATATTTAATTACAATAATATATATATATATATATATTCCAATGCACTACCTATTACGCCACCAAACAGGTCTAGTACAAATATTCTCTTCTCTCCTAATAATATAAACTCATTATTACTAGATGTAGTGGGATATAAATCAAGTGGTCCGGTTTCAAGTCCCGTCCGATCCATTATTTTCCTTATCATGTAATTTTAAGCTTGCATTGCTCAATGTCAGAAATTTAATTATTATTATATATATATATATATATATATATATATATCCTATTGCCTTACCGATTACGCCACCGAGCAAGTGTAGTACAAACATTTATTTCTCTTATAGTAATATATTCGCATTATTACTAGAAGTAGTGGGATATGAATCCAGAGGTCCGCGTTGAAGTCCCGACCGAGGGTTTATTTTTCTTATGTCATTTATGATTACATTGTTCAATGTCATAAATTTAGTTATAAGAGTATATTTATATATATCCCAGTGTTCTACCGATTATGTCACTGAGCAAGTTTAGTACTAACATTCATTTCTCTTATAATAATATTTTTTATTAATACCAGATGCAGTGGGATATAAATCCAAGGTTCCGGGTTCAATTCCCGTCGGAGCATTTATTTTTCTTATCATGTCACTTAAGCTTGCGTTGCTCAATGTGAAAAATTTAATTATATTAATATATATATATATATATATATATATATATATACACCAGTGCGCTACCCATTACGGGACCGAAAAATTCTGGTACAAACATTAATCTCTCTTATAAAATATATTCTACTTATTACTTGCTGTAGAGGGATATAAATCCAGAGGGCCGGGTTTTAAACCCGTCCGAGCATATATTTTTCTTATGTCATTTTAAGCTTGCATTGCTCAAAGAAAATATTTAATTATAATATATATATATAACTTCCGCCTCGCAAGATTTATAAAAAAATATTAACTTGGTAACACTATTTTATGCAATTTGTTTTGTTAGCAAAGAAAATAACAAATATGTTGACGTAATAAGAACTTACATTCCGGAGCAACGCCACAATATTTGAAAGTAGAAAAAGTCAGTTTTGATTTGATTTAATAAAATACAATTATTAGAGAAGTTTAAATCAAGTTTGTAACAGTATTTTTTTCAAAAGAAGATGGCGCAGGTCTTCCTTTATCAGGTAAATAATAAATACATTTCGAAATTCCATATTTACCATGAATTAGAATGTTTACTGTTTACATTTGAGAGATAAACAAATAATAAATTTAAATATAAAATTTCAAATGTTTCTAACTTTATAGAATTTTTAGATAAGATTTTATGTTATTCTAAATTACAACCGCAATTATATATAAATCCTCCTTGTAATTATATATATATATATATATATATATATATGTGTGTGTGTGTGTGTGTGTGTGTCATAAGAAAAAGAGGTAAATGCTCGGACGGGACTTGATGCCGCAAGAACCTGTGGATTTATCCCAGTGCGCTACCGTTAACGCCACCCAGCTGTCTAGTACAAACATACTTTTCTCTTATAACAATATATTCCCATTATTACTAGATGTAGTGCAATATAACCCAGAGGTCCGGGTTCAATTCCCGTCCGAGCATTTATTTTTCTTATCATGTAATTTTATGCATGCATAGCTAAAAGCCAAAAATTTTGTTATATATATATATATATATATATATATATATATATATATATATATATATATATATATATTTCCGCCTCGCAAGATTTACAAAAAAAATATTAACTTCGTAACACTATTCCACGAAATGGGTTTTTTAGAAAAAGAAAAAAAGAAACAAATATGTTGGCGTAATAACAACTTCCGTTGCAGAGCAACCACACTGTATGTGAATATTGAAAAAGTCAGTTTTGATTTGGTTTTAATAAAATACAAATCTCCCTTCACCAGGTAAATACTAAATACAATTAGAAATACCATACTTATCACGGATTAAAATGTTTGACAATATATTACGTTTAGTACTGTTCACATTTGAAAGCTAACAGATAAGAAATTTAAATATAAAATTTCAAATGTTTGTGTCTATATATATATATATATATATATATATATTAGATATGATTCTATGTTATTCGAAATTACAAGCGCAAATTCAAAATAAAAATGAATATAATTCCTCCGTCAATTTTATATATACATATATGTGACATGGTAAGAAAAAATAATAAATGCTCGGACGGGACTTGAACCTGAACCTGTGGATTTATCAAAGTGCTCTATCGATTACGCCACGGAGCAAGTCTAGTAGAAACATTCATTTCTATAATAATAATACATTGTCATTATTACTGGATGTAGTGGGATATAAATCCAGAGGTCTGCGTTCAAGCCCGTCCGAGCATTTATTTTTCTCATCATGTCATTTAAGCTTGCTTTGCCCAATGTCAAAAATTTAATTACAATAATATATATATATTCTCCATTGCGCTACCGATTACGCCACCAAGGATCTCTAGTACAAATATTCTCTTCTGTTATAAAAATATAATCTTATTATTAATAGATGTAGTGGGACATAAATCAAGTGGCTCGGGTTCAAGTCCCGTCCGAGCTTTTATTTTTCATTTCATATAATTTTCAGTTTGCACTGCTCAATGTCAAAAATTTAATTATTACATATATATATATATATATATATATATATATATATATATATATATATATATATATATATATATATATATATATATACCATTGAGCTACCGATTACGCAACCGACCAAGTCTAGTACAAGCATTTATTTCTCTAATAATAATATATTCTCAATATTAGTAGAAGTCGTGGGATATAATTCCAGAGGTCCGCGTTCAAGTCCCGTCCGAGCTTTTATTTTTCTTACGATGTCATTTAAGATTGCATTGTTCAATGTCAAAAATTTAATTTTAATATATAATATATCCCAGTGCGCTACCGATTACGCCACAGAGCAGGGCTAGTACAAATATTCTTTTCTCTTATTATAAAATATTCTCATTATTACCAGATATAGTGGGAATTAAATCCAGAGGTCCGGGTTCCAGTTCCGTCCGAGCATTTATATTTCTTATCATGACATTTTGGGCTTCTATTGACATTTGTCAAAAATTTAATAATAATTATTATAAAAATAATAATAATAGTAATATATATATATATATATATATATATATATATATCCCAGTGCGCAACAGATAACGCCACCGAGCAAGTCTAGTACAAACATTCATTTCTCTTATAATAATATATTCTAATTGTTACACGATGTAGTGGGATATGAATCCAGAGGTCCGGGTTCAAGTCCCGTCCGAGCATTTATTTTTCTTATCATGTCATTTTATGCATGCATTGCTAAAAGTTAGGGATTTTATTATAACATATATATATATATATATATATATATATATATATGTTATAATTAAATGTTTAACATTGAGCAATGCAAGCTTAATATGGAATGATAAGAAAATAAATGCCTGGACGGGATTCGAACCCGGATCTCTGAGTCTGTACCTAAGCGTGATATCCATTACACTACCAGGTGAATCCAATTCAAACACTTATTTTTCTTATATATGTATTATACTCTCCATTATTACTAGATGTCGCGCGAATTCGGTCTTCACCGCCATCTAGCAAGCCGACTATAACAAGTAAGCAAATTAAAGAGAATAATTTTCCCTTTTAGCAGTGACGCTTTATAGATGTTATAATTAAATGTTTAACATTGAGCAATGCAAGCTTAATATGGAATGATAAGAAAAATAAATGCCTGGACGGGATTCGAACCCGGATATCTGAGTCTGTACCTAAGCGTGATATCAATTACACTACCAGGCGAATACAATTCAAACACTTATTTTTCTTATATATGTATTATACTCTCCATTATTACTAGATGTCGCGAGAACTCGGTCTTAACCGCCATCTAGCAGCTGACTATATCAAGTAAGCAAATTAAAGAGAATAATTTTACCTTATAGCAGTGACGCTTTATAGATGTTATAATTAAATGTTTAACATTGAGCAATGCAAGCTTAATATGGAATGATAAGAAAAATAAATGCCTGGACGGGATTCGAACCCGGATCTCTGAGTCTGTACCTAAGCGTGATATCCATTACACTACCATGCGAATCCAATTCAAACACTTATTTTTCTTATATATGTATTATACACTCCATTATTACTAGATGTCGCGAGAACTCGGTCTTCACCGCCATCTAGCATCCGACTATAACAAGTAAGCAAATTAAAGAGAATAATTTTACCTTGTAGCAGTGACGCTTTATAGATGTTATAATTAAATGTTTAACATTGAGCAATGCAAGCTTAATATGGAATGATAAGAAAAATAAATGCCTGGACGGGATTCGAACCCGGATCTCTGAGTCTGTACCTAAGCGTGATATCAATTACACTACCAGGCGAATACAATTCAAACACTTATTTTTCTTATATATGTATTATACTCTCCATTATTACTAGATGTCGCGAGAACTCGGTCTTCACCGCCATCTAGCAGCTAACTATATCAAGTAAGCAAATTAAAGAGAATAATTTTACCTTATAGCAGTGACGCTTTATAGATGTTATAATTAAATGTTTAACATTGAGCAATGCAAGCTTAATATGGAATGATAAGAAAAATAAATGCCTGGACGGGATTCGAACCCGGATCTCTGAGTCTGTACCTAAGCGTGATATCCATTACACTACCATGCGAATCCAATTCAAACACTTATTTTTCTTATATATGTATTATACACTCCATTATTACTAGATGTCGCGAGAACTCGGTCTTCACCGCCATCTAGCATCCGACTATAACAAGTAAGCAAATTAAAGAGAATAATTTTACCTTGTAGCAGTGACGCTTTATAGATGTTATAATTAAATGTTTAACATTGAGCAATGCAAGCTTAATATGGAATGATAAGAAAAATAAATGCCTGGACGGGATTCGAACCCGGATCTCTGAGTCTGTACCTAAGCGTGATATCCATTACACTACCAGGCGAATTCAATTCAAACACTTATTTTTCTTATATATGTATTATATTCTCCATTATTACTAGATGTCGCGAGAACTCGGCCTTCACTGCTATAAAGTAAAAATATTCTCTTTAATTTGCTTACTTGTTATAGTCAGCTACTAGATGGCAGTGAAGACCGAGTTCTCGCGACATCTAGTAATAATGGAGAATATAATACATATATAAGAAAAATAAGTGTTTGAATTCGATTCGCCTGGTAGTGTAATGGATATCACGCAGAGGTACAGATCCGGGTTCCAATCCCGTCCAGGCATTTACTTTTCTTATCATTCCATATATATATATATATATATATATATATATATATATATATAATATATAAATTTTATCATCATCATCATCATCATAGTACATTCACGAATTTAGGCCATTTGTTGACCTGTTTTCGGCCTCAAGAGAACACCATCCAGAAGTCTTTTGAGTGGACGTCCTGGTCTTCTTCTTCCTGCAGGTTGATATCTTAACATTAGTTTGGGTATTATGTGATCTTCCATTCGATGAACATGTTGTATCCATCTTGACTTATAATCAGAAATTTTGTTTTCTAAAGATTCCATGTGTAATTCTTCTAAGATATCTTCATTTTTTTTGTGATCTAGTAGTGTGTATCCTGCAGTCCTCCGAAGATATCTCATTTCAGCAGATCTAAGTCTCTGTATATCCTTCTGTTTCAACGTCCATACTTCGCTACCATACAAAAGAGTTGGAAGAGCCAGTGTTTTATACACTTTCAGTCTTGAATGCTTTTGGACTAACTGTGGCTTGAAGATAGAATTTATTAACCCT
>JASPKZ010010191.1:0-30000 GCA_030220185.1 Diploptera punctata | reverse complement strand
CATCGAAATAATCAAACATAAAAACAGTTTCAATAGAAAAGAATAATCATTAAAAGTAAACAATGTATGGACACGGTTCTAAAAAACGCAGAATATAAACCTCTACATGTACAGTCGACTAGACCATCAAACAGCAATCTCAATGGAACAATGGAATTACTTACCGCTGACCAATCAGAAGGCAGATCTAATGTACTGTCGACTAGATCATCAAACAGCATATCTTCTGGTGACATCGTAAGAACAACATCTGTTGCTACTTACGTCTAAAGAAGAGCGCTGGTTGGCTGAATACATCGCTGACTACAAATCAACATATATCCGGCATCCAGGTGGCCGTGACCATCACAGTATCGCTACTACGTGGCCGGTTTAGTGAATTGTGTTGTGTATTGTGCTACATCTATCATCGAGTGAGGCTCAGTTAGTCAAAATTTCGGCGAGCTTCGCGCTCTGCGCGAAATTCATGTTAAAGTGCAGTGTCTGTGAGTGGTAATCACTGCGATAACAACTATTTTAACTGTAAGTGTTATCGTTAAGCTCAGTGTCTTGCAGGTAAGTGAGTGTTTTTAGCCTAATAAAGCCCCTGCTATTCGGACTAAGTCTTGGATAATATTCCAAGCACCATGGCAGGAGGCGGCGGAATTTCTGATATGGTATGGACTCTCCGGAGCCTAGAACAAAGGAAATCTGGGAGATAGCAATGAATAGCTTTGAAAAATATGCCGATCCTCATCGTTTCAAGCCAGGCACAAAAGCCGGCAAAGTAGCGGAACAAATCAGAGGCACTTTCTATGTTGTATCTAGTTACTTGCAATCATTCTCAGATTATGAAAGTTCCCAGGCTGCCTGTGACTCAATTAATAATGTGTTGAAAGAATTAAAGATCTGCAGAATTATTCTCTAACTGCATCTCAGTACTTAGCCACTATTTATGCAGAAATGAAAACTCTAGCACTAGAAGTTCAAACTTCCTGCTACTTTGCAGAAGATACAGATTTACCTGAACCGTACAAAATTCCCAAAAAGAAAGCATAGACAGAAAACAAACCCAAATCCACGTCACAGGCAGCCTCGGTACCGGCAGTACCAGTGCACAATAAGTTCTCAGTCCTTGCTGAATCAAATTTTATCACCGATACTGCCAGTTCTAGCGCTCCGGCACCCGGGCCTTCAACTATGACAGCTGGCTCTACTGGCACAGTAGCGAGAGACCCTCCTAGTGTGTTCCCTACTAAACCTAAAGTCACGGCCACTGAGCCACAGCCAAAAAGAGATCCTCGTCCTCCACCAATCACGGCAATTGGACACGAGGGTCTCTTTAAAATGAATAAAGAAATCAAACCAAAATTGACAGGAGACTTAAAAGTCGTGAACACTAGAGAGGGCCTCCGCTACTACAAATCCAATGTGGCGGATCACAAGATCTTGATAGAATACTCAAAGAAAAAGGAAAACAGCACTATACCTATCAATTAAAGCAAGATCTGCCACTGAGGGTGGTGTTGAGGAGGCTACCTTCTTCCACACCCATAAATTAAATACACGAAGAACTTCTATACTTGAAGTACCCAATAAAAACAATCAAACAAATTTAAAAAAAAGAGAATTAACGACAAATACCCTTGCCACTCTTTATAATAGAACTAGAAAATACAGAAGCAGGTAAAGCCACCTTCAATCTGAAAAGCCTCCTCTACACAATAGTGGCAGTAGAGCCTTATAAACCTAGATCTGGCCTGAAGCAGTGTTTTCGGTGCCAGAACTTCAATCACACCTTTGGTGGATGCAATGTCGCACCGCGGTGTGTCATTTGTGCACAGACACATAACCATAAGGACTGCCCAGTTAAGGCTGCGGCATTAACTGACAAAAGTAAATTGTTATGTGCCAACTGCGGTGCGACCGGGCATCCAGCTTCCTACAGAAAGTGCCCGGCTTATGTGGCAGCACAAGAAGCATACGTAAGAGCGCGCATTCCCAAACAACCTCCAGTCACTACAGTTCCAAAACCTAGAACCTTCCAGTCTAAACCAATCAACCCAATATATCATACAGCCAAATTATCAATCATGGCACCGCTTCGAAACTCCAATCTAGAATAAACACTGCTCAAGCACAGGCTAGGGCTGTTCAAAACATACCTATGTCTAGTCATGGACAGAAACTCCTCGAAAATGTCGAGGCCATGTTACATGGATCTTAAATCCCCCATGGCTAGATTCCTGTTCATGAATAATCTGGTGAATATTTGCTTCGGCGATGGACCGTAGGTTCACAAGAGGCGGTCATCCTAATGTCATGGCATTCAATGCCAATGGTGTATCTAGACAGATTCATGAGCTAACTACTTTCATACAAGAGCGAGATATAGACATTCTTTTGCTCAACGAAACTCACTTGAAGCTGAGAGACAATTTCAAAATTACGAAATATCAAGTTTATAGAACCGACCGCTTAGAATATCCCCTTGGAGGCAGAGCAATATGCATTAAAATATCCATTGGCCATAGAGTGGTCCCCATTACGAAGCTTCAATTTATTGAAGCCACCGGCATCCTCCTTCCAATATCACATCGGGAACAAATTTTCATAGCTGCAATCTATATATCACCGACCAGACTACTTACCATACACGACCTAACTGTCCTAATATCAATCTCCCCTAGCTATCCGCTAGCGGGAGATTTTAATGCTAAACATCATTTCTGGAATTGTCGTGTCCAAAATGCGTCTGGTGTAATCTTACAAAACTTCTGTCAAAATCATAACATAGAAAACTCTGCTCCAAGGGAACACACATTCTTCTGCAACACAGCTTACGGTATTCGTACCGATATTCTTGGCATAGCTCTCTCGAAGAATGTCCCTATCTCGCCACACATCACTACAGTTAAAGACGCATTAGATTCAGACCACACAGTCATACTATTTAAAATCTCACCAGCTTTTTTATTATCTACTCCCTTTTCTACACAATACACACAAACAGACTGGCAGAGCTATACACGCATGCTTAACGAATGGGTTAAGCCTACACTCTCTGTTCAGAATACAGAACAACTAGAAACAGCAGTCCTAAATTTTCAAGCTACAATAAAAACAGCCATTAATATGGCCACAACGCAGACAAACCGTACTATACAAACAAGTCTAAACGACCCAATACTACAAAAAACTCCGCTCAAATTGCGGGGAGTCCGGTCACCCGGCTTCCTATAGAGGCTGCCCTGCTTTCAAGCTTATAGCAAGGTAGCTAAACCCACCCGTAACCAAAAAGTGAAACCATCCGAACGTGAGCCTATCCCTCATCCTACTGTAAGTACAACTCAAGGAAAGACCTTCACTTCTGTGAAGGTTGATCCTAGAGTTTCCTTCACTCAAGCCTTACAGACTGGCACTGCTTCCAGACCATTCAAAGAGAACAGCATTGCTGAAGCAAAGGGCCAACTATCGCCAACAGGTAATTTAAGTGTACGTGGAGAGGAAATACTCCGGGATACTCAGCCCTTGTTGGCTGAACTGTCTAGTCCTATGCAGCGTTTTCTCTTCATGAACCGACTGGTTAACCTGTGTTTTGCAGATTAACCACCAAAGGAGAGACCATCTACATAATAGCGCGAAGCTACTCGTTTCTAAAAGTGTGGCTCACTTCGCGCTGTTAGGCTTTCGGACTCTCGGCTTGCCGGCGGCGCAGTTTTTGATGCCCTTTTTGTGTAGTGGTTTTCCACTATTATTCTTACCTAAACCTGTTAGGTCAAACATATTGTCACCTAAGGCTGAGGTTATATAATCCACAACCCTTACTTGATAGCCACAAAGGAATTTGCTGCCAAGTTACACCCCTTGGGAAACAGAATGCAGCACACCGGACGGTGCAAGTCATCGTCAAAAACAAGACAAGACAGAGTCTCAAGACAACCATTGAGGATGCCAGACGCAGTCTCTGGCGAAACGTGGGGGAACTACAAGCCTCACGACCAGGGCCTACAGCCCGAAAATCTTGAAAATCATCATACCATTTTAATGTTTTTACATTTTTCTTCGATATAATTACTTTCTGGAGTTGTAGCCATATACTGCTGAATTCTTCTGGAATATAACCATTTAATGCTGTCATCATAAAATAATTTTACCTTGTACTTTTGTTCTATGCTCTGTTGTTGTTTCTTCTTTTTTAACCATCTTGGTGGAAATCTAATTTTGCTAGGTAGTGATTTGAACCAATATAATATCCTCTGTAGGCTCTGACATCGAGAAACAATTTAAAAATCTTATTATTTGCAATGAAATTATCAGTGATTGATTTTGAGTCCTGGCGATGTATGTTTATTTGATTGTAAAAGGTAATCTTTTTCTCAGTTCATTGTATATAGCAAAATCTGTTAATCTTGTCCCATTCCTATTGCTAGTTGGTTCGCCAAATGTTCCAATATTATTTTTCACTTGAGCATTGCCCACTCTGGCATTTAATCTCCTATTATGAGAATATAATCGTTTCTATTTATTTTGCTATAAATTTCTTGTATTATTTTATAGAATTCTTCATTATGTTCTTCGCGGCCTTCCTCTGGTGCATATACACCAAAAACTGTCAAATTACCTCTATTTATTTTCAGTCGAAGCTCTAATATTCTTTCATACCAGTAAGTGTAGTGTTGAATTTTATTTCTTATGGTTTTATTAATCCAAATCATTACTCCTGCTTGTCCATGGATTTTCCTGTCGACACCGCTATATATTTGTACATAATTTTGTGTTTCTTTCGTTCCTTTAAGTTTATTCTTAGTTTCTGCAATATCAATGTTTCTATTCTTAAATAAACTGTCTAGTTCCTCCTCTTTTTCGTGGATGCTTCGGAGATTCCAGGTTGCATACCTTTCAGTATCATTGTGTCGTTTTGTTTTAACCATATTTCTTTGCTGTGGGTCGTCATATTTCAATTCCTTCTGGCCTTTTCATGTTGAGACTTGAAAGTAGTGTTGAAGTTCCTTAGGACGGGTTACTGGCCCCAGTGGTAGGGCTGCTACCTTTTAGTCTCTGGACAGACATTAGGATTCCGCATTTACTCAGTTTCCGATGGAACGGTTATACCCGCCGTGACTCCGTCCTCAGAGAATTGGGTATGAGAGGTTATACACACGTCACTACTCCTTACAATCCACCCCAAACTTAATAACCTTAAGCCAACTTAACCCTTAACGGTTAAAACCTAAAGTTACTCTGGTTACGGCTTAAAAGTTACACAACATGTAGCCTAGTTGTAGGGAAATGAAATGCATTCAAAGCTTTTTACATAACTGTAAATTAGGCATTCACGGTAACTATTAATTTGTAGTGGAAATAATGTCATAAATTCCCGATGTAACACATATGTAACAAGGGGCATTATGGGGTTGATTTAATTTTATAATAATAATAATATTAATAATAATATTAATAATAATAATAACAATAATAATAATAATAATAATAATAATAATAATAATAATAATAATAATAATAATAATAATAATAATAATAATAATAATAATATGGGAAGATGAATTCTGAGAAAAGAACAGGCCGACAGCCTACCATGAAGATGATGATGAATAGTAAATACAGCGTTCCAAAATGATGGACGGGATTTCATAGTTATTTAATTTCCCTTACATGATACATATATAATATTAAAAGTTACAAGTTACATTAAAGAGAAACTCATCGAGTTTTTATAAAATGCTTTATATGTGTTCCATGTGAGACCTTTCGGCACAAGGCACACATCCAGCCGATAGTCGAATTTCTCCCAAACCTTGGTCAGCACATTTGGAGTAAGTAATGGATTCAACAGCAGCAACAATCCTTCTTCTCAAGTCTGGAAGTTGTGTTACGTACACATGGTCCTTCACATACCCCCACAGGAAGAAATCACAAGGTGTGAGATCGGGAGACCGTGGAGGTTATGGGAATGAATCGTGTCATCCGGACCGACGCGTCATTTGGTGTTCGTCGACGTCCTGGACTTTTCCTTTTACTGTTTCTAATTATTTATACCATCGATGGATATTTTTGCAACAATGGAACCAGACCTCGCAAATTGCAACACAAAGAATGACTTCTGTACAGGAATCGCCATTTTCACAAACTTAACGCTGACGACGTAATAATGACAAGAAACAAAATACTGCAGACAGTTTTTCTTTCATTATAGTAAATAATCACGCATTCAATTTCGTTTCTAAAGCTATACCAACTACTTACAACACCGTCCATCATTTTGGAACACGGTGTATTATTATTATTATTATTATTATTATTATTATTATTATTATTATTATTATTATTATTACTGCTACTATTACTATTACAATGCTGCGGAAATGATGGAAACGATAATAGACCTATCCTGCAAACCCGCCATTACGGAAAAGTTTTGGCGAACCCCTTGAAATATTTTGCGAACCACAGGGTGGGAAAATACAGTCTACCTGGTTTCGCAATTTACCATCTGGAGACGTCCAGGTGTATTTATGAATATTCTTATGTGGGAATGTTCTGTTCTGAACAATAGGTGACTAATCTCATCCCACTGTGGTTATTATCTTCATCAAGACTAAATTTGTCTATTGTTGGTCTGAATATATTATCCGGTCCCAATGTTTCGTTAATTTCTGAGATTCTGTAAAACACTTCACAAATGTGTTTTGTACATAGCTTTTGCTCGATGGTGTAGATAATAATAAATAACAGTAAAAAAATAACACCTTTATTGGAAATATTTTCGTTCATTTAAACAACAGACTGTCGTTAGAAGTCTGACAAATGTATATAGGCCCCTACGATAAAAGCCGAAAATAATTTAGTAGAGACTACAGCAGGCCGTGATATCAATCAGGGATAAAATGGCGTCAGGTGTGAATTTAATGTTTTATATTGCTTCAAACAAATCTCAGTTCATTTAAAATGCAGTGATTTGTTTGGTATAATGTATATTCACACTACATTTTGGATATGTTTTTTCTATATATCTACATTGTACGTAGTATACAAAAAACGGCAGTGGTTTACTTCCCGCCCTAGGTAAGTAATTTGTAATATTGCAGTACAGTTAATTAGTTATTTATAGTTTGACAACCCAAAAAATTTAGGAAACCAAACTTTCAATCATGGTCACCATTCCTGTAAGTACGACAGAACGCACTATCATGCAAGTAATGTTTGTAAAAATGTCCTTTGTTGCTAATGTTGACGTAATAACTGTACCGTAACGTAGCAACGTCATTAAATGTGAAAATGCAAGATATTTTTACAAATTAAATATTAAAATATATTATTTGACAGATTGAATATAGAAGTGTTTCATCAATCAACATATACCGTGGAAATGTATGTACAGACCTTCCTCTATCAGGTAAATATTCAATTACATAAGTTATCATGTTTAAATGAAGGGTACAGGGAAAAATCCAGGAAAGTTACTTTTACACCACTAAAGAAAGAAATGTATTTTAACTCAGGCGATTAGAAACAAAGGGATTAAGTGAATTTTTTCTTGAAAATGTCAGAGTGTAAATGCATTGTCTTTTTCGAGTTATCTGCGAGGAAATACACATCACCCGCAGTTATCATTTTGAATTACCTGTCATTTTCCTATAAAACTTACACTTTAAATCTGTTTTCTCAATACTGCAAAACTTGCAATTTTGCTTCTAACCTCCTGAATTATACAACGTACCTACTTTTTTAAATATGTGCCAAATATGGAAGACAAATAAACCCATGATTATACAGTTTAATTTATTTTTTCCGATTCCTAAAATATAGTAACCTACTTTCCAATGAGAATCTAATGCTCTATTTCAACAATAAAGTGACTACCTGGTACTTTTCCTGTCCCTCAAATGTGTATTAATACATCACGTGACACACTGCACATGCATTTGAAAGATAACTCATTGAAAATAAAAACAAATTTAACTCTAAAATTGCAAATACTCTGTTTTTCATTCTTATGGATAACATTTCATTTCATTCTATTTTTAAAGTAAACATCTGCGTTCTTTAAAATAAACAAACTTCATGCCGCGAGAGGCTTGCAAGACAATTGATCTATTAATTGGCTGAGCTCTTGAGTCATTTTATAGAGGTAGGTAAAAGTGTGTAAAGTGATCCCACTACAGGCCACAGACGTTAATGTAAACAGTATATGGTTGGTATGTGGCCAGGATTCTTCTAATTTTTTAGTCGCTATTTATTAGAGCTGCACAAATTAATTGCGATCCTGGGTGGACACCGATCTCCTAACTAATTAACTAACTAACTCACTGGATCTATCGAACTCGTAAGTTTATGGTTGCGCGGACATAAGCTCTCCATACATCCCTATCCTGAAGTAATGTCTTCCAATCATCCACTGTATAATGTACGTATCTCAAATCATTCTAGGTCTAGCAACTGGGCGTTTCCCCAAGGTTACCGATATCTTAATGGCTAATATTCCATGAGAAAATTCCTTCTCCATAGGAACTTATGGACGGGTGCCAAGACATGATACATTAGGTCGTTGGATTTTTCGATCCTGTATTAATTATTATTCCGCATTAATAATTTTCCTCCGCCTATTGTTTGCTTTGTTTATTAACTCCAGGTTATCTACTTATTTATAATATCAATCTTATTGATTTTTCTCCTTTAAAAATTCTCTATGTTTTGCAAGTTAATACATGACACTCATTTGTTCTCAGACTACAATATTATACACTACATGAGTTAGTTATTTCGGTAGATCAACATAATGTTTTAGGTCTAATTTAATGTAAAAGTTAACACAACAAATTTCATAAAACATCACGAAACGTCTTGAAAAAAGTGAGTATGTAAAGGTATTAACATATTTCTCAAGTTATCTGGTGGAAAACACTCATCATCCGATATATTTGTAAAAGTGTAAAGCGATCCTCTTACAGGTCTCAGAGAGCTATTGAAAAAGTAGGAGATTATGGCTGCCGCCTGTTTACTATGTATCTCCCGAGTTTTCAGTACCGCGCGACGGACTTTTAAGTGAAGATTGATTTGAGAGGTTGAGTACAACCCAGTGACATGATCCTACCACAATTTTTAGTCAAGTGGTAAAACCCCTGACCTCATGTGTTATGGAACTCGCGACCACCCGGCTTGTAGTCTATTGCCTTAATAAATCATTCAACATGTTTCCGTTTTTTTCAGAATATTTTAATGAATGTTTCCTGTTCTAGCTGATGTTGATAGTCTTATCTAAAACACTAATTCATCCTGTTTATTTATTTATTGCACCACAATTGGACTTTCTTACTTTTGCGCTGAGCGGAAGAAAATAAATGTGAACTAAAAATAAACATTAAATAGGAAAAATACATGATGACTTGCTTAGGTGAGTTTCTAGTTATGACTCCGGTACATCATGGAGATAGCAAAGAACAACACAATATAACAAACACATATCATACCCAGAGTTAAGTTAGAAAGAGAAAATGTTTAATTAATAACAATCCTAAAAAATATCTACGTTCATCAGGGATTCCATGACCTTGACGATAGTGGGAGTGTTTCCAGCTAAATCAGAAGTATAATCATGGTTAATATTATTCTCCCATCTCATTCTTTGCCTGCATACTGAGGTTTTCTCAAGTGTCATGCCCTCTTCCGTTCGTGCCACATGTCCTGCCCACCGCATTATACGAGCCTTAACTGTTCTTATTATCCCTGGCTTCCTGTAAAGGTCATGTAGCTCACGAATGTGTATACTTCTCCATTCACCTCCCTGTTCACCACTCTTTGGTCCAAACAGTTTCCTAAGAACAATATTCTCAAATACTCTTAATCTTCCCCTTCCCTTAAATTAAGAGACCATGCTTCGCATCCATATAATATAACTGGGAGAATAACAGTTTTAATTCTATCAGTTTATTGTTCTATCATTTTATTAATATTAATAATATTGTTATTATTGTTAATATTCGATTCCCGGTCGGGACGGCCTCCCGGGTGAGGTTTCTTCGGGGTTTTCCTCACCTGTAATACAAATGTCAGGACGTTTAGGGCCCAAAACCATCCGGCCATCATCATCATCATCATCATCATCATTCTTATCATTATCATAATGAGCCTTCACCGGTGTGGAAAGCAACGGGAAACTACCGCATCTACAATTTCCTAGTAAAGCTGGAAAGCATGGCATGAAAATGCTATGATTACAGTGAAAGACCTGCCCTCGGGTAGAATTACTATGGATTGATAGTTATTATTATTATTGTTATTATTATTATTATTATATTATTATTATTATTATTATTATTATTATTATCAGCTCTTTCCAAACAAATCTATATTAATTCTAATTATATTTTCGTTTATGGGTTCCCAACTCTTAACCCTTTTTCCAATTTTTTTTCTTAATCATTGTAGCAACTCCTCTTGTAGCTCGTTTGTTTTTCGGTACTTCACTATAAAATATAATATATTGCCCTAATTTATCATTTCGTCTTTGTTTCTGTTAATATTAAAACATCCTGATTCATTTTCTTTATAATTCATGTCAAATATTTATTTGTATTTGTGCTGGTTGAGTGGAAGAGAGGGCCTTATGGCCTTAACTCTGCCAGAATAAATAAAGTATTATTATTATTATTATTATTATTATTATTAAAAAAATGTCTCTATATATATTTTGTTATTCCTTGAACATTCCATTTACCCAATAGAACTATTCTTTTTCAGAAATACAATCATCAGAAAACAAATTAAAGTCCAAAATTCAATATTAGATTTTATGAGATACAGACAACTATAATGGTATGGTCATATACGTAGGAAGCCAGAGAAATTATTACCCTGTCAAGCTTTGGAAAGGATCCTACCTGGGAAAGAAAAAATAAGTCAACCTAGAATTAAATGGATGGATGTTGTAAGAAAAGGTATGAGATAGCTAGGTATGGAAGAATTGGAAGGAAGATGGAGAACAATGGAGAATGAAGAAAAATTTAAGAAGGAGGGCACAGGAAAATGTTTTATTACATTGTAAACCTATTTGTAAATAAAATAATAATAATAATAATAATAATATCATTATTATTATTATTATACACCCATGTTGAAAATAGCAGATCTGGTCCGATCACCGCAGTCAAGTTGAGTGTGCTTACTACAGGGATAGTTGACCGCTTGGGTACACCACGTACTGATGACAACTTTTAAAACTAACAAAAGGCTTCGCCAAGGTTCGTAGCATATCATCCACATTATATAAGATATTTAAACGTAATGCAATGTCTAACTGGAGCAAAACGTTTTGGGGAATGGGAGTACCAATTGGAGACGGATCAACACATACAATATAATTATACACTGTTACTTGCGGATGACCAGAAAATAGTTTCTCAACAATATGAAGATATGGAGTTTGTGTTAAGAAAATTATTGGACGAATGCGATAACTCGGGTTTGAAATAAATTTAGAAAAAAATATTTTATATGGGATATGGAGTCGAAATCGAAGATTTTATATTAGAAGATCAAAAGGGGTATATTAGAGGACGTGAGGAATTTGAATACCTAGGATTAAAATAGGTTAAAGAGGATAAACAAGAAAGTGATATTAGGAACAGAATAATTAAAGGTAGAGTAATAACAGCAATGATGAATGGAATCTGATGGAACAGACATATAAATAACTAACTAACTGGCACTATCGAACCCGCAGGTTCATAACCGCGCGGACATAAGCTCTCCATACACCCCCATTCTGAGCTAATATTTTCCAATCATTCCCTGTATAATCCACTTTCCTCAAATCATAGTTAATTTAATTCTCCCGACTCATTTTTGGTCTACAAACTTGGACGTTTTCCCTCTGGGTTTCCTACAAGAAGCTTCCATTCGCGTATTTCATTCTCCATTCGTGCCACATGTCCTGCCCATTGCAGTCTATGACACTTAACTGTTGTTATTATATCTAGCTTCCCATAAGACCATGTAGCTCACTGTTAGCCAGAAAATAATAAGTTACAAATACATCATTGATATGGAGCTGAAGTTTGCAAATTCAACACAAACTTAGAACAAAAACGTATGTCCGTGGATATGGATTTCTTGAGGAGAGCAGCAAGATTTTCAAAATTAGAAAATATAAGGAATACCGTCATACGAGAAGAAATGAATATGATATATTCAATAGTAGATTATATAAGATATAAGCTATTAAATTGGTATGGCAACGTACGACCAATGCAAGAAGAAAGATTACCCAGGAAAATTTGGAATGGTGTCCACCTGGAAGAAGAACGAAAGGAAGACCTCGAAACTTGTGGATGCAATAAATAAGAACTGGAAAGAAAACAAGAGGACTAGACGGCATTGAGTGGATAGATTGAGACATGTGGAAAAGAAAAATAAAACTTTAGGCACACAAAGATGTGTAAACATTAAACATCTGTATATTTGGGCACGCCGTAGCGTAGTGGTTAAGGCACTGAGCTACAAGCCGGAGGGTCGACGGTTCAAGTCCCGTTGGGGTCAGGATTTTTAAACTGGCCCAAACGTTCTGGCGGCACTATGGCCCTGGGGTCGACTCAGTCTCTAACTGAAATGAGTATCAGACGCTTGTTCGGGGGGTAAAGGCGGCCGTCACGCAGGACTGACAACCCGGCTGACGTAAAGTGCCGATTGTCCAGAAAATGTGGGAGCCTTAACCTCCTACTACCCCATGGGCCTCCGGGCCCGTTGTGGGATCACTTTTTATATAAATAAATAAATAAGTAATTATTTTTATTATGTTGAATCACCCTGTACACAGTGAGGTGCATGTTGTGTGAATGTTATGTACGAACCATTGAGTTCATTATTTACGACCCACTGACGTCACAACCACAAAACCAGTAAATGTCAATGAGAAATAAATCCCTTGTGGAATCACCTCACTAATTACGTAATAACAGCCATGTATATAATATAATTAATCGCTCTTTCATAATTAGGGTAAAGTTATATTAATCCGTGAGGATCTTCAATATGAGTTACTTATTTCTGTAATCATACGACGCGGCTCTAAAAATAATAATTTTCATAAGTAGGGTAGCAGCATAAACATATATTTTCAATTGTGAAAAATTAAAATGATAAGAAGAAAGGTACCTGTTTGAACAGTGAAAGAGCTTACACAGGCTATAGAAAACCCTAAAAATTCCATTCACTAGACACAAGAAATATACAGGGCGCCCTAAAATTCCCCATACAATCTTCTAGGACTTGTAGAGGGGACTGGTCCGATAATATTAAATTAGCAAACCATGTTCGGACCGTGCTACAGCCGTTCGAAAATATGTTTTTTTTTAACGCGACCACGTTTACAAGTAATGTATTATTAACAGTACATCACTTGTTTTACAATTCAACTCATTAATAACCAAAGAAACAAAATTGAAACTGAATCATGACTTGCATTATAAATCCCGGATACACTCTCCACAATCAATTTTTGCGTTTTTTAGAATTTCGCAAAATATTGACATTTTTAAAAAAAAACACCAAGTTTTGGAATATCCAATAGGGCAATTTTCGTTTTACACTAAACGCGAAGCTATTACTTGTTGAGACGTGACGTACGTTCAGGCAATGATGGTTTTTAAACGGCTGTAGCGCGGAAACGGTAAATTTCCCATTTTAAATATTATCAACTCAGTCTCCTCTACAAATCCTAGATGTTTGTAAGGAGAATTTTACAGCACCCTGTAGATAAAGACATAGAAGTATTCCATATTGCAAAACCTCTGTTTATGAATTAAATATAAATATGTAGGGGAACGCCGTGCTGTAGTCTGTTAAGTCAAATGCTAAAAGATGGAAGGTCGAGGGTTCGAGTCCTGATGACGTCAGTATTTTTAAGCTGACATAATAATGGATCTAGAGTAGACACAGCCTCAAACGAAAATGAGTACCACACTACGGTCTGGGAGTGAAGGCGACCGTCATACCGGGCTGACAACCCGGATGATATCTGCGACCAATTCTAATTTAACGAATTATTTCTATGACGTATTTTAATTATATGACGAAATAGCTTTGTGACCAACCCCTGTAAATCTATGACGCGACTTTACTTCTCTCCCGAAGGAAGCCACACTTAGGATTATGTTATAAACGGGATGAGAACAGAGGCTGGTAGATTCCATGTCCAAGAGTGATCGAAATTGAGAAGAACATGAATAAATATTAATTTTGAATTTTCTAAAGCAGACGTCAGTATGTCAGACAGGCGAATGGAGAAGACTACATAAGAGGGAGCTACATGATCTTTATGGGAAATCAGATACAATAAGAAAAATTCGGTCTCATACACTGCGATGAGCAGGACATGTGGCACGATGCCATTGCTTATCGAATAACGCAAGATTCCATGTCTTACTCTTGAATGGAGTCTGATCGATGTAGCATTGCCTTCTGCTGGTGGATTGTTAGTAACATAGCAACGATCGAATGGTTAAAAATTGCAGATGTAAAATTATCCTTCTGTTTCCATAGTGCTGTGAGTGATTGGAAAATTATTGGGTCAGGATAGCAATATAAGGAGTGCTTGTGATCATGAGCCCTCAGGTTCTGGGATATGAAATTTAGGTAAGTTTGAATACATTGAGTTTATAGAAAGAAAACATAATTCATATTAGAACACAGTAATAAATATATATGTTTTATTAGACACTGGAGCTTCATTTAGTTGAATACTTAGGTCTTCTTAAAGATTTATTTCCATCGCTTCCTATCAATGATCCAATTATGTTTATATTCAACTAGCTGGTGGCGGGAGTGCCTCTAAAACTGAAAGTATATAAAACTAATATTCCACCAGTTATATTATATGGATGCGAAACATGAACTCTTACTTTAAGGGAGGAAGGAGATTACCAATATTTGAGAATAAAGTTCTTAAGAAAAATTTTGGACCAAATATTTAATATTAAACTTATTACCTTTTACTCAACGACAAATTAAATTAAGAGAAAATATATGCCTAAATCGGGATTTGAAGCCAATATCTCTGGTTCTGTATACCAGTGCTTTAACGATTTAAGCTATTAGGCATCACGATTTAAACATAGATTTTTTCCTTATACTACTATGATTTCTCATCAAATCTAAATTTAGGGAAGTAGATTATACAGAGAATGACTGAAAGCATTAGCTCAGGATACGGATGTATGGAGAGATCATGTCCGCTCCGCCGTGAACCTACGGGTTCGAGAGAACTAGTGAGTGAGTTAGTTAGTGGACGGAGTGAGCTGCTACGCCTAAATAAATGAAAGAATACTTTTAAGTTTTCGTGTTCAGATAAACTCCTACACCTAACATTTTTAGAGCATAATAGCAGCTAAATACTCGCCGTACCTGAAAATTGTTGTAGTTAGTTAAGTTGTACTATCATAAAGATACATAATCCCTACCAATAATGGTAAAGAGGCTAATAAAGTATAAAATAAAAGATAAATTCCCCGTTTCGACGAATTAAATATAGCGGTTGTCAGAGTCAATTCTTATTTTCGGATTTCACGTAAACCCCACTTAAAGTGGTCGGATTTCGCTGGGTTTTGGATAATAACTACCTCGGTTTATTTTAATAGCATATACTGAGTTTCGTTGTGAAACATAGAAATTTGCGACCGCTAGTAAAAGTAAAAGTATTAAAAAATGAATAGTTGACAGACGTAATATTGTTTTTTGTAGACAAATACACCATTTGGAAGTAAAATTCCATCGATGATTGTCACATACGACAACCATTGAATTATTTTCCTGTGTCAAACGCACTAACAGCTTCTACTAGGTCACACCCACAATGCACGCTATTTAAAATATGGCGGACAAGGTCCTTAAACTTGATATATATCAAATATAGGCACATTTCATGAAAGTACAATATTAGGAGGTTCTTAAAATATAACTAAGTATCTAACTCACTGGCACTATCGAACAGGTAGGTTCGTGGCGCGCGCGGACATAAGCTCTCCATACATCTCTATCCTGATCTAATGTTTTCCAACCGTTCTCTGCATAATTCACTTCCCTCAAATCATAGTGAATATTATTCTCCCACCTCATTCTTGGTCTACCAAAATATATATTTTTTAATTCTTCATCAAATTAACCCATATTTCAGCAGACTATCCCATTAAGGATAAAAAAATAAAGGAAGAAATCTGGTAATATTTGCACAGACACGTTACTTTGAACAATGTAGTAAACTAAAGGATTTCCAGGTCTATTGTTATACAAACACATCAGCATTTTCAAGATGGCGCATGTTGTGTGTCTGTTAAATAACGTATGTGATCTTCATTCTAGTTTTCTAAACACGAATCTAATCCAATTTTAAACTATGAATCGTACAAAATGTCGGACATGTAGCAAAAATAATATCACTTTCAATGCAAAATGTGTAAATTAATTAAATCGAAAAAAAATAACAACTAACAATTATATATTTTCGTCCGAGCCCGCGGGTACCCTTCCTCAAATTTCTTGGGTTAATAGATGAAACAAAAGCTAATGCAGCAAATTCTAAATTTAAATACTCATTAAGTTTGCTTAACGCTAGGGGCGCTGATCTCCCAGTAGGTTATATTATATTCCTCCTCCATAACCTGTTTTTTTCTCTATTCGCCTAGGGTTCCTGACAAAAATGATAAATATTTTTGTTGTATATAAAAACGGCAGTGGGTGTACTTCCCGCCCTAGGTAAGTGATTTGTGATATTACAGTACAGTTATTTATAGGATGGCCACCCCGAAATTTAGGAAATTGAACTTTCAATCATTATCGCCATTTTGCAAGTCCGACACAGCGCACGATCGTGTAAAAAATTATTATAAAATTGCCCTTTGTTGCTAATGTTCACGTAATAACTGTACCGTAACGAAGCAACGTTACTAAATCTTAAAATGCATATTTTTTTTTTCAAATTAAAATTTAAAATATATTAATATTTCACAGACTGAATTCAGAAGTGCATCATCTATCAATATATACAGTGATATATATATACACAAAGCTTCCTCTGTCAGGTAAATATTCAATACCATAGTTGTCATCTTTAAGTGAAGGGTACAAGGAAAATCCATAAAGTCAATTTTCCGTCACTAAAAAATTGTCTTTTAATTGAGGTGATTAGAAAGAGAGGAATGTAAGTGATTTTTTTCCTTTAAAAAAAGGAGCGTGTAAAAGCATTAATGTCTTTTCCGAGTAATCTGAGGGAAAACACGCATCACCGCAAGTTATCATCATGAATTACCTATACTTTTCTTATACAACTTCAACTTTAAAACTGTTTTCTCAATACTGTAAAACCTGCACTTTTGCTCCTAACCTCCTCAATTATACAACGTACATACTTTTTTTTTAAATATGTGTCAAATTTGGAAGGCAAATAAACCCATGATTACACAGATTCTTCTAATCTTTCGGACTCTTAAAATATAGCACTTTTCATTGAGAATGTAATACTATATCACGACAATAAAGTGACTAACCTGGTTCTATTCCTGTCCCTCAAATGTGTATTAATATATCACGTGACACACTGCATATGTATTTGAAAGCTAACTCATTGAAAATCAAAACAAACGTATTCTAAAATTACAATTTTTTTATTATTATGGATATCATTTTCTTCTATTCTGTTTTTAAAACAAACGTCTCCTTTCTTTAAAATAAACAAACCTTCATGCTACGAGAAGGGTTGCAAAACAATATCGATATATTTATTGGCTGACCTCTTTGTGTAATTTTATAGAGGTAGGTAAAAGTGTGTAAAGTGATCCCACTACAGGCCATAGACGATAATGTAAACAGTATATGGTAGGTATGTGGTCAGGATGTCTCCTAATTCTTAAAATCGTTATTTATTAGAGCTGCCCAAATTCATCGTGATCCTGGTTGGACACCGATCTTCTTACTAACTAACTCACTGGCTCGATCGAACCCGTAGGTTTATGGTCTCTCCATATATCCTTTACTGAACTAATATCTTCCATTTATCCATCGTATAATCTACTTCCATCAAACCATGGATGTTATTCCCCCACCTCATTCTTGGTCTACCAACTGGGTGTTTCCCAATGGACACCGATCTCCTACTGACCAATATTCCGTGAGAAAATTCCTTCTCCATAGAGACTTGAAGTTTTGTGCACCGGTGCCAAGACATGATACATTAGGTCGTTGGATTTTTCGATTCCTGTATTAATTATTATATGGAAATCTTCGCATTAATGATTTTCTTACATCTATTGTTTGCTTTGTTCATTAACTTGTAGCAGAAATAACTGCACTAATTAATTTTATTATTAAACATGATTATTAAATATGTAGTACACTTTCCAAAAAAGTGTTTCGTGAGAAACGTTTACCAATCTGTTACTCTTGAGTATATAAAAAGACATTTCTGTCCGTTGTATCTCAAGTTCTTTGAAGATGGACACATGTAAGTTAAATTGTTTTACAACCCGGGACAAATCGTTCCCTAATAATACGGCCTCGCAGCTGGAGACATAATGTCACTTGTCCGGCGCTGGAAGTCATCCTTCCAGACAGATAAATGGCGGTCAATCTTAAGTGTCGAAGACCACTAGACCGCCTGTTGAGATGTGGAGATGTGCATAGCCAAAAACTATGTCCATCTGTTTTCAGTAAATTAATGAACTTCTCACCAGCGTGTGAAAATCACACCCTGGAAATACATAGACCAATGAATTGTCCCGAGATTCTGGTTTAACTATAGTGGGAACCATAATGCCCAATCAGAGTCCATAAGTAAATATTATTCTGACAGTAAGGCGTTTTTTATATATGTTAATTATATGTTCAGCCAATGAAAATATTGGTTTTGTAAATTGTATTTGTAAGATGGAGTTTGATATATTCCGAATATCGTGAAAGGAGTCTACTCCGGGAAGGCTTCCCGTGAGGACCACAAATTTACATAAGACTCCCGCGCAGGATTAATTGTTTGAGTTCCGCGGCAGTGCGGACTCGTATATTTCGCCGGTCGCAGGCAAGCGACCCATTAGATACACTAAATGTGTTAGGCCAAGAACGGCAAGTTATAAAAGTTAATTTTAAAAGCATCAGTGTGCTGGTGTAATATCACACTTTAGGTCGAGTGAAGACCGGTAATTATCAGTGTTTCAAAACGCGATAGATTCGCCACGATATTAATAAAATTGGTCCAGTATTGACCGCTGTTCGCACTTGTACTATTCCGAAGTGAAAAATACCGGAATATTCCAAATAAATCCAATGTTCTGGAATTGGAACTGTAACAGTCTGGTGCTACATGTCGATTAATAGATATTATATAATTGACACCAGTATAGCCTCCTTATTGTACTCCGTTGTCCTTAGTTCGCTCCTCGCCTTATCCCACGGTGAAAATCTACAACCCTGAGATACATATAGTCCTTGCCTTGCCCAGGCCTACCCGCCTTTTTTCCCGTTATAAACTCCAGGTTATGTACATACTTAGAATATCGCACTTATGATTTTTCTCCTTTAATGATTTTCTATCTTTTGCAAGTTATTACGTGACACTCATTTGTTCTCAGACTACAATATTATACACTATATAAGTTAGTTATTTCGATAGATCAACATAAAGTTTGAGGTCTAGTTTAATGTAAAAGTTAACAAACAAATTTCATAGAACATCACGAAACCTCTTGAAAGAAGTGAGTATGTAAAGGCGTTAACGAGCTTTATCAAATTGTCTAGGTGGAAAGCGCTCATCACCCCAAGTTATATATTTGTGTAAGTGTAAAGCTATCACATTACAGAGAGCTATTGAAAAAGTGGGACATTATGGCTGACGCCTCATTAGACAATTGGAGACTATTATCATCCCGAGTTTTCAGTACTGCGTGATGGACATTTTTAGTCAAGAAAATATATCTGGTACTCATTAATTTTAGGGACTGAGTAAAACCCAATGACTTGATCCTACCACAATGTTGTGCACCACAATTTGACCGCATTTTTATGCTTGGCGGTACATCATGAAGACAGTAAAAAAACAACACAATATAACAAACGCGCTATCATACCCAAAGTTAAGTTAGAAATAAGAAATATTTAATTAATAACAATCCTAAAAAAATATATCTACGACCATCAAGGATTCCATGACCTTGACAACAGTGGACGTGTTTCGAGCTAAATCAGAAGTATCATGGCAGAGCTTCATTTACTGGACAAACTTTGGGCGCGAAACAAAATAATTAAATAATGTCGAAGAATGTGTCAAACTGCATCAAGGCCAGAAGAGAAAATTTGACTTACCAACGAAAGATGGCAGAAGAGAGATCAATGGGCAGGAGGAAAACGTTAGCCGTAGAGAAGATAATCTTCTAACGGATATAACCTTAAACAAATCCTAGCGTTCCAAGTTGCAGTTTGCATGTTAACACCCACTCCAAAAAGAATCCAACATAAGAAGCTAGACTGTGTATAGTTGGGTAAAAATAGTTTAGAAACCTAACATTCATTCAGTGTTATGATATTATTTCTAATTAAGGACGCTCTTAACAACTAAGATCATTAGTGTCCATTTCAAATCTGAGCGAGAAAGGATAAACATATTTTATTCCAAGTTATGTTTCTTCAAACGTGAAGTTGTTGTACGTACCGTAAATATATTCCCGGTACCGAAGTATTTGGTGACTTTCCGACGGAACCGGTCCTCAGTATTTTTACGACCTGTAAATCCGCAGACCTCTGAGAGTTTGAACTCATGACCTGGGAGCCAGATGGACGCGTAGAAACCATTAGTCGAGCAAGATTTTCTATGACGTTCAAGAAAAACAAGAAGAAGGAAACATAGAACAAAGAGAATATATATTGATATATTTTTCTATTTGCATGAATATTACATACTTACTAATCAACTCACTGGCATAATCTAATAGGTAGGTTTATGACATCACGGACATAAGCTCTCCATATATCCCTATCCTGATCTAATGGTTTCAAATCATTCCCTGTATAATCTAACTCCCTCAAATCATGGTTAATGTTATTCTCGCACCTACTTCTTGGTCAACCAATTGGGTGTTTTATCTGGTTTTCCTATAAAGAAGCTTCCACGCACATCTTTCATTCACACGTGTCCTACCCATTGCAATCTACTAGACTTAACTATTCTGGCTTCCTATAAAAACCATGTAGTTCAATGTTAAGTAGTCTTGTCCATTCACCTTCTGATCAACTCTCTTTGGTCCAAACGTTTTCCTAACAACTTCCACCCAATGTCAAATTAACAAAATTTTAACTTAGTGTCACATTTTTATGAAGATAAAGCCGTGATCTGAGAATTTTTAAACAATGGATTCCACGAGAACATTAAATGCAATTTGTTGTTTTATTCGATATTGGGCTTTTCCGCTACGTATAGTTAATTCATCCATAGAAATTCTGCCCGAGGGCAGGCCCTTCACTGCATTTTCATGCTTCGCTTTGCAGCGTTACTAGGGAATTATAGGTATGGTAGCTACCAATTGTTTTCCACACCGGTGTAGGATGATAATGATTAGTATGATGATTATTGCCGGATGATTTTCGGGGACCGTTGGGCCCTAAGTCCATTCCATTAGCGTAGTTTAACTTCACACATTGTACGTAGGGTACGTTCACGTATCACCGGGCCTTTCAGACGCAACACTTGTCCGGAGAAGGATTTTAACAATGGATCACACACATACTTTTCTAAGCACACAAGTACTTGAATGAGCGATCAGCTCAATGCCAGGACAACACAACATTAAGACGAAACACACCATTAACACACACATTCATACTAAACATGGCGAATGTGATAATGATGGCCAAATGAAATTCGGGGACCATTTTGGCCTTAATAATTTACAAAGAAGATCTCTATCTATCTTCGGGTTTTTACAGCTGCTGCCGTCTTCCCGTGCCAAACCTCCAAAGCCTACGGTCTTAGGCATGTTCGATGCTTAGCCCTCTAGCTTGCATTACTGTCTTCATGTTTTCCTTCAATGTTAACTTTGGTCTCCCTCTTTTCTTCTTTCTGTTCGGATGCCATTCATATAGTTGCTTCGGCCATCGCTCATCTTCCGTTCTTAAAACATGTCCTAACCACCTTAATTCCTTCTCAATTCTTTCAATTATGCTTTCTTCTGCTTCCATTATGTTTCTAATTTCCTTATTTATGACATGTTCTAACTTAGACTTCCTGGCACTTCTGAGTAAATAATCCATTTCTAGAGCAATTAGTCTATTTTTGTAGTACTTATTGATTGTCCATACCTCACTTCCATACTTTGCAACAGATTCCATCATTGTTTTACCAATATATTTTTTGTGTCTTTCCAAATATGCTTATCCCACCATATGGAAATTAACGATGATATTATACAAAGAAGATAAATTTCATAAAACATTTGTATAAAGTGCGCCTTGTTGAATAACAAATAATTATGCAATAACTTACGAGTACGTTACGAAGCAACGCCACTAAATGTGAGATTGAAAAATATTATAAATTAATAAAATATTAATATTACACAAAATGAATTCAAACCTGTTTATACTGCTACGAGATTTAGAGAGATCAATGACAAACGCTTTTTTCCATCAGGTAAATATAAATATATTTTCAGATACCATATTTATCCTCCTTTAAATGGCTGACATAGCTACCTCATTTAATAACTTAACAAATTTTACTCTAAACTTACAGATATTCTATTTTACTTTATTTTAGATAACATTTTGTTGCTATGCTTTAAAATTAAGCCATTCCTATCTTTAAAGGAAATTAAACGCATGGAGCGATAAGTGTGCAAGGCACTTGGTACAAAAGAGAGGTAGACGTTATAGCTATGTGAAATAAGTGGTCAACCGTCGGATTCCCAGATTCTAGATGGGCACCGTTCCACACTAGCCGACATTCAGTCAATAAATTTCTTCCGAATACGGACTCGAACCAGGGCATGTTCGGTAGCTCTGCGACAAGGTGTAATGTCTTAGACGCTGTATTTTGTTCAGTTTCAACATTATCATTATATGAACATTTCCGCACCAACAACTCTCTTCCATCCATTGCTTATTTCTTTTATAAACCCTAGGTTATATATTGTTTGAAGTATACATTTTATCAAATTTTTTAACAATTCTATACTTTTTTAATTTCTTGCGGAGCGTTTATTTGTTCTCAGACTTCAAAATTATACACTTTTAAGTTATTTTGTTTCCTTGGATCATTATCATCGATTAGGTTAGTTTAATGTAAAAGTTAAGAAAACAATGAAGTTTATAAAAAACACAATGAAATCTCATGAAAAAAAATATGTAACGGCACACACGTCATTCTCGAGGTAAAATACACATAATCCCAATTTATGTCACGGCAAGCTGATGCAGATGGTGTAATTTATCCCATTGCAGGCCTTAGCAAGCCCTTCGAATATTGAGTAATTAAGACTCACACATTCCTAGACATTTGATGCAAGATATCAGCCAGATTGTCAGCCCTTCCCAACGGCTTTACACTTAGAACATATGTATGGTATTCAATTGGTTGAGACACATATTCAAACTTAGAACAATGGGCCGTGAGATTGTCCAGGCTAGTTAACTATATATATATATATATATATATCATGAATACGACTTTTAAACTTTTTATCCAACAATTTTTATAACTTTAGGATTTGTGACTCCTTGAAATGATTATGTAACTTCTTCAGGAGAAGAAGAACTTGCGCGAATAACAATACCTCTTAGAATGGAATCCGCAATCTTCCGGCTTGTAGCATATTGCCTTACCAATTACGTAACGTCCCCGGGCTAATTGTTTCAGAATATTTCAATACATTTTCACATTGTGGTCGATGTCGGTACTTTAATTTCTCCTTCTTCTTCTTCTTCTTCTTTTCATGTGATAGAACTAGTGGTCTGTTACGTTCTCTATCAAACGTTTGAAGGGTCTGCCCAAAGCTCTCTTGCCTGGTGGCGGGCAATTTAAGATTTGATGTGGTATTGTTGTTCTGCTCATTCTTATTACGCGAGATTTCCAGTTGTTTCTGTATTTTTGCACATATTCCATGACTGATTGTGTTTGTAATTCTTTGGGAATTCCTTTTATGGTTTGTTCTTGAGTAACCTGCAGTATGTCTAAGAAATTTCATTTCTGCCAGCAATTAGTCTTTGTTTATATACAGCGCGAATTGTCCAGGCCTCACTGCCGTAACATAGTATGAGGGTCTCGCCAGTGTTTTATAAATTCTAGTTCGTGTGTGTTTGCTGTACTGTGTTTGGCTTGAAACTATTTATAATTCCAGTTAGTTTCATTTAAATCACATTTATCCTATTCCTTTCAGACTCTTGCTCTTACCTACTTTTTTATATGAACCCCAAAAAACTTCGAAATTAATGTCTTGGCGGAGGACAAGAACTGTTAAAAACATTAAATTGGTATTACAGTGACCGGCCTCGCTGGTTCCCAGTTGTCAGGATTCCAGTTCCATCAGCACAGGTTAATACAAGATAAGCACATAGGCCTATCTGTGTAAGTTAGAGAGAGGACACTATCTATTAATAACAAGTCATATATATAATGAGAAGATATGAAGAAGCGTTATAGTGAAATACGAGTAAAGGAACGATAAATGAACTACTACGTATGTTTCGTTCATTTGAACTTAAGTTAATTTAGAATAAAAATCCACTCTCGGCAACTAGCTGTCTCTCTATTTATCGTACTATTCTCTTCTTCCATCAGGTATTTATATTTCACTTCTATCTATCGTTCACACTATATTCTACAGAACAAAATATTCAACATGTACTTACTGATCCTCCAAGTTGGGGAGTTGGTTGTTAGGCCAGTCCCCGTAAACATTTCCTACAAAAGAAAGACAAATATCATGTATAGTCGGAAAAAACATAGTTGAGAAGGCCAAATCATTAAATCAGTGTTAAGATATTATTTCTAGTTTACGATAAACTTGATTCTTAAAAGCAAAGATCATTAGCATCTCAATACAAATCCGATCGATAAAGGACCAAAAATTCTCAAAAGTCTCGTTTTCAAGCTTGAGGTTTTTTTACGTGTCATAAATCTAAACAGGGAACCAAATTATTTAGTTCGCTTCCGAAGAAACCTAGTGTAAGGATGTTTATGCTCTGAAAATTCACAATAGCTGGCCGTGTTTGAACCCTTGCATTTTTAAATCCAGGAGCAAGTATGCTAACCACTATTCCCCCAGTATCGATCACAGCACCTATGATGGGGGGAAAGAGAAGCAGAAATTGTGCTCTAATTGTACGTCTATTACATGTCTTTTGTCAAATTATTTTCAAATATTACACAATGGCCACTTCTTTAAAGGTAAATTTGATACTATGAATATTTAAACGGAGAAAATTGTGTATAATACATCTATAATGGTGTAGCCCATTGTTGAGCCACAGCCTCTGCTTTGTAAGGAGTTACTGGTCAAAGTTAATTTTTAGTTATCTTATTTATTCATAGGTGTCATGGACGGCATGCAGACAACACACGGATCCAATGAGACATCTAACGGGCAACTAAGGTGTTACTAGGATGTTGAAGTCGGTAAATTTTGCTTAGAGGCCTCTTTATTCAGGCTTAAGGATCTTTTACGAGCCTGAAAAATCTTCAGACTCGAGACCCATAGCTTAAAGTCCTTCCCGGAGGATTTGCTCCTTGGATTTTTTCCGTTTCTAAAAAAATCCATCGACCCCGGCCGGATATGGACACGCGACCCTCGGAACCAGAGGCAAGAAGCATAACCACTTGTCCACCGAATCAAAACTACAAACAGCCTAATAACCATTTTAATTTATTATGGGATTTTTCCCCTAAGCACAATTAACACATTTGTTAAAATAAGATTTATTTCATAAAAAATTGCACAAAATGCGTCTTGGTGCATAGCGACAACATAACTGTAACGTAATTCAATATGAAATAGAAAATTACGTTTTTAATTTATATAAATAAATTATTAATATTTTACAGATTGGATTCAAAACTGTTTAACCTGTGTAGCTGACATTACAGACAACGCTTCCTCTATCAGGTAAATATTAAATACATTTTCAAATATCTCATTTATCATCGTTTAAATGCTCGTTATTATGATATATTCTTGACATGTATATGAGGCATGTTAATTGAAATTATAACAAATTTTACTCTCAAATTAGAAATATTATATTTTATAAAATTTCACAGGATAATTTGTTATACTGTTTTTAATAAACTTCTGCGTTTTTAACCCATAAAAATCTTCTTGGGACGAGAGAGATCTACCAACTGTCTAAGCATTTAGGCTTATTATATTTTTATTCAGACAAGTTGATAATCTAGATGGTATATGGGTAACATGTGATCAGCCTACCAATCTTACAATATTTATAGCTAGTGCACTCAAACTGGAGCTGCTATATTTTAGAGTTATCAAAATGCCTCATGATGCTGCCTGGGCATAAAAAAAAAATTCCCCGTAGTAAATCAAACTAACGCACATTCCGTAGCTCCGCGCCAAGGCATGATGCTTCATCCCGATCAATTTTCTATATTATCATTATATTAAAATTTCCTGGTCAATTAATTTCTTCCGTCTATAGATTTTTTTATTTATAAACTCCAGGTTATGTAATTATTTGGAAAATTCATATTTTAATATAATTATTTTCATTAGTAATTATATCTTTGTAGGTTTTTACCGTTTTCATCATCATCCATGCAAGTATTAGGCCATGTGACCTGCTACGGTCTCAAAGAGGAATTTTCGATCCAGCGCTTTTTTGGACGTCCCAGCGATCTTTTGCCTTGGGGGCAGTAGCGAAGTATGGCTTTTGGAATTCTATGAGACAGAATTCGTTGAAGATGGGCTCTCCAGTTGTTCTGGTAGTTTTGTATATGGTGGAGAATGGGTTCTACATCCAACTCTTCCATAATTTCCTCATTTCTTTTATGGTCCCACTTTGTGTAGCCTGCTTTTCGGGGCATAAATCGCATCTCATTTGCTGTTATTCGGCTTTCATCTCTTGTACGTATTGTCCATGCTTCACTACCATATCTTATCACTGGTCTTGCGAGAACCTTATAAAGCCGTAATCTTGTGTTCTTCTGTACTAAAGATGGCTTCATTATATTGTTAATTATCCCCGTTGTTTTTGTAAAATATCTGATTTTCTTTGATATATCAGCTTCATCTTGAAATGTTAAATTATAAACCCAAATAATTAAATTCATATACTCGTTCTAAAAATTTCATCATCCAAAACAATTTTGCTAGGTATAGTTTATTTCCCACAAAAGGCCATCACTTTAGTTTTCTTTGTATTGATTTCCATATTGTACCTTTTTGCAATTATATTAAAATTGTGTATAGAATACTGTAAATCTGTTTCTGTTGGAGCTATTACCGTTTTCCCCTGTCACAAATTTCAATTCAGGATTTCTCCAAACTCATCTCATACGTTTCGTTTATTCCCTCTGTGACGTAGCGCCAGACGTGAACGACCGGCGCACATATCGTTCACAGACGTCTATAAATATAGGTGATGTATCTCATCTCATCTCTTCCCTCATCCCGCCCTAAGTTGAACACGAGTTGAGGATATTATATAATAATAATTATTATATTTAACAAGTCAGACTACTGCTTAATATTTATTATTTTGTCCTCAGACTTCAAACTTACACATTGTTAAATTTGGTGCCCACGTGTTTAGAGATCAACAAAAATCTACCAAATCTAATTTAAGATAAAAGTTAACAAAACAATTAAATTTCACAACACGTTACTCGGTAGGATCCAGTGACTGCTGGGAATATCGAATAATTGTAAGGACAGGATTATTTTCTAAGATTTTGCATAGACAATGAAATCCTCGATGCAGATCATGAAGATGTTCACTGGTCCATCCTGTCTTTGAATATTCGTACCTGGCAAGAAGGTGGTACATCTTTCTTTAACAGAGAGAACAAAATATTTAGTTGGAATACCTACATCTGGGGGATGAAACTGCTATAAGCACTCATGGCACAAATAATTAACATTTATCCCTCGTTTCCAATTAGTAACATAGCTCACACGTTCTGGCCTCACTTATTGTAAGAAGAGATGTGGAATTTTTGACGTTGATATCCAGTTTATGCACATTGCATATAAATATATCTGACAATGCAATATTGGCAAAGGGAAACTTCATTCTAAGAGAAACTCAGAAACATATTAAAACTAATAGCCTAGGGATAACTTTTAAGGGAGGAAAGGAGATTACAAGTATTTGAGAATAAAGTTCTTAGGAAAATGTTTGGACCTAAGAGAGATGAACAGACAGGTGAATGGAGAAGACTGCAGAACAGTGAATTACATTATCTTTATAGGAATCCAGATATAACGAGAACAGTTAAGTATCGTAGACTGCCATGGGCAGGACATGTGGGACGAATGGGGAATGAAAGATGTGCATGGAAGCATCTTGTAGGAAAATCGCCAGTTACTAGACGAAGAAGTAGAGATGGGAGAGTAACATTAACAATGATTTGAGGAAAGTAGATTATACAGGGAATGATTGTAAAACATTGGCTCAGGATATGGATATATGGAGAGCTTATGTCCGCGCGATCATGCACCTACGGGTTCGATAGTGCCAGTGAGTTAGTTAGTTAGTTAGCCTAGGGCTTCCTAAAACTCATAAATTGACTTTCATATAAAACTCCATGCAGCTAATCTTTCCCACCACTTTTCTTTCAATAGTTAGAATTAAGTTTGATTCCGTTTTCCTCCGCACACTCGTTAGCCAATTCACGTAATTGTGTCGGGCTCAAACCACGGACCACATTAGCTAGAAGCTTAACGTGGTTACAGTATTTAGTGTGGTGTAATCTTATGAACGACTTTTTAATATGAAGTTCATGTGGTGGAATGACGATCACCAGGGGCGGGAGGGGGGTAATACCAGTCACCTTGACCGCCCTTGTCACAAATGTTTAACCTAACATGGAAGTCACATGCTCATTTAATAAATGATAGTTATCTACAAACATTGAAGAAATCGTGTTGTTTTGTTTTCCAGGAACATGTATAACTGAAAATAATATCAATTTACCAGACAAATATTTGCACTTATATCAAATATTTAAACAACAATCGCTGAAGAAAGCCAGAATCACAAAACATACACTTTCAATTTTTCAGAAACTATAATCACAATGACTTCCTGAAGTGTTCACAGTAGTTTCCTTAATCTGGAGTTAGAGAGCAGCACTTATTACGAGTTAACATAGCCTATAGGGCTACCATACTGTTTAAAATAATCCACTGACCGCCATTTCCCGATGACCGCTATTCCCACATATTACATTCCCAGTGTCATAATGCCACTTTTTTGAAGATAAAACTGTGCTTATGAATATTTACACTGGAGATTACACGAGAAAACTAGATGTAATTTGATATTGTAATATCCGCTGTAAATTAGACTTAATATTATTTAAATTAGACGAAAATATTGGAAAGGTCATATAGAAAGATTGGAAGACAACCAACTTTGCAAAAAGAGCTAAATAAGATAGACCAATTTACGGGAGAAGAAGAAGAGGAAGACCTGCCAAGAGATGGATAGACAGCGAATGCTGCACATCCAATACGTCCTCTTCCGAGGAGTGTTTTTGGAAATAAACAGGATGAAAATTCTACAAATTATGAAGAAGAAGAAGAATAGATTAATTAAAATGTGAAATTAATAAAACTACAGGATAAAATGGGTTTTGTTGCACAGCTATAACAACAATTGTGACGTAATAACTATACGGTTACGAAGCAACGTCACTGAATGTAAAACTGAAAAAAACATCACTTTAAAGGAAGTGAATAAAATATTAATATTTGACAGATCGAATTCGAAATAGTTAAATCTCTCAATTTACATAAT
>JASPKZ010010190.1:0-15678 GCA_030220185.1 Diploptera punctata | reverse complement strand
AAAAATTTGACAGTTTCTGGTCAAACTGTAAGAATATAACATTTTCCAACACAAGTTTTGTAATTCTGTATTTATACTGGATTTTATGCATCATAAACGCTTTACACTATCTCGACGAAAGTAGTTATGCAGTATCTTAATAATCGTGAATTTTGTAATTTTTTGTTAGTACATCTAAGACGATAACCACAAAAAATCAATTTTGAAATTCTGGATTTATACCGGATTTTTTGCATTATAAATCCGGGGCACAGTCTCTAGATAGTAGTTTTGCATTTTTTGAAGTTTCGAAAAAATTGACATTTTCTGGTCAAACTGTAAGAATATAACATTTTCCAACACAATTTTGAAGTTATGTACTTATACTGGATTTTTTGCATCATAAACGCTTTACATTGTCTCAAGAAAGTAGTTATGCAGTTTCTTAATAATCGATGAATTTTTACATTTTTTTGTTAATCTCTAAGACGATAACCACGGAAAACTCAATTTTGAAATTCTGGATTTATACCAAATTTTTTGCATTATAAATCCGGGACACAGTCTCTAGATAGTAGAGTTGCATTTTCTTGAAGTTTAGAAAAATTTGTCATTTTCTGGTCAAACTGTAAGAATATAACATTTTCGAACACAATTTTGAAGTTATTTACTTATACTGGATTTTTTGCATTCATAAAAGCTTTACACTTTCTCAACAAAGTAGTTATGCAGTATCTTAATAATCGTGAATTTTTCCATTTTTTTGTTAATGTCTAAGACGAAAACCACTGAAAACTCAATTTTGAAATTCTTGATTTATACCGGATTTTTTTGCATTATAAATCCGATACACAGTCTCTAGATAGTAGTTTTGCATTTTATGAAGTTTCGAAAAATTGACATTTTCTGGTCAAACTGTAAGAATATACACATTTCCAACACAATTTTTAAATTCTGTACTTATACTGGATTTCATCATCATCATCATGAACAAATTCGTTTTAGGCCATGTGGCCTGTACGGTAAACCTAGCGAAGATGGTCTTGATCTTTCCACCGATGTTTCGGTCTTCCTTGGTCCCTATGTCCAGTTGGGGTATATTGGAATGCCAATTTTGGAAGTCTATTTTTCTTGCCATTCTTCTCAGATGATTTTTCCATTCTTGTTGGTATCTTTGGATATCTTCATTTAAACTTGCTACTCCAAGTTTTCCTCTGATAGTAGTGTTCCTTTGGTGATCCAGTCTATTAACTCCTAACAATGATCGTAAGAAGCGCATTTGGCTTACTTGAAGTTTATGAGAGTTTCTTTTATTTAAAATCCAAATTTCACTTCCATATTTTAGAGCAGCTTTTGATGTGACGTTATGTAATCTTAGTTTTGTCTCTGTCCTCATCTGTTTACCAAAATGTCTTCGTATTACACCATTCATTTTATTATATTTTTGTAATTTTGAATCAATGTCACTCTTATACTCTCCAAATACACTTCCTAAGTAAGAGAAATCTGACACTTGTTATAATTTTTCCATCAATCTCAATTTTCACCCGTTGTATGTTTTTTCCACACATGCCATTGTTTTGGATTTTGATGTGGAAATTTTCATATTATATTATACTGGATTTCATGCGTCATAAACGTTTCACACAGTCTCAAGTAAGTAGTTATGCAGTTTCTTAATAATCGAGAATTTTTACATTTTTTTGTTAAAATCTAAGACTATAACCACAAAAACCCAATTTTGAATATCTGGTTTGACACCGGATTTTTTGCATTACAAATCCGGGACACAGTCTCTAGATAGTAGTTTTGCATTTTTTGAAGTTTCGAAAAATTTGACATTTTCTGGTCAAACTGTAAGAATATAACATTATCCGACACAATTTTTAAATGCTGTACTTATACTGTATTTTTTGGATCGTAAACGCTATACACTTTCTCAAGAAAGTAGTTATGCAGTATCTTAATAATCGTGAATTTTTTACATTTTTTTGTTAATCTCTAAGACGATAACCACGGAAACTCAATTTTGAAATTCTGGATTTATACCGGATTTTTTGCATTACAAATCCGGGACACAGTCTCTAGATAGTAGTTTTGCATTTTTTGAAGTTTCGAAAAATTTGACATTTTCTGGTCAAACTGTAAGAATATAACATTTTTCAACACAATTTTCAAGTTATGTACTTATACTGGATTTTTTGCATCGTAAACGCTATACACTTTCTCAAGAAAGTAGTTATGCAGTATCTTAATAATCGTGAATTTTGTACATTTTTTTGTTAACCTCTAAGACGATAACCACGGAAACTCAATTTTGAATTCTGGATTGATACCGGATTTTTTGCATTATAAATCCGGGACACAGTCTCTAGATAGTAGTTTTGCATTTTTTGAAGTTTCAAAAAATTTGACATTTTCTGGTCAAACTGTAAGAATATAACATTTTCCAACACAATTTTCAAATTCTGTACTTATACTGGATTTTTTGCATCATAAACGCTTTACCCTTCTCACAACTTCTCACAAAGTAGTGTTGCAGTATCTTAATAATCGTGAATTTTTACATTTTTTTGTTAATGTCTAAGACGATAACCACAGAAAACTCAATTTTGAAATTCTGGATTTATACCGGATTTTTTGCATTATAAATCCGGGACACAGTCTCTAAATAGTAGTTTTGCATTTTTTGAAGTTTCGAAAAATTTGACATTTTCTGGTCAAACTGTAAGAATATAACATTTTCCAACACAATTTTGAAGTTATCTACTTATACTGGATTTTTTGCATCATAAACGCTTTACACTGTCTCAAGAAAGTAGTTATGCAGTTTCTTAATAATCGAGAATTTTTACATTTTTTTGTTAACCTGTAAGACGATAACCACGGAATACTCAATTTTGAATACCTGGTTTGACACCGGATTTTTTGCATTACAAATCCGGGACACAGTCTCTAGATAGTAGTTTTGCATTTTTTGAAGTTTCGAAAAATTTGACATTTTCTGGTCAAACTGTAAGAATATAACATTTTTCAACACAATTTTGAAGTTATGTACTTATACTGGATTTTTTGCATCATAAAAGCTTTACACTGTCTCAAGAAAGTAGTTATGCAGTTTCTTAATAATCGAGAATTTTTACATTTTTTTGTTAACCTGTAAGACGATAACCACGAAAACTCAATTTTGAATACCTGGTTTGACACCGGATTTTTTGCATTGTAAATCCGGGACACAGTCTCTAGATAGTAGCTTTGCATTTTTTTGAAGTTTCGAAAAATTTGACATTTTCTGGTCAAACTGTAAGAATATAACATTTTCCAACACAATTTTTAAATTCTGTACTTATACTGGATTTCATCATCATCATCATGAACAAATTCGTTTTAGGCCATGTGGCCTGTACGGTAAACCTAGCGAAGATGGTCTTGATCTTTCCACCGATGTTTCGGTCTTCCTTGGTCCCTATGTCCAGTTGGGGTAATTGGAATGCCAATTTTGGAAGTCTATTTCTTGCCATTCTTCTCAGATGATTTTTCCATTCTTGTTGGTATCTTTGGATATCTTCATTTAAACTTGCTACTCCAAGTTTTCCTCTGATAGTAGTGTTCCTTTGGTGATCCAGTCTATTAACTCCTAACAATGATCGTAAGAAGCGCATTTGGCTTACTTGAAGTTTATGAGAGTTTCTTTTATTTAAAATCCAAATTTCACTTCCATATTTTAGAGCAGCTTTTGATGTGACGTTATGTAATCTTAGTTTTGTCTCTGTCCTCATCTGTTTACCAAAATGTCTTCGTATTACACCATTATTTTATTATATTTTTGTAATTTTGAATCAATGTCACTCTTATACTCTCCAAATACACTTCCTAAGTAAGAAAAATCTGACACTTGTTATAATTTTTCCATCAATCTCAATTTTCACCCGTTGTATGTTTTTTTCCACACATTGCCATTGTTTTGGATTTTGATGTGGAAATTTTCATATTATATTATACTGGATTTCATGCGTCATAAACGTTTCACACAGTCTCAAGTAAGTAGTTATGCAGTTTCTTAATAATCGTGAATTTTTACATTTTTTGTTAAACTCTAAGACGATAACCACGAAAAACCCAATTTTGAATATCTTGTTTGACACCGGATTTTTTGAATTCCAAATCCAGGACACAGTCTCTAGATAGTAGTTTTGCATGATTGAAGTTTCGAATAATTTGACATTTTCAGGTCACATTGTAAGAATATAACATTTTCCAACACAATTCTGAAGTTAGGTACTTATACTGAATTTTTTGCATTATAAACGCTTTACACAGTCTCAAGAAAGTAGTTATGCAGTATCTTAATAATCGAAATTTTTTCAATTTTTGTTAACCTGTAAGACGATAACCACGGAAAACCCAATTTTGAATATCTGGTTTGACACCGGATTTTTTGCATTACAAATCCGGGACACAGTCTCTAGATAGTAGTTTTGCATTTTTTGAAGTTTCGAAAATTTTGACATTTTCTGGTCAAACTGTAAGAATATAACATTTTCCAACACAATTTTTAAATTCTGTACTTATACTGTTTTTTTGCAACGTAAACGCTATACACTTTCTCAAGAAAGTAGTTATGCAGTATCTTAATAATTGTGAATTTTTTACATTTTTTTGTTAATCTCTAAGACGATAACCACGGAAACTCAACTTTGAAATTCTGGATTTATACCGGATTTTTTCCATTATAAATCCAGGACACAGTCTCTAGATAGTAGTTTTGCATTTTTTGAAGTTTCAAAAAATTTGACATTTTCTGGTCAAACTGTAAGAATATAACATTTTCCAACACAATTTTCAAATTCTGTACTTACACTGGATTTTTTGCATCATAAACCCTTTACACTTTCTCAAGAAAGTAGTTATGCAGTATCTTAATAATCGTGAATTTTGTACATTTTTTTGTTAACCTCTAAGACGATAACCACGGAAACTCAATTTTGAAATTCTGGATTTATACCGGATTTTTCCATTATAAATCCAGGACACAATCTCTAGATAGTAGTTTTGCATTTTTTGAAGTTTCAAAAAAATTGACATTTTCTGGTCAAACTGTAAGAATATAACATTTTCCAACACAATTTTCAAATTCTTTACTTAGACTGGATTTTTTGCATCATAAACCCTTTACACTTCCTCAAGAAAGTAGTTATGCAGTATCTTAATAATCGTGAATTTTGTACATTTTTTGTTAACATCTAAGACGATAACCACGGAAACTCAATTTTGAAATTCTGGATTTATACCGAATTTTTTGCATTATAAATCCGGGCCACAGTCTCTGGATAGTAGAGTTGCATTTTCTTGAAGTTTAGAAAAATTTGTCATTTTCTGGTCAAAATGTACGAATATAATATTTTCCAACACAATTTTCAAATTTTGTACTTACACTGGATTTTTTGCATCATAAACGCTTTACCCTTTCTCAACAAAGTAGTGTTGCAGTATCTTAATAATCGTGAATTATTACATTTTTTGTTAATGTCTAAGACGATAACCACGGAAATCTCAATTTTGAAATTCTGGATTTATACCGGATTTTTTGCATTATAAATCCAGGGCACAGTCTCTAAATAGTAGTTTTGCATTTTTTGAAGTTTCGTAAAATTTGACATTTTCTGGTCAAACTCTAAGAATACAACATTTTCCAACACAATTTTGAAGTTATCTACTTATACTGGATTTTTTGCATCATAAACGCTTTACATTGTATCAAGAAAGTAGTTATGCAGTTTCTTATTAATCGACAATTTTTACATTTTTTTGTTAAACTCTAAGACGATAACCACGAAAAACCCTATATTGAATATTAGGTTTGACACCGGATTTCTTGCATTATAAATCCGGGACACGGTCTCTAGATAGTAGTTTTGTATTTTTGTGTAGTTTCGAAAAATTTGACATTTTCCGGTCAAACTGTAAGAATATAACATTTTTCAACACAATTTTGAAGTTATGTACTTATACTGGATAGTTTGCATCATAAAAGCTTTACACTGTCTCAAGAAAGTAGTTATGCAGTTTCTTAATAATCGAGAATTTTTACATTTTTTTGTTAACCTGTAATTCGATAAGCACGGAAAACTCAATTTTGAATATCTGGTTTGACACCGGATTTTTTGCATTGTAAATCCGGGACACAGTCTCTAGATAGGAGCTTTGAATTTTTTTGAAGTTTCGAAAAATTTGACAGTTTCTGGTCAAACTGTAAGAATATAACATTTTCCAACACAGTTTTGTAATTCTGTATTTATACTGGATTCTATGCATCATAAACGCTTTACTCTATCTCGAGAAAGTAGTTATGCAGTATCTTAATAATCGTGAATTTTGTACATTTTTTTGTTAACATCTAAGACGATAACCACGGAAACTCAATTTTGAAATTCTGGATTTATACCGGATTTTTTCCATTATAAATCCTGGAAACAGTCTCTAGATAGTAGTTTTGCATTTTTTGAAGTTTCAAAAAAATTGATATTTTCAGGTCAAATTGTAAGAATATAACATTTTCCAACACAATTTTGAAGTTATGTACTTCTACTGGATTTTTTTCATCATAAACGCTTTACACTGTCTCAAGAAAGTAGTTATTAAGTTTCTTAATAATCGAGAATTTTTACATTTTTTTGTTAACCTGTAATTCGATAACCACGGAAAACTCAATTTTGAAATTCTGGATTTATACCAATTTTTTTCATTATAAATCCGGGACACAGTCTCCAGATAGTACAGTTGCATTTTCTTGAAGTTTAGAAAAAATTGTCATTTTCTGGGCAAACTGTAAGAATATAACATTTTCGAACACAATTTTGAAGTTATTTACTTATACTGGATTTTTTGCATTCATAAAAGCTTTACACTTTCTCAACAAAGTAGTTATGCAGTATCTTAATAATCGTGAAATTTTCCATTTTTTTTGTTAATGTCTAAGACGAAAACCACTGAAAACTCAATTTTGAAATTCTTGATTTATACCGGATTTTTTTGCATTATAAATCCGATACACAGTCTCTAGATAGTAGTTTTGCATTTTTATGAAGTTTCGAAAAATTTGACATTTTCTGGTCAAACTGTAAGAATATAACATTTTCCAACAAAATTTTTAAATTCTGTACTTATACTGGATTTCATCATCATCATCATGAACAAATTCGTTTTAGGCCATGTGGCCTGTACGGTAAACCTAGCGAAGATGGTCTTGATCTTTCCACCGATGTTTCGGTCTTCCTTGGTCCCTATGTCCAGTTGGGGTATATTGGAATGCCAATTTTGGAAGTCTATTTCTTGCCATTCTTCTCAGATGATTTTTCCATTCTTGTTGGTATCTTTGGATATCTTCATTTAAACTTGCTACTCCAAGTTTTCCTCTGATAGTAGTGTTCCTTTGGTGATCCAGTCTATTAACTCCTAACAATGATCGTAAGAAGCGCATTTGGCTTACTTGAAGTTTATGAGAGTTTATTTTATTTAAAATCCAAATTTCACTTCCATATTTTAGAGCAGCTTTTGATGTGACGTTATGTAATCTTAGTTTTGTCTCTGTCCTCATCTGTTTACCAAAATGTCTTCGTATTACACCATTTATTTTATTATATTTTTGTAATTTTGAATCAATGTCACTCTTATACTCTCCAAATACACTTCCTAAGTAAGAGAAATCTGACACTTGTTATAATTTTTCCATCAATCTCAATTTTCACCCGTTGTATGTTTTTTCCACACATAGCCATTGTTTTGGATTTTGATGTGGAAATTTTCATATTATATTATACTGGATTTCATGCGTCATAAACGTTTCACACAGTCTCAAGTAAGTAGTTATGCAGTTTCTTAATAATCGTGAATTTTTACATTTTTTGTTAAACTCTAAGACGATAACCACGAAAAACCCAATTTTGAATATCTTGTTTGACACCGGATTTTTTGAATTCCAAATCCAGGACACAGTCTCTAGATAGTAGTTTTGCATTATTTGAAGTTTCGAATAATTTGACATTTTCAGGTCACATTGTAAAAATATAACATTTTCCAACACAATTCTGAAGTTAGGTACTTATACTGAATTTTTTGCATTATAAACGCTTTACACAGTCTCAAGAAAGTAGTTATGCAGTATCTTAATAATCGAAATTTTTTCAATTTTTGTTAACCTGTAAGACGATAACCACGGAAAACCCAATTTTGAATATCTGGTTTGACACCGGATTTTTTGCATTACAAATCCGGGACACAGTCTCTAGATAGTAGTTTTGCATTTTTTGAAGTTTCGAAAATTTTGACATTTTCTGGTCAAACTGTAAGAATATAACATTTTCCAACACAATTTTTAAATTCCGTACTTATACTGGATTTTTTGCAACGTAAACGCTATACACTTTCTCAAGAAAGTAGTTATACAGTATCTTAATAATCGTGAATTTTTTACATTTTTTTGTTAATCTCTAAGACGATAAACACGGAAACTCAATTTTGAAATTCTGGATTTATACCGGATTTTTTCCATTATAAATCCAGGACACAGTCTCTAGATAGTAGTTTTGCATTTTTTGAAGTTTCAAAAAATTTGACATTTTCTGGTCAAACTGTAAGAATATAACATTTTCCAACACAATTTTCAAATTCTGTACTTACACTGGATTTTTTGCATCATAAACCCTTTACACTTTCTCAAGAAAGTAGTTATGCAGTATCTTAATAATCGTGAATTTTGTACATTTTTTTGTTAACCTCTAAGACGATAACCACGGAAACTCAATTTTGAAATTCTGGATTTATACCGGATTTTTTCCATTATAAATCCAGGACACAATCTCTAGATAGTAGTTTTGCATTTTTTGAAGTTTCAAAAAAATTGACATTTTCTGGTCAAACTGTAAGAATATAACATTTTCCAACACAATTTTCAAATTCTTTACTTAGACTGGATTTTTTGCATCATAAACGCTTTACACTTTGTCAAGAAAGTAGTTATGCAGTATCTTAATAATCGTGAATTTTTACATTTCTTTGTTAATGTCTAAGACGATAACCACGGAAATCTCAATTTTGAAATTCTGGATTTATACCGAATTTTTTGCATTATAAATCCGGGACACAGTCTCAAGATAGTAGTAGTTGCATTTTTTGAAGTTTCGAAAAATTTGTCATTTTCTGGTCAAACTGTAAGAATATAACATTTTTCAACACAATTTTGAAGTTATGTACTTATACTGGATTTTTTGCATCATAAACGCTTTACACTTTCTCAACAAAGTAGTTATGCAGTATCTTAATAATCGTGAATTTGTCCATTTTTTTGTTAATGTCTAAGACAATAACCACAGAAAACTCAATTTTGAAATTCTTGATTTATACCGGATTTTTTGCATTATATATCCTATACACTCTCTAGATAGTAGTTTTGCATTTTTATGATGTTTCGAAAAATTTGACATTTTCTGGTCAAACTCTGAGAATATAACATTTTTCAACACAATTTTGAAGTTATGTACTTATACTGGATTTTTTGCATCATAAACGCTTTACACTCTCCCAACAAAATCGTTATGCAGTTTCTTAATAATCGAGAATTTCTACATTTTTTTGTTAACCTGTGTTTCGATAACCACGGAAAACTCAATTTTGAAATTCTGGATTTATACCGGAGTTTTGAATTATTAATTCGGGACACAGTCTCTAGATAGTAGTTTTGCATTTTTTGAAGTTTCGAAAAATTTGACAGTTTCTGCTCAAACTGTAAAAATAAAACATTTTCCAACACAATTTTGTAATTCTGTACTTATACTGGATTCTATGCATCATAAACGCTTTACTCTATCTCAAGAAAGTAGTTATGCAGTTTCTTAATAATCGACAATTTTTACATTTTTTTGTTAAGCTCTAAGACGATAACCACGGAAAACTCAATTTTGAAATTCTGGTTTTACACCGGATTTTTTGCATTATAAATCCGGGACACAGTCTATAGATAGTAGTTTTGCATTTTTTGAAGTTTCGAAAAATTTGACATTATCTGGTCAAACTGTATGAATACATTTTCCAACACAATTTTCAAGTCATCTACTTATACTGGATTTTTTGCATCACAAACAGTTTCCACTTTCTCAACAAAGTAGTTATGCAGTATCTTAATAATCGTGAATTTTTACATTTTTTTGTTAATGTCTAAGGCGGTAACAACGGAAAACTCAATTTTGAAATTCTGGATTTATACCGGATTTTTTGCATTATAAATCCGGGACACGGCCTCTAGATAGTAGTTTTGCATTTTTGTGTAGTTTCGAAAAATTTGACATTTTCCGGTCAAACTGTAAGAATATAACATTTTTCAACACAATTGTGAAGTTATGTACTTCTACTGGATATTTTTCATCATAAACGCTTTACACTGTCTCAAGAATGTGGTTATGCAGTTTCTTAATAATCGAGAATTTTTACATTTTTTTGTTAACCTGTAATTCGATAACCACGGAAAACTCAATTTTGAATATCTGGTTTGACACCGGATTTTTTGCATTATAAATCCGGGTCACAGTCTCTAGATAGTAGTTTTGCATTTTTTTGAAGTTTCGAAAAATTTGACAGTTTCTGCTCAAACTGTAAAAATAAAACATTTTCCAACACAATTTTGTAATTCTGTACTTATACTGGATTCTATGCATCATAAACGCTTTACTCTATCTCAAGAAAGTAGTTATGCAGTATCTTAATAATCTAGATTTTTTACATCTTTTTGTTAATCTCTAAGACGATAACCACGGAAAGCTCAATTTTGAAATTCTGGATTTATACCAGATTTTTTGCATTAAAAATCAAGGACACAGTCTCTAGATAGTAGTTTTGCATTTTTTGAAGTTTCGAAAAATTTGACATTTTCTGGTCAAACTGTAAGAATATAACATTTTCCAACACAATTTTGAAGTTATGTACTTATACTGGATTTTTGCATCATAAACGCTATACACTTGTCTCAAGAAAGTAGTTATGCAGTTTCTTAATAATCGATAATTTTTACATTTTTTTGTTAACCTGTAAGACGATAACCACGGAAAACTCAATTTTGAATATCTGGTTTGACACCGGATTTTTTGCATTATAAATCCGGGACACAGTCTCTAGATAGTAGTTTTGCATTTTTTTAAGTTTCGAAAAATTTGACATTTTCTGGTCAAACTGTAAGAATATAACATTTTCCAACACAATTTTCAAATTCTGTACTTATACTGGATTTTTTGCATCATAAACGCTTTACACTTTCTCAACAAAGTAGTGTTGCAGTATCTTAATAATCGTGAATTTTTATTTTTTTGTAATGTCTAAGACGATAACCACGAAAAAAATCAATTTTGAAATTCTGGATTTATACCGGATTTTTTGCATTATAAATCCGGGGCACAGTCTCTAGATAGCAGTTTTGCATTTTTTTAAGTTTCAAAAAATTTGACATTTTCAGGTCAAATTGTAAGAATATAACATTTTCCAACACAATTTTGAAGTTATGTACTTCTACTGGATTTTTTTCATCATAAACGCTTTACACTGTCTCAAGAAAGTAGTTATTAAGTTTCTTAATAATCGAGAATTTTTACATTTTTTTGTTAACCTGTAATTCGATAACCACGGAAAACTCAATTTTGAATATCTCGTTTGACAGCGGATTTTTTGCATTATAAATCCGGGTCACAGTCTCTAGATAGTAGTTTTGCATTTTTTTGAAGTTTCGAAAAATTTGACAGTTTCTCGTCAAACTGTAAGAATATAACATTTTCGAACACAATTTTGAAGTTATTTACTTATACTGGATTTTTTGCATTCATAAAAGCTTTACACTTTCTCAACAAAGTAGTTATGCAGTATCTTAATAATCGTGAAATTTTCCATTTTTTTTGTTAATGTCTAAGACGAAAACCACTGAAAACTCAATTTTGAAATTCTTGATTTATACCGGATTTTTTTGCATTATAAATCCGATACACAGTCTCTAGATAGTAGTTTTGCATTTTTATGAAGTTTCGAAAAATTTGACATTTTCTGGTCAAACTGTAAGAATATAACATTTTCCAACACAATTTTTAAATTCTGTACTTATACTGGATTTCATCATCATCATCATGAACAAATTCGTTTTAGGCCATGTGGCCTGTACGGTAAACCTAGCGAAGATGGTCTTGATCTTTCCACCGATGTTTCGGTTCTTCCTTGGTCCCTATGTCCAGTTGGGGTATATTGGAATGCCCATTTTGGAAGTCTATTTTTTGCCATTCTTCTCAGATGATTTTTCCATTCTTGTTGGTATCTTTGGATATCTTCATTTAAACTTGCTACTCCAAGTTTTCCTCTGATAGTAGTGTTCCTTTGGTGATCCAGTCTATTAACTCCTAACAATGATCGTTAAGAAGCGCATTTGGCTTACTTGAAGTTTATGAGAGTTTCTTTTATTTAAAATCCAAATTTCACTTCCATATTTTAGAGCAGCTTTTGATGTGACGTTATGTAATCTTAGTTTTGTCTCTGTCCTCATCTGTTTACCAAAATGTCTTCGTATTACACCATTCATTTTATTATATTTTTGTAATTTTGAATCAATGTCACTCTTATACTCTCCAAATACACTTCCTAAGTAAGAGAAATCTGACACTTGTTATAATTTTTCCATCAATCTCAATTTTCACCCGTTGTATGTTTTTTCCACACATTGCCATTGTTTTGGATTTTGATGTGGAAATTTTCATATTATATTATACTGGATTTCATGCGTCATAAACGTTTCACACAGTCTCAAGTAAGTAGTTATGCAGTTTCTTAATAATCGTGAATTTTTACATTTTTTTGTTAAACTCTAAGACGATAACCACGAAAAACCCAATTTTGTATATTAGGTTTGACACCGGATTTCTTGCATTACAAATCCGGGCACAGTCTCTAGATAGTAGTTTTTTATTTTTTGAAGTTTCGAAAAATTTGACATTTTCTGGTCAAACTGGAAGAATACAACATTTTCCAACACAATTTTGAAGTTATGTACTTATACTGGATTTTTGCATCATAAACGCTTTACATTGTCTCAAGAAAGTAGTTATGCAGTTTCTTAATAATCGACAATTTGTTACATTTTTTTGTTAAACTCTAAGACGATAACCACGAAAAACCCAATTTTGTATATTAGGTTTGACAGCGGATTTCTTGCATTATAAATCCGGGACACAGTCTCTAGATATAGTTTTGTATTTTTTGAAGTTTCGAAAAATTTGACATTTTCTGGTCAAACTGTAAGAATATAACATTTTCAAACACAATTTTCAAATTCTTTAGTTACACTGGATTTTTGGCATCATAAACGCTTTACACTTTCTCAACAAAGTAGTGTTGCAGTATCTTAATAATCGTGAATTTTTACATTTTTTTGTTAATGTCTCAGACGATAACCACGGAAAACTCAATTTTGAAATTCTGGATTTATACCGGATTTTTTGCATTATAAATCCAGGACACAGATTCTAGATAGTAGTTTGGCATTTTTTGAAGTTTCGAAAAATTTGACTTTTTCAGGTCAAATTGTAAGAATATAACATTTTCCAACACAATTTTGTACTTATACTGGATTTTTTGTATCATAAACGCTTTACACTGTCTCAAGAAAGTAGTTATGCAGTATCTTAATGGTCGAGATTTTTTCATTTTTTTGTTAACCTGTAAGACGATAACCACGGAAAACCCAATTTTGAATATCTTGTTTGACACCGGATTTTTTGAATTCCAAATCCGGGACACAGTCTCTAGATAGTAGTTTTGCATTATTGAAGTTTCGAATAATTTGACATTTTCAGGTCAAATTGTAAGAATATAACATTTTCCAACACAATTTTGAAGTTAGGTACTTATACTGAATTTTTTGCATCATAAACGCTTTACACAGTCTCAAGAAAGTAGTTATGCAGTATCTTAATAATCGAGATTTTTTCAATTTTTGTTAACCTGTAAGACGATAACCACGGAAAACCCAATTTTGAATATCTGGTTTGACACCGGATTTTTTGCATTACAAATCCGGGACACAGTCTCTAGATAGTAGTTTTGCATTTTTTGAAGTTTCGAAAAATTTGACATTTTCTGGTCAAACTGTAAGAATATAACATTTTCCAACACAATTTTCAAATTCTGTACTTATACTGGATTTTTTGCATCATAAACGCTTTACACTTTCTCAAGAAAGTAGTTATGCAGTATCTTAATAATCGTGAATTTTTTACATTTTTTTGTTAATCTCTAAGACGATAACCACGGAAACTCAATTTTGAAATTCTGGATTTATACCGGATTTTTTCCATTATAAATCCAGGACACAGTCTCTAGATAGTAGTTTTGCATTTTTTGAAGTTTCAAAAAAATTGACATTTTCTGGTCAAACTGTAAGAATATAACATTTTCCAACACAATTTTCAAATTCTGTACTTACACTGGATTTTTTGCATCATAAACCCTTTACACTTTCTCAAGAAAGTAGTTATGCAGTATCTTAATAATCGTGATTTTGTACATTTTTTGTTAACCTCTAAGACGATAACCACGGAAACTCAATTTTGAAATTCTGGATTTATACCGGATTTTTTTCCATTATAAATCCGGGACACAGTCTCTAGATAGTAGTTTTGCATTTTTTTGAGTTTCGAAAAATTTGACATTTTCTGGTCAAACTGTAAGAATAAAACATTTTCCAACACAATTTTCAAATTCTTTTACTTAGACTGGATTTTTTGCATCATAAAACGCTTTACACTTTGTCAAGAAAGTAGTTATGCAGTTATCTAATAATCGAATTTTTTACATTCTTCTTTGTTAACCTGAATCTAGGACGATAACCACGGAAATCTCAATTTTGAAATTCTGGATTTATACCGGATTTTTTTGCATTGTAAATCCGGGACACAGTCTCTAGATAGTACGCTTGCATTTTTTTGAAGTTTCGAAAAATTTGTCAGTTTCTGGTCAAACTGTAAGAATATAACATTTTCGAACACAGTTTTGTAATTCTGTTTTTATACTGGATTTTTTGCATTCATAAACGCTTTACACTATCTCAAGAAAGTAGTTTATGCAGTATCTTAATAATCGTGATTTTGTACTTTTTTTTGTTAACATCTAAGACGATAACCACAGAAACTCAATTTTTGAAAATTCGGATTTTATACGGATTTTTTTCCATTATAATCCTGGAAACAGTCCTCTAGATAGTAGTTTTGCATTTTTTGAAGTTTCAAAAAATTGATATTTTCAGTCAAATTGTAAGAATATAACATTTTTCCAACACAATTTTGAAGTTATGTACTTCTAACTGGATTTTTTTCATCATAAAACGCTTTACACTGTCTCAAGAAAGTAGTTATGTAGTTTCTTAATAATCGAGAATTTTTACATTTTTTTGTTAACCTGTAATTCGATAACCAGGAAAAAACTCAATTTTGAAATATCTGGATTTGATACCGGATTTTTTTGCATTATAAAATCCGGGACACAGTCTCTAGATAGGAGTTTTGCATTTTTTTGAAGTTTGGAAAAATTTGTCATTTTCTGGTCAAACTTTAGAATATACATTTTCGAACACAATTTTGAAGTTATTTACTTATCCGGATTTTTGCATTCATTAATGGTTTA